>QLOH01000698.1:0-509470 GCA_026901365.1 Sesbania bispinosa
CGTGCTACAAAAGAGAAAGAGAAAGGGAGAAACATCAACCTGCTGAAATATTAGAAATTCTCTCAAGAAAGTTTAAGAGTCATACTGTTGTGTGTCAGAACAAATTCACATTTACACACCTACTCTGCTCAAGTCATAAGATAAGCAAAAGAAAAGCTATCTTACAACGGCTCTAAGAAAGTATACTGAGCAATCTTCAACGGTATACTAAGCAATCTTCAACGGCTATTTTACCAGAACATATAAATAGCTTCATGAAAGACTTTGAAGATTGGTGAACCTTTGGTGAACCCTGGGCTTGAATGAATCTCAAGATAAAATAATAGAAAAGCCTAAGAGAGAATTGACAGAAGATTGATCTTGAAGACCTATCAAGCCAACTCTTTGAAGAAGCAGTTCCTGCTTATAAAAAACAGAGAAGAAACTGAGCCTAATTATACACTTGTATCTCTGTCTTTCCTTGTACTTAGAACTTATACTTTGTATCCTGAGTTTTACTCAGTTATCAAAGACTTTATGAACCTCCTGTCAGCCCTTAAAGTCTCTGCGTGTATGCCTCATGCTACTGCTACCCTGGCCCTTAAGTCAGAGAATGTTCCCCCAATCCCCACATCTCATCACGTCACTGAAGTGGAGAACATGGCCCCACCTGCTTCACCAGCGCTGTTAAAAGAAAATAATGGTCCTCTTACTCCAACGCATGCTCCCAATATTAAGAACGACACCGTCTTACGGTCCCCTGCAAAGCCACATCACTCTCCACTAGCTTGCATTACTAATACGATCAGTACACAAGGCAATACTTCATCCAGAAAATGGAAGAGAATGTCCCAGATCTCCAGAAAAGGCGTCCCTGACCAAGCCAGCAAGCAGAGTATAGAATCGATGAAGAGCAAAATAGTTCTTGAAGAAATGGAGATTGATTCTATTAAATATATCCCCACCAAAAAACCATCCCTTCCTCAGATTTCAACGGCGGGCCTAAGTGACCAGGATTTTCGATCACTATGAAAATAATATCGTGGAACTGTCGTGGGCTTGGGAACCCACAGACAGTGACAACCTTAAAAAAAGCTCTTATCCACTAAGTCTCCCATGGTGGTTTTCCTTCAGGAAACCTGGAAAAAAGATTTTGAGATGATGAAGATTCGATATACTGGTGGCCTCAATAATGTGTTCGTTGTTAGTTGCAGGGGAGAAGGTAGAGATAGAGGGGGGAGTAGCAATTCTGTGGAAGTCTGATGTGTTGTTGGATGTTATTTCCCACTCTCCTAACCATATCGATTGCTCTATTTCTTTGGATGGGGGAGTTTCCTTTTAGCGAGCCACAGATATCTATGGCTATCCAGAATCCACCAACAAACATAAAACCTGTGAGTTGTTGGTAGATTTATCCAATCAAAATAACTGTGCAGAATGGATATGCTTTGGGGACTTCAATTTGATTGCCGGAGCTCATTAGAAGAAAAGAGGCAATAGATCACCCCACCATCTTGTTGACCTCTTCCGCTCTACAATCCAAACCTGTGGTCTTCAGGATTTAGGCTATGAAGGTAATGTCTTTACATGGAGTAACAGATCAGAGGGACCAAATCTGATACAGGCCCGATTAAATAGAGTTTTGATCTCTACGACTTGGGGTGATCATTTCTCGGGAGCAAAGAACAATCATTTACCAAGGTTCCAATCAGACCACTCTCCTTTATGTATTGATCTCACTCCTTCCCCCCCCCCCCCTCGCAGGAGGAAACTAGAACGAATGGTACGTTTTGAAGCGATATTGACCCAGGATGATGAGTTAGAAGACCATGTAAGGGATGCTTGGCTGAACCCGTTTGCTGAATTTCCAAATAAAGTGCAGATTTGTCTGTCCAAATTAGACTCATGAGGAGATTAAAAATATGGTAACATTCCCAAGAAAATAAAGAAATGTCAGAGAAAAATTACTAGCCTAAATAATTCCATTGATATCACGGGCACAATGTCAAAATTGAGGGCAGAAGAGGAGAAACTTAATGAATTACTTGAGTCAGGATATTTTCTGGAAACAACGTAGCAGAGTCGCGTGGCTTCAACATAAAGACAAGAACTCTATATTTTTCCACCAAAAAGCAAGTCAGAGGCGGGACAGGAATTGGATTGACTCTATCACGGATGATCAGGGGACCACGTTTGATGAGGAGGAAAAAATAGGGAAGGTGATGACTAGCTTCTTCCAACAGTTATTCTCCTCTAGTAACCCATCCAGAATTAATGAAGTTGTCTTTGTAGTGTAAAACCATGTATACCCAGCCATGGATAGTGTCCTATCTGACCCATTTACAGGTGAAGAAGTTCTTGCTACCTTGAAACAGATGAAACCGTGGGCAGCTCCGGGCCCTGACGGTGTCCCTGCCTATTTCTACCAAAAGTTGTGGAATATTGTAGGTCCTCAAGCCTTAGATGTTGCCTTGGATGTGCTCAACAATCAGAGAGATCCCTCGGATTTAAATAAGACTCATATTTGTCTTATTCTGAAAGTGAAAAAACCGAAGCATACTAAGGATTTTCGGCCCATATCCTTATGTAATGTTATCCTCAAGTTGGTCACTACTATTGTGGGGCCGTTTCAGAGTGCCTTTGTACCCGGGATATTGATTACAGACAATGCTCTGATAGCTTTTGATATTTTTCACTTTATGCGGAAGAGAAGAAAAGAGAGGCAAGGCTATGTGGGTCTTAAGCAGGACATGGCAAAAGCTTATGACAGGATCGAGTGGGAATTTCTAGAAGCTACTCTCCTTGCAATAGGGTTCCCGGTAAGCCTTGTTAATTTAATTATGAGATGTGTTACATCTGTATCCTTTGATGTGCTCCTCAATGGCTACCCATGTGAATCTTTTACCCCAGAAAGAGGTTTGAGATAAGGTGATCCCCTCTCCCCGTATCTTTTTATCTTATGTGTCGAGGTTTATTCTGGATTATTATTGAAAGCACAGGTTGAGGCCTCTCTCCATGGAATCAGACTGGCCCGCAATGCTCCGGAAATCACGCATCCATTCTTTACTGATGATAGTATCATTTTTATCAAAAGTTCGGATCAGGAGATTCATATTGTTCTTGGTATCCTGGACCTTTACTAGGTAGCTTCCGCGCAACTTGTTAACTTGGACAAATCAGAATTGCCGTTTAGCCGAAATATTCACGTTGACAAACAGATTTTGCTCCAAAGATGGATTCAAGTTAAGGTCGTAGATAATCACTCTAAATATCTGGGTATCCCTACTTTTGTAGGTCGATCCAAAACACAGATTTTTTATTTTGTCCGTGATAAGGTGTGGAAGAAGCTCAAAGGCTGAAAAGAACACTTCTTATCTTCGGCTGGTAGAGAAGTTTTAATCAAGTCAGTGGTCCAATCAATCTCAGCCTACTTTATGGGATGCTTTCTCCTCCCGTTGAAGCTTTGTGATGACATTGAAAAGATGATCAATCGGTTTCGGTGGGGTAGTAGGCAAGGGAAACCAAAGATACATTAGATGTCATGGAAGAGATTGAGTGCCTCCAAGCAAATGGGTGGTTGGGCTTTAGGAATTTCCATTCCTTCAACCTAGCCTTGTTAGCTCACCAAGGCTGGAGGTTAATGTCCAACAGAGATGCATTGATGTCACAAGTTCTCCAAGCCAGATATTTTCCCAGAACAAATTTTCTCCAAGCTCCTGTTAGGTACAATCCAAGTTACACTTGGAGAAGTATTCACTCCACCCAGTGGGTCATTAATTCTGGGGCATACTGGACAATATGAGATGGGGCCTCCACGAATATATGGACGGATAGGTGGTTACCTTGTCAACCTGGGCATAAAATTTGGACTCCTAATCCGAGTCTCTTGGAAAATGACAATGTGGAGGTTTTAATAAACCACGAACTCAGGTGCTGGAAGGAGGATTTAATCCGAGAGACCTTCTTAAGTTTTGAAATGGATCAAATTCTTTCAATCCCAATTCCTAGACGTCCAAAGGCAGACAGACTGTGTTTGGCAGCTACAAAAAATGGCCTCTATTCAGTCAACTATGGCTATCATTTTATTTCTCAGCATTTGGAAGACAACAACGATTCTCGGGTCGGTTTACAATCAGATGTTCAGTCCCAATGGAAGAAGTTGTGGAACATTAATGCGGTGCCCCGTCATAAACATCTATTATGGAGAATCCAGAGTGGTAGCCTCCCTGTACGCACAAATCTCATAAAAAGAGGATTGCAAATTAATGCCCTCTGTCCAAGGTGTGGTGATTGTGAGGAGTCAGCTGAGCATGTATTCTACAAATGCAATTGGGCCAAGGATGTATGGTTAATGTCCCCACTGAACCTTAATCCAGACTCTGCAAACTTCCATGCTGTAGAGGATTGGTTGAATGATGCTTTGAAGACTTGTGATGCTGCAACTAGCACGTGTTTTGCTGCCATTGTATATGGCATTTGGTTTGCCAGAAATAAATTACTCTTTGAAAATCAGGATATGCCCATTGCAACATTACTTCAAACAGCCTTGAAGCAAGCTTCTCAATTCCGAACTGCCAATGAGAGTTCCTCTAATTCCTCCAGTATCCGAGTTTCGTCCAGTCCACCGAATTGGAGTCCTCCTCCCAACGGTTGGTATAAGTTGAATTCCGATGTGGCTAAATTGGATGAATTCATATGGGGGATTGCAGCAGTAATTCGAGATCATGCAGGTGTTGTTCTTGGAGCAGCGATTTGGAATAGGAAGTGTGGCCCCGATGCGGGTTTAGCTGAAGCTTGTGGTCTCCTTCTCGGCTTACAATTCGCATTCGAGATGGGTTCATGAATTTGATAGCTGAATCTGATTATTTATCCTTGATTAACTCCATCAACAGCAGAAACACCGGTCCTTCTCCTTTTGAGATGATGGCAGCAGAGTGTTCTTCTTTAGTTCTGAATTTTTCAGTTTAAGTTTTGTTCATTCTGTTCGAAATTGTAATTATGCAGTCCATACTCTAGCCAAATTTGCTTGTATGAATTCGGAACATGTATGGCTAAAGGAAACTCCTCCTTGTATCTTTGTCGAAGTTGCTTTGGACTTTCCCCAGAGCTCTATTCTATAATTGCAATCTTCTTTTTTACGTAAAAAAAACAGAGAGAGATAAAGAGAAAAAAGTATGTTGTATAAGTTGTTGCATAAATTATATATGGGTCAGGATCCGTCAACACTAGGTTTCAAACTTTAAGAGATTAAGCACTTAATAACTTTTTGTAAAATGTGAATTTGACCAATCCAACCGTTGAATTGAAAGTTCTTATAAAGTAGATCAAGCTTATAAAATTTCATAAAAATTGAAAACTAATTGATACTCCATCAAACTAATTTATTTTAACATATAATATGTTTTTGAAATATAAGTAAAAATCTACTATTAGATAACTTACCTACGATTGTCCAAATTATCTGAAATTTGACATACATGATCATGAAGGTAATATAATGTGATTCAACGATTAAATTGGTCAAATTCACATTTTACAAAAAGTTATTAAGTGGTTTAACTTTTAAAGTTTGACACCTGGTGTCAACGGATCCTCACTCATTATATATATATAGTTTTTTGAAAATAAATGTGAAAATGTAATTATGTAATTTTTACGGGTTACTAGATATAATAACATTTTAAATAGATGTAATAATGCATTAATATAAGAAATACTTATTTTAATGTATATTTATTTATTGAGTAAACCACCAATTTGGTCCCCATCGTTTACCACCGACTTCAGGTTAGTCCCTAACGTTATAGAAATTAATTATTAGTCCCCAACGTTTTGCAACGTCAAGCACGTTAGTCCTTGACGTTAAATGGCTTCTGTTAATGTTAACAGAAGTGCATAGGCGCACAGTTAAGTGCCACGTGTCGTTTCCTATGCCCTGTAAGAAATCTAAGCTGACCTTTTTACTGTAGTAACTAAAAAACCCTTCAATATAGTCCCTGGTTCAAAAATAAGAAAAACAAAAAAAGAAAGTTGTTCATCACGTTTGTTTTGCACCACCGTGGGAAGTTCATAAGGGATGAAGACGGGGAGCTTATTTATGCTAATGAGGAGATAGATGTGTGGGAGGATGTTGATCCTGACAAATGTTGCCCCTGGTTAGCAAATGTTGCCCCTAGTTGCGTCTGTAATATAAAACCCTCGATTCGACCATCAATTATGCATGCTAGTTGGTTGTGTCTGTAATTCTGTATTTGTGCCTCCCTTCATGCAGGATGGAAAAATAGAAGTTGAGGCCAAACTCACAGGAATTCTCAGCTTAGGAGCATTGCAACCAGCTGGTGAAACTCGAAAATATGGCACAACTATTGCACCTAGATTATATGCACCTGTCCACCAACACTTTTTTGTTGCTCGTATGGACATGGCAGTTTATTGCAAGCCTGGTGAAGCATTTAATCAGGTTAGCTTGCAATCTTACTATTAGTGGGAGAGGTCTTTAATGCCGTAGGCAAATTTTTCTTATATCCAACCCAACCCAACGCAAATCTTATAATAATAATAATTATAATAATAAATAATAGCATGTAGTACATTTAGGTGTCTTGTATTCTATAACAGGACTATGAGCAGTCAAGATAAGATTTCCTTTAAAATAATACCATATATAAAGAGTAAGTAGTTTCTCTTTTAATAATGTTTTTTAACTACTTATTACCATGATCTTTGACAATGCCATCATGGTTGTATGATGTTTCTTTTCTTTTACCTGTTAATTTTCCATCTCGAACTCCTGGTTTTATGACTTAGTAGTTCATTTTATGTTTCCATTTTTGTATTAATGCTTTTCTCTTCCATTACTTAGCTAGAAGTTATTGCCATTATCATAAGCAATGAAGAAGTATAAACCGATATCCTCCCTCTCTTTCCCAGGTTGTTGAGGTGAATGTCAAAGTTGAAGAGTCGGAAAAGAATAATGTTCACAACAATGCATTTTATGCCGATGAAATACTACTTAAATCAGAATTGGAAGCAATGCGTGAATGTGACCCTTTATTTGCTCGTCATTGGATTGTAAGTTCTTTCCATTTCTTTTATCCAGAGAAAAAAACAAGAAATTAGGAACGCACAGTTATGAAGGATGTTGCATTTGCATAGTGTCTATGCCACAAGTATATGTTAAATTTATTTACAATTTTAAATAATAAAAAAGTGATTAAAGTGTTTTATTGCAAGATTACATGATTCTGGTAGCTAGATTGATTAAGGATCACAAAGTACTAGTATCATGGGCCTCACAGTGAGAAACGATAGAAAATTAATTGGACCAAATTTTTCTTGTAGATCTATGTTAGTTTTAGAATTATCAAATAGTGAAAACTTCTTTGATTGGTAGAAAGGATGTGGAGGCAAATTTATGTTGATAGGCTTAGTGGAAAGGAAAGCTAGCTTAGAGGAATAGTTGGAATAGCTTTGAGTAGAAATGGCTTACTAGTTGCTTGGTTACAAATGTTGGGTACATGGCCTATTTATAGGCCTCAACACACCATTCATGTTTTATCAAGAGAATTCTAGAGATATCTATTCTAGAGTTCTCTATCTATATTTAATTGTTTACATAATTCTAGAATTTTCTATCTAGTAGTTACTAACATACATATCTAGCTTTTTCTACACTTATCTAACATATTCTAGAAATTTGTATCAAACTTTAACACTCCTCCTTGATACAAATTTCTGTAACTCCAAACATAATGCGTAGTTGTTCGAACCTTGCTCTCGGTAGTGCCTTCGTGAATATGTCAGCTACTTGATCTTCAGTCTTGCAATACTCTAGCTTGATTTCTTTAGTTGCTTCTGCTTCTCTGATGAAGTGGTATTTGATTGCTATGTGTTTTGTTCTACTATGATGCACTGGATTCTTAGTCATTGCTATTGCTAATTTGTTGTCACAGTAGATTATGGTAGGCCCATCTTGTTGTTCTCCCATTTCAGCAAGTATCCTTCGAAGCCAAATTGTTTGACTTGTAGCTTCAGCTGCTGCAATGTATTCTGCTTCTGCGGTTGATTGTGCAACTGTTGCTTGCTTCTTTGATGCCCAAGAAAATATTCCTGATCTGAGTGAGAAGGCATAGCCGGGGGTGCTCTTCATGTCATCTACCGAACCTGCCCAATCACTGTCAGTGTATCCTAGCAAACTTGAGTTGGTCATGGTTTTGTACCATATACCAAACTCCTTCGTGCCTTGTAGATATCTGAGAATTCTTTTAGCTCCTCCAAAATGAATTTGGCTTGGGCTTTGCATAAACCTTGATAGAAGACTTACAGCATACATGATGTCTGGTCGTGTGGCTGTTAAATATAGTAAGCTCCCAATCAAACTCCTGTAGCGAGATGCATCAGCTTTTGGTGCTCCATCATCTTTTTGTAGCTTCTCGTTTGTCACGAGCGGAGTAGTGACAGTCTTGCATCCATTCATCTTGAACTTCTTGAGTAGAGCTTCTGTATATTTCTTTTGACAGATGAATATCCCTTCTTTCTTTTGACTTACCTCAATACCGAGGAAGTAGTTCATCAAGCCAAGGTCCGTCATTTCAAATGTCTTCATCATGTCTTTTTTGAATTCTGTCATCATCTTCATATTGTTCCCTGTGTAGATAAGATCATCTACATACAAGAAGACTATGAGTGTGTCATACTGACCTTGGGTCTTGATGTATAGTGTTGGCCCACTCTTGCTCCTCCTGAATCCATGATCAGTGAAGTATTGATCTATTCTGCTGTACCATGCCCGAGGAGCTTGCTTCAAACCATATAAAGCTTTTTCTCAACCATAACACTTTGTCTTCATTGCCTTTGCTCACAAAACCTTGTGGTTGCTCCACGTAGATCTCTTCTTGTAGTACTCCATTTAGAAAAGCAGACTTGACATCTAGCTGATAGATATTCCAGCCTTTTTGTGCCGCAAGAGCTATTAGAGCTCTGATTGTATCTAAGCGAGCTACTGGGGCAAATGTCTCGTTGTAGTCAATTCCAGGTTTTTGTGAGTAGCCTTTAGCTACCAACCTTGCCTTATGCTTTTGTATGGTGCCGTCGGGATTGAGTTTTGTCTTATACACCCATTTTACCCTGATGATATCTTTGTCTTTTGGACAGTCTACTAGCTCCCATGTGTTATTTTTCTCAATCATTTTTATCTCTTCTTCCATAGCCTTGACCCATACTTGTTGCTTTGATGTTGCTTCAAAGCTTTCAGGTTCAAGTATGGCCAAGTTGCAGCTTTCATATATATCCACCAAAGATCTAACTCGTCTTGGAGTAGACTCTGGTGATGAAGTTTGTTGTTGTGGAGGAGAATGAGGCTCACCTGGGACTTCTGTAGTTTCTTCTTCAGGTTGCTGCATTGAGATAGAAATGTTTTTCTCTACTTTCTCGTCATTCCAATTCCAGACAGAATTTTCATCGACTTCAACGTCTCGGCTAATAGTGAGCTTCTTGGTCTCCAAGTTGTAGACTCGGTAGCCTTTTGACTGTGTGCTATACCCAAGGAAGATGCCTCGTACGGTCTTGTCTTCTAGCTTGTGCCTCTTCTCTTCTAGAACATGTATGTAGCAAATAGATCCAAAGACCCTTAGGTGCTTTGCCGATGGCTTTTGCCCGCTCCAAGCTTCGATCGGAGTCTTATCTTGAACTGCTTTAGTCGGACATCTATTAAGTATGTAGACAGCAATATAGACTGCTTCAGTCCAAAATGTGTTTGGTAATCCTTTCTCCTTGAGCATCGATCTGGCCATCTCCATGACAATGCGATTTTTTCTCTCAGACACTCCGTTTTGTTGCGGAGAATATGCGACTGTAAGTTGTCGCTCAATGCCTTCATCTTCGCAGAATTTATCAAACTCGTGGGATGTGTATTCTTTGCCATGATCACTTCTAAGTACTTTTATTTGTTTCCCACTTTTCTTTTCGACAAGGGCCTTAAACTTTTTGAAAATACCAAAGACTTCTGATTTTGCTTTTATGAAGTAGACCCAAGTCATTCTAGAAAAGTCATCTATGAAGAGAATGAAATACCTGTTGTTATGGAGTGACGACGTCCGCATTGGTCCACATACATCTGTATGGATCAGCTCCAACAAGTCCTTTGCTCTTCATGCTTTGCCGGTTGAAAACGGCAGTCGGAGTTGCTTGCCAAGAAGACATCCTTCACAAGCTTCACTATTATCCTTTAGGCATGGGAGATCTTTCATCATATTCTTTTGATATAATAACTTCAAGGCATGGGTATTGAAATGGCCAAATCTTCGATGCCAAAGCCATGAGTCATCAACTTCCGCTTTCATGGCAATATTAGAGCCTTGTTTCAGGCTTATTGGGAAACTTCTGTTTCTCTTCTCCATTTTTACTCGGCCAATCTCTATCTTTTTATTGTCGTATATTCTACATGTGATAGCACTCTGCTAGAAGCTTGGACCTGCAAGACCTACACTGAAGGATATGCACCAACTTCAAGCCTGAGATTCAAGCAAGGAAGAGTTGGAGAAACTAGTGTCCTACAAATAAAGGACACTACCCTACAAAATAAAGGTCACTACCCTACAGAAGGACGCCTTGACCCTGGATAGGACCCTTGTCCTATGGACCACCCTTAATTAGGACTCTCTTGTATTTTCTTTTTATTTTTATATTTTCCTTTTTATTTCATTCCACTTGGGTGCTAATTGTATGGGTTTTATTGGCTAGTAGGTTGCCTTACTAAAAGGCTTAGGAGTCTTAGGTTCAATTCCCACATAGGATAGAAATTTTATTCATCTTTTAATTCCTATATAAGAGTGGGCGCATTTTTATGGGTTTATTGGCTTAAGGCTTAGCTTAGCCATAAGCCATTAGGGACATGGGTTCAAATCCCACTTAGGATGGGATTTCACTCATCTTTTATTTTTCTCCCCCTTCCCTCATGTAAGTGGCCGCCCCCTCACTCCCCCTCTCCTATATAAAGGAGCCTCCTCTCTTGTATTGGACACATTGAATTTTGAAGTAAAGGCATTATGCCAAATTTTCTCCTCCCTTTGTGAGTTGAGTGAGGCTTGGTGGTTGTTGCTCAAACCATACTGAGACTTATCTAATTCTCCTGAATTAGTGACGTCTGGCATTGGACTTATCGGCTGCAAGTGGATTCTTGCTTCAGTGGCGTCCTTCCCATTTCTTCCTCTCCACTTTTTCTTTCATTTTCTCTCATTTTCTTGCATTTTCTTGCGCAATTATAGCAGCTGCCCTGCACCTATAATTGGCAATTTTAGTGCCTTTAATTGATTCTAATCGGTTGGTTTTGCTCAATTCTAGATCCTACACCTATCCAGCTATCAATTGGTCATCAGAGCTTGTTGAATTTGAGCAAATTTGGAGCAAATTGGGGCTATTTGGGCACGCAAAACTGCACCTATTTTGTGCAGAATTTTCACTCATTTAGTGTAATTCCACCCCTATTTTCAATTGTAATTTGGACTTGGACTGTTTCCCGGGCCCGAGGTGCCTTTCTGCTGCTATCAGCACTTGTCTGTCTTGATTGATTTGCTTGAATTCTTGCTAGTTTGGGGGCTGTTTTGAGCCGCTAATTCCCACCCCCTAGGTGTTTGTTTAAATGCCTCTTTAATTGCTCATACTTGTTCTTGAGTGATTCTTGCAAATTAATTGATATAACTGTTTGTTTGTGGTGAAGTGTGGTAAGAGGAGGCATTGTTGTCTTCATTTTTCCAAAGATCGTTCACCTACATTTCTCCCCTTCACCATTAATTGTCATCCCCCATATTCATCTCTTTACTTTCCGCTTTTAATTTTCCGCCATTTAATTTCCGCTTCTCCCCATCCTTTTAATTTCTTCTCTCCCCTTTACATTCTGCCATTTACATTTCTGCTCTCCCCATCCTTTTAATTTCCGCTTCCCCCTTTACTTTCAGTCATTTACTTTCAGTCCTCCCCATCCTTTTAATTTCTGCTTCCCCCTTTACATTTCTGCTCTCCCCATCCTTTTACTTTCTGCCATCCCCTTCTATTTTCTGCCATTTACATTTCTGTCCTCCCCATCCTTTTAATTTCAGTTTCCCCCTTTAATTTCTTGCCATTTATTTTGCGCAATTTTTCCTTCTTATTTTTGCCATTTTATGCGCATTTTTGGGCTCTTGTGTTGTTCAATTTCCTACTCTTGTTATGTCTGTTTAATTGGCATTCTGATTGCAAATTTGGATTGACTGCTATCTCTACCTTGGACTTTCCTTGTTTGATTGTGCAAAACGCTCACCTATAGGATCTTTTTTGGTTCATAGTATTGAAAGAAGATCAACAAATTCTAATTATTGATTTTCCTTCAAATTTTAATTCCAATCTTAAAATTGAACCAAGCGCGTTTCTGTGACCATACCGGTTTTGTATAATCAACAAGGAAGTGCTAAGAAATTTTTTTGGCCATTTTTGAAATCAAGTTGCCATTACGTTTTTACAATTTTTTAGAAATCAGTTTATTCATTATTTTTGCTTTTCTGGGCCACCTGGACCAGTTTACAGTCAGAAAATTCCAAAAATATTACAGTAGGTACAGTTAATTTTCTTTTCATTGTGTACAAATTTCTGTAATTTTCTGTTGGGGAAAAAGACAAAAAAAGAAAGAAAAGGCAAGAAAAATACAAAAGGTACGTACATGCCAAAAATAGAAAAAGAGGTGTAAAAAGCAAAAAAAAAAAGAGGGTGCAAAAGTCAACAACAAGGAAGAAAAAGTAAAAAAACACCCAAAAAGTCAAAAAAATTCAAAAAAAAATCAGAAAAATAGAAAAACAAAAACAAAGAGTTATCCCAACAATACAGTGACCGTTTTACTGTAATTTTCTTTTTTTTCCCCTGTATACCGTAATTGAGTTGTATTTGTTGTTTTTCCTTAAAAACGACAATTTTGGCAACTCTTTTTCAAAAATCACCAAAAACAATTCTCTTTGCAATTTCTTCCGTCTTGTCTTGTTTGTTGTCTGCTCTTGTGTATAAGCTTGTTTGAGTGTCAGCTTTTCTTGTTTGTCATATCAATTCTTTGTTTTGTCTTAGGATTTTCCAATCTTCTTCCAGTAGGTATTTTTCTTTGTTAGTGCGCTTCTATTTGGGTAAGGGTTAAGACTTAGACTCACGTTGGTCTTTGCAACTTCTAATCAGCCTCCAACCGAGTAGAAGAGGCAAGAGAGTATCATTATAGAAAAAGCCTAAAAAGAGTGACATACACGAGTGATTACATTCCATTGAGTGTAAACACTTAGTGAGTGGTGAGGTCCTTTAAAAAGCTTTCAAATAAAATCAATTTAAGATGTCATATAGAATGTGGAGAAAGGAGCTAGATGAAGATAGGAGAGAATTTAGAAGAGAAAAGGAAGTGAGAAGACACTCTTCTCATGATGAAAGGTATAAAAAAGAAAGGAAGGAAAGAGAAATAAGTAGATATCATTTTGAAGATAGTAAGAAGAAGGAAAGGAGTTATGTTAACTCTAACCATGATAGGAGGAGGTATGAAGAAGAAAGAAAGTTTAGAAAATATGATGAAGAAAGAAAGTATGAAGAAGAGAGAAAACTTAGGAGAAATTATGAGAGTGAAATTAGAAGAAAAGATCATGAAAAGAGAAGAAGAGAAAATAGGAAAAGTACAAAAGATTCTTTTGAAGATAGAATTGAAAGAAAGTTAGAAAAATTTTGTAATGAAATCGAAGATAAGCTTTCAAAATTCTTTTCAAAGTCCTTAATTGAGATAGAAGAGAGAAGAAAATTAGAAAAGAAGGAACAATTAGAAAAAGAAGAAGAAGAAAGGCTTAAGAGAGAAAAGGAAAAGGAGGTAGAAAGAGTACAAATAGAAGAAGTGAAAAACAAAAACTTGGGAAAGCAACTAATTTTATCTTGTGATCCTTTGTTAGCTAACCCTTTGTGTGAAGGCATGAATAAGTTGATGGCAAGTACTTCTATTGTTGCAAAGAGGACAACTCAAGCTATTGAGAGGGAGTTTCCTAGACTAACTTTCTTTATGCATGAAATGCCCTCTTCTATGCACAATTATATGCCTCAAAGCATTACATGTTTGAATGAAATAAAAAATGTTGATGATGCTTTGGAAACTATTGCATGTTTAGAAAAGCCAACTAAGTTTAAGAGTACCATGAAACTTACTAGAGATGCATGTTTAATCAATTCCTTTGATCAATTTAGATTGCATGATAGGAATGATAATAAAGATGGATTGAATATGCATGTACCTTTGGTTTGTGTTTATAAATTGAATACACATTTTGGGCCTAAAATAATTATTTCATATAAAGATGTGTATTATGCTCTTGAACTAGTTAGTGAAAAGAATAATAATTTTGATGAAGCTATCACATATGGGAAAACTTGTTTGACATGTAATTCATATAATGATATGCTTCTTGATATGCACACTCAAAATAATTCTTTTTATGTTTCACCTTACATGAACACATATGATAATATGCAAAAGGTGACATATTACTTGAGTGAGTGCATTAGAATAAACAGGCCTCTTGAAAAGACTTGCATAAATACCTCATGGCATGAACATATGCACTACACTTTTGACAATCATACTCAAGATGCATGTGTTATGTTCAATAAAAATGTTGGGATGTTAATGAAAAATATTAAAACATTCATGCCACATAGTTTCACTTGTGCATTTATTTAGGAACATAGTGTACAATATTTTGATGAATGTTGCACATTGAAACACATTTTGTACTTATGTGGAATTTATTTCCTAAGCCTTCTCCATGACCACTTACTTCTCTTATTTGCAAGGGAGGGCTTCAAAAGATTAGTCTTTGATCCAGGATCTAAATCCACAAAGTACGTAGACAAGAGGGCTCAATCTTCATTAAGGGAGTTTTCTAACCCTTATCTCAAATACCTCTTGTTTATCTCCTATGTTTTTCTTTTGTCAATCTTTATGATCCCCAAGTATTTTTGTTATGAGCCTTCACTTTGCTTGCTTTGGAATAATACTTATGGGTCTTCTTGTTGTTGTCTAGGCTCAAGGAAGATGTTCAACTTGTGGACCTCTAACTCTACTCTCCAAGGGCTAAGGGAAGTATCTTCTTACTTCCTAAATTTTGTCATCCATCCCCTTCTTCTACCCAGTTCATTACTCTTAAGGCTTCTTTCTGAATTTTCAGGTTTGAGGTCAAATCCTTTTCAAGGGGGAGGGAATGATAGCACTCTGCTAGAAGCTTGGACCTGCAAGACCTACACTAAAGGATATGCACCAACTTCAAGCCTGAGATTCAAGCAAGGAAGAGTTGGAGAAACTAGTGTCCTACAAATAAAGGGACACTACCCTACAAAATAAAGGTCACTACCCTACAGAAGGACACCTTGACCCTGGATAGGACCCTTGTCTTATGGACCACCCTTAATTAGGACTCTCTTGTATTTTCTTTTTATTTTTATATTTTCCTTTTTATTTCATTCCACTTGGGTGCTAATTGTATGGGTTTTATTGGCTAGTAGGTTGCCTTACTAAAAGGCTTAGGAGTCTTGGGTTCAATTCCCACATAGGATAGAAAATTTATTCATCTTTTAATTCCTATGTAAGAGTGGGCGCATTTTTATGGGTTTATTGGCTTAAGGCTTAGCTTAGCCATAAGCCATTAGGGACATGGGTTCAAATCCCACTTAGGATGGGATTTCACTCATCTTTTATTTTTCTCCTCCTTCCCTCATGTAAGTGGCCGCCCCCTTACTCCCCCTCTCCTATATAAAGGAGCCTCCTCTCTTGTATTGGACACATTGAATTTTGAAGTAAAGGCATTATGCCAAATTTTCTCATCCCTTTGTGAGTTAAGTGAGGCTTGGTGGTTGTTGCTCAAACCATACTGAGACTTATCTAATTCTCCTGAATTAGTGGCGTCTGGCATTGGACTTATCGGCTGCAAGTGGATTCTTGCTTCAGTGGCGTCCTTCCCATTTCTTCCTCTCCACTTTTTCTTTCATTTTCTCTCATTTTCTTGCATTTTCTTGCGCAATTAGCTGCTGCCCTGCACCTATAATTGGCAATTTTAGTGCCTTTAATTGATTCTAATCGGTTGGTTTTGCTCAATTCTAGATCCTACACCTATCCGGCTATCAACATGTGTCTCCTTCGAAGTGGAGAGTATAACCTTTCTCCATCATTTGGCCAATGCTCAAGAGATTTTCTTTGAGATTGGGAACTAGTAGAACGTCAGTAATAAGTCTCGTACCTTTCTTCGTCTCCACCATAACGGTGCCTTTGCCTTTTGATTCAACGACAGTGCCATTCCCCATTCGGACTTTCACTTTGACGGATTCATCAATATCCTTGAAGATGCTTGCATCTTTGGCCATATGATTGCTGCAGCCGCTATCCAAGTACCGGTTTCCAGCTGTTTCATTATTGGAATCTTGGGTAGCATAGAAAAGATGCTGCTCACCATCTTTCTCTTCAGCAAAGTTTGCTTGATGTTTATTTTTGTTGCGGCAATACTTCTCCACATGTCCAAATTTCTTGCAGTGATGACATTGTGGCTTTCCACGATACCAACAGTCTTTTTCAGCATGATTTGTCCTTTTACAAATTTCGCATGGAGGATATTCATTCTGATAATTTCCAGGGAAATTTCTAGAATTCTCTTTATTTCTAGAAGTTTCTCCATTATTCCTTTTTTCTGCATTTCCTTTATTTTGAGACCGTAATTTTAGCTTTGATTGAAAGGCATTTTCAACTGAGTCCTCATCATGCCTATTCAATCTTTGCTCATAAGCTTCAAGTGACCCCATCAGCTCTGTCACTGATAAGGTAGATAGATCTTTTGTTTGCTCAATCGTTGTCGCAATCGAATCATATTTACGGGGATGAGTAATTAGAATTTTCTCGATAATTTTCTTGTCAAGAATATTTTCCCCGTAAGCTCTCATTTGGTTAACTATTTCTTTTATCTTAGAATAGTAGTCCTTTACGGTCTCAACTTCCTTCATATTTAGCAATTCAAAGTTACACCGTAGAGTTTGGAGTTTTACAGCACGTACCTTTTCGCTTCCTTCGAACTCCTCCTGCAGCGTAGTCCATGCTTCTTTGGCGGTTTTGGCACCCATTATTCTCGGAAAAATTGTGTCGGTCACGGCTTGTTGCAAAATAAATAGTGCCTTCGAATTCTTGTATTGGTTCTCCTTCAACTCCTTTTTTTGAGCCGCAGTAAGGGCTGAGGTGTCTTTTGGAGCAGAAAATCCTTCTTCTATCGTATCCCATAAATCTTGGAACGTGAAATATGTCTTCATTTTTGTGCTCCAAAAATCATAATTTTCACCATTAAAAATGGGAATAGGGATAGATGATGGTTGAATAGTGTTAGCCATGGATTAGAAATTTTTTTGAAAGTGGGTAGGATATTGGGAGAATTTTTTGGAAGTAGTGGGGTAATATTTCTACGCCCAGTAGATGACCGAACGTAGCTCTGGTACCACTGTTAGTTTTAGAATTATCAAATAGTGAAAACTTCTTTGATTGGTAGAAAGGATGTGGAGGCAAATTTATGTTGATAGGCTTAGTGGAAAGGAAAGCTAGCTTAGAGGAATAGTTGGAATAGCTTTGAGTAGAAATGACTTACTAGTTGCTTGGTTACAAATGTTGGGTACATGGCCTATTTATAGGCCTCAACACACCATTCATGTTTTATCAAGAGAATTCTAGAGATATCTATTCTAGAGTTCTCTATCTATATTTAATTGTTTACATAATTCTAGAATTTTCTATCTAGTAGTTACTAACATACATATCTAGCTTTTTCTACACTTATCTAACATATTCTAGAAATTTGTATCAAACTTTAACAATCTATATCTAGACTGTTTGTGGTTCCAGGAGGCTTTATTTATTTATTTATTTTCTGAAAATCATGAATCTGCATTGACAAAAGAATGCATTTATCTTAGTTAGTTCATCTTCTCTTTGTTCAACTTTCTCTGTTTTCAAATTTTTAATTTCCAATTGCATACTTCCTACAGCCATGTTCTGTGTCTCTAGTTATGTTTTTAATTTAGGAGTTTTTTTTACTTGTTTGAGGAAACTCTAGCTTCCAAACAGAGTTGCTTAAGTACATTTTCTATTTTAGGTTAGGAACACAAGGACTGTAAACCGAACTGGGCATCTAACTCGTTACAAGCTAGTACCTGGTTCAAATTGTTTACCTTTAGCTGGTTCAGAGACCAAGTTTTTGAGAAGAGCAACTTTCTTGAAGCAAAATCTTTGGGTTACTTCTTATGCATCCGATGAAATGCATCCTGGAGGAAAGTTCCCTAATCAAAATCCCCGCATTGGAGAGGGTTTCGCTACTTGGGTTAAGCAAAATCGACCAATGGAGGAAGCTGATATTGTTCTTTGGTTAGTTCTCGTGATTATTTTAGAGAAATGATTTCGATGATATTGTACATATTATATTATACAGTTGCTTTATATATGTTGCTCTTCCCAATTTAGGGTTTTTCTTTTTTTTTAACCAGGGACTAAATTGAAGGGTTTTTTTTGGTTGCTACAGTAAAATTAATTAAAGGCCAGCTCAGATTTCTTACCGAGCATAGAAAGACGACATATGGCACTTAACTGTACGTCTGTGCACTTCTATTGACGTTAACAGAAGCCATTTAACGTCAGGGACTAACGTGTTTGACGTTGTAAAACGTTGGGGACTAATAATTAATTTCTATAACGATAGGGACTAACCTGAAGTCGGTGGTAAACGATGGGGACCGAATTGGTGGTTTACTCTTTATTTATTTACATATTTTTAAAAAAATTATGTGTATATAATGATATGTGACTAAAATTCATTTTTTTAATGTATATAAAAAACACATTGTGTTGATTTCTATCTTAATGAGAATAATGTAAAATTTTAATAATACTATATTTTATTATTTTTGAAAATAGTCATGGATGTATAATACATATTAATAATAGTGTAAAATTATATTGTTTTTTAAATTATATATATTTAAAATTAAGAAACCACCTATGTAGATATAGAGCAAGCAGGCAGCAGCGTCCTTTGCCTTGACCAAGTATGCGCGTGAGAAATTTTTCACCATGTAAGGCCTTTCTTACAAAATATACTAGCATAGTATCCGTGCGATGCACGGATGACGTTAAAGTTGCTAGTGATGTTCGTTTTTTATATATATTATTAAAATTTTATAGTAAAATTAACTTATAATATAATCATATATATATATTAATTAGTGGAATGTGAAGGACATATTGTTATCATATTTATAGAAAAAATAGTAACTGATACATCAATAACATAATTATAAATTTAAAATATATTTATATTTAAGAATTAAAGTGTGAAAAAAGGAAAAAAAACAGTAGGAGGAAGATTGTCCCCGTGGAAGATATTTGTGCTTCGTTAAATTAAAAAACCCACTATTGTAATGAAACAAATTAATTAGAACGATTAATGAGAGGAAATATTTTAATATAACAATAATAATAAGAAAATAAAATGAAAATGTAATAAAAACAAAAAAAAGAAAGAAAAAATGAAAATGGCAGGAGCAGGTATACCTCCCGTGGAGAATATCTGTGGTTCATAAAAAAAATAATTTTACTGAAGTGAGAAAACACAACATGTGTTTTTATGTGAAAAAAAAGGAAAAAAAAAAAGAAAACAATAGGAACAAAACTGTCTCCCGTGGAAGATACATGTGGTTCATTAAAAAAATCACTTTTGTAATGAAACAAATTCATAAGAATAAATAATGAGAAAAATCATTAAAATATAACAATAATATTAATAAAAAGAAAATAAAAGTGTGAGAAAAATAAAAGAAATAAAAATTATAGGAGCGTGCCTCCCGTAGAGAATACCCGTGGTTCATAAAAAAATTTACTTTATTGAATTGAGAATAAATAAACTAAAAAAACGCATGTGAGAAAAACATTGCATGTATTTTTATGTAATAAAACAGATAAATGACAATGGATAATGAAAGAAACCATTTTAATATAATAATAATAATAATAAAAATTAAAGTGTGATTAAAAAAAGACGACAGGAGGAGAACTGCCTCCCATAGACAGAACTATGATTCATAAAAACAACACTTTATTAAAATGAGAATAAAAAAAATTAAAAAAACTCAAGTGAGAAAACGTGACATGTGTATTACATGAAGATTTTTAAGATAGAAAGTAAATGGATATATAATATATATATATATATATATATATATATATATATATATATAGGATGTATAAAGTGAGAAAGACATTCTTATGTGAGAGTGAGAGGAATTATTATCAATCATTGGATCAGATTAAACAGCCAAAATTAAAACATCTATTAAGTGACTCACGTGCCATGTATTCACCCATTTCCTCTATTTTTGTCCCCTAAATCCGTACCCACTCATCTAAATCTCTTATTTGCTTTCTTTGACGACACACAGTTCATTATACAAACAAGATTCCCATGAGAGAGCTCTATGGTTGTAGTTGCAAACTGCTCACCATAAAATTGTCCATACTCCATAGAGCTTCCTGATGACACAGAGTCACAGAGCTCGGGAAGATATAACGTTTGTGAAAATGCTTGCAGATATAACGTTTGGAGTCATGTCATTGATAGTTTCCATGTGTATTTTTGCAGTCACCGTCTTTGCAAAATACAAATTCATATATATAGATAATTGCCATGTGTACCCTTAGCCATGTCATTGAGTGTCATACTTTGAATTGAGCGGACTAAAAGAATTAGCCAAGACTACCAAGTGTCAATCAACTACTCAATTTAATGCTATTACAACGTTCCGGTACTTAAATGAAAATGAACTTGAAATAAATTTAAAAATATATTTCCAGATTTGATCTTGTTCAAATTGCCATGATCTTGTTCAGAGAAGTTGGAACCAGTAACAATAACATTTTTGTCATTTTCCCCCTTAGAAACAAGAAAAAATATATTAAAAAGCATAATTGTGCTACCCTACTAATTAATATAAAACCAGATGTGCAATAGAAATCCTTACTTGGCTTAAAGACAGTAATTCGTGATTGCCTGGGCATAAAACATAATGAATATGCATTGATGGTGGTTCAACGATGCTGGTTCGTGATTTGATGGCCATTGACGAGTATGTGCTTTGGTTCGACGACGGGGATGAGTGACTAAGCCTGCTCTATGACGATGGTTCAATGAGGTCTGACGGCTAAGGAAGCTTTTCTTCTAGACACACTTGGATTAATTCGACATTTGGTAGGAAACAGGGAAGAGGAGTCACGTGAGTCAAATAAAGTAGTGTTTTAATCTCAACCATTTAAATTCATCTGGTGGTTAATATTGATTCCTCTCACTCTCACATAAGGATGTCTTTCTCACATGATAAATCTCATATATATATATAATAAGTGAAAATATTAATGAATTAAAAGAGAGATAGATGATATATTGAAAAAACACTTTAAATTTAATTTAAACTAACACATTTCTTATATTGTTTTAATCTGTGTTTCTATGTAATGAAAGTGATAAATAGGAATGAACAATGGAAAAAATTATTATAATATAATAATAACAACAACATAAATAAAGTGTGATTAAAAAAAAGAAATGTCTCCGGTGGAGGAGACCCATAGACCGTGGTTCATTAAAAATTTCACTTTACTAAAAAAAACTCATTGAGAAAACGTAACACGTGTATACGTAATGCATAAACAATTTTAAAATAAAGAGTACATAGATAAAGAGAATAGATAAGATAGATAATAAGTGAAAACATTAATAAATAAAATAAAGATCGAGATAAATTATATACCGGAAAAGACACTTTAATTTTAATGTAAATTAAAACATTTAATGTAATCAGGAATGGATAATGAGGGAAAATATTTTAATATACAATAATTAAAAAAAATTAAAGTGTGAAAAAAAGGGAAAAGAAAAGAAAACAGTAGGTGTAAAACTGTCTTCTATAAAAGATACATGTGATTCATAAAAAATCCTTTTACTGAAATGAGAATAAAAAACTAAAAAAACGTCATTGAGAAAACGTGACAGATGTACTGGGAGAACAATTTGAAGATAGAAAATAAATAGACAAATAGAATAGATAAGAGATGATGAGATAAACTATTTTAATATAATAAAGAAAAAATAACATTAAAGTGTGATAAAAAGGGGGAAAGAAAACGGTCGGTAAGAGCACAACTGCCCTGTGGAGGATATTCGTGATTTATAAAAAAAAATCACTTTTGTAATAAAACATATTAATATGAACAAATAATGAGAGAAAATATTTTAATATAAGAATACTAAAAAAGAAAATGAATGTGTGATAAGAAATAAAAAAGAAAACAACAGAAGGAGGACTGTCTCCCGTGGAGGATACCCGTAATTTATAAAAAAAATCACTTTATTGAAGTGAGAATAAAAAATTAAAAAAATAAGTAAGTGAAAAAATATGACACATGTATTAGGGAAACAATTTAAATGTAGATTAAATAGATAAGAGAGATAATAAGTGAAATTATTAATGAATAGAATAATGTGATAAATGATAATATCGGAAAAGAGATAAAAAAAAAGTAAGTAAAAAAATATGACACATGTATTAGAGAAACAAAGAGTCGTGGCTCAGTTGGCAACACAGACTGAGATTGTGGGAAGAGCTCTCGGGTTCAATCCCTACTAAACACATTCTTCGGGAGGGGTGACGAGCCTTAACTGTGACTAAGCCTCGAACAGGATTGCCCCTGATAATAGGGGATACCTGTGATTTACACCAAAAATTAGATAAAAGAGAGATAATAAGTGAAATTAATAATGAGATAAATGATGTATTAGAAAAGTATAAAAAATTAACATTTTAAATGATAAAATAAATAAATAAAAAGGAAAAAAAAAAGAGAAAGACAAGCGTTGGAAAGAAAATTAAAAAAAAAAATCAAACGCGTATCATTAGAGATAAAACAAAAAAAAATAATAAAAAAAGAAAAAAAAAGAGGAACCGACAAGTGTCCCTGGCCGAACTACTTTCTTATAATAGTAATAGATAGATTGATCAAAGGTTTTATTTGCAATTCTATTTTCAAGTCATAATGACCCCACGTGTAGCAGTCATTTTCCTTTTGTATCGGTACATAAGTTTCATACTTGTATATCGTAAAAAGCACCTGAAATTTATACAACACAAAATATACAATAACTCATACAATTTTTTTTTTTCTATTTTTTTATTTCATTACTTATCACATACCTCCAACATTTGTCTATTTATCTCTTTGTTGCATCATTATCTGTTGTACAATTCTCGTGATAAAATACAGTTCTGGCCTATTGGCCATGCTATTTGCATTCGGATCCTCCGTCACAAATTATGTCTATGGCTAGACATGTTTTTAAGTGTATCGTCTTCTTTCTCGTGTATTATCTACTATGTAGTATCTACATTCCTTTTTATCTCAGCTGTCAGTGATTAGTTTAATATTTTCGTCTTCTTTATTATGTTATAGGTTTTAATATATTTTTATTCCCTATAAATATAGGTAATTTTGTTTTTAGTCCCTGTAAAAAAATTTTTTTGGGTTTTCATTCTTAAAAAAATTTTTGTTAGCCTTTTTGGTCACTATCGTTAACTTTTAGCTGATGTGGCAAACGGACTGCCACATCAGCATGGCACATGTGTTATTTCTGCCCAACTTAAATTTGTTTTTAGTCCCTATAAATATGATCCTTTTGGTTTTAGTCCCTACAATTTTTTTTTTAGTTTTTTACCTCAATTTCATCACCATCCAACATCACACTACAAGAAAAGAAATATTTAACCACGTTTATTTAGCCACGGTCACTACAACCCCGGTTAATACATTCGTATTGCCACGGTTGATATAACCCCCATTAAAAAATTGGCTGCTAATGATTAAAAGAAGAAAATAAATTAAATTCCCATGCTTAGAAGAAACACATCGGATTAAAATTTCTCTAGACTCTTCACTCTTCTCTTCTCAGTATGGAACCCTAAACCCACATATTCTTAAATCGTGAACAGAATTCTCTCCAAATCGCTACCAATTGCTCAAGACCTGAGCCTCATCGTTGCCTTCTGCTCCGTAGACCAACGATTTTTCAAGATGAGGGGATCGTGGTAGATTCTTGCAGAAGAGATGAACGATGAACTTCACGGCACACATGACAGGATTGGCTCGGGGCATGGCCGGAGCACACGATTCCGCGCGCCAATGCAATGAACGAGGTCGCCCGATGGAGGCCAGAAAACGTGAATGGCGCGACGCGCAACAATCGGAGACGATGATAGCTGGAGATTGCGCGCGATGGTGCACGATGGCTTCCTCTTTCTCTCATCCTGAGTTTCTCTCTTGCTTGCAACCTCTCCCATTCTCTTTCTGTGTTTCTTCTATCTCTCTGTCTCTGAAATTCGCTTCTGAATCTGATTTTTTGGGTTTCATTGATGATTTTTGTTTATGGCTAAAGGTTGGAGATGGCAGAGGGATGGCGCACGAGGAGGCTATGTGAATTGGTGGTGGTTCGCAAAAGGAACAGGGGAGATTAGGGATCAGGACAACCAGTTGCTAACCGTACGAGAGCGAGACAGAAGAGTATGTATATATATCTATCTACAATAAAACTCATAAGTTAATTGTTTTACAATAAAATCATTAGTTAATAAAAAAACTTTAAATGTAGGCTAAGTTAATTATAAATTCCTTGTAGTTTTCTGATATGCCTAGACATGAAACTATATCAAAGCCCTTGAAATCTATAAACGTGCGGGTCAGCAGGTGATATCTGCAGGGCACGAGTGCTTTTGCAATATATTTTCATGTAAGTGGTGCTTCTATTGTTAAGTCTCTGATTTCTATAAAATTTGCAAAGGATTGGAACTTGTGAGGAATTTTCAGTTTCCTGTTTTAAGAGAGGTATTTATTTGTTACTACAAGATTTAATTAAATATCAAGATGTCATATTAGATCTATAACTATGGAGAAGGGTATGTATGTATGTATATATATCTATCTAATTAGTATCAATTTTACCCACTTGGGAGAGTTTTTCAAGGTAGAGGTTAATTAGATTTCATGGACCAGGTTGATAGGAAAAGTGGCTGCCAATGATATCTCAGCATTGTTAGAGACCAAGAAAGCTCAATATTTATCAACATCTAATGAACTTTCAGGTTTGATGAAAGTATAATTTATATTTTCACTTTATTGAAAGTGTTTTTTCTTTCTCCTGCATTTCATAGTGTTCAGCATTATGAATTAAGCCTCAAGTTTCAAGAATAACATTCGTTCTTAAAATCGCTACTTATGGAGGAGACATGAACGTTTAAATGGTTTGGTTGCCATTCAATTTTTTGTTGTGTTATTGTAGGAAAAAGAATTTACTAATGTTCATTTGGTCAATGCATTTCTTTTCACTTCCCACTTCCCCATTCCAATGTCACGCCACATTATGTCACTTTGAGCTTGATGACTATCAGATCCTCAACAAAGTTTATCTCACTTATGTCAATGATGATGAGAAGTGTGATACCAAGATCCTTTTCGACCTTATCTCCAACATTATCTTGGGCTCAACTCAAATTTCTGGAACTGCTGTAACAAACGTATATTCACCTTTCATTCTTTCACTTTCACAATTATTTATACCTTATACAATTTCTCTACTTAAAGACTAAATTCATAGTACAATTAATAACATTTTAATTGTTTAATGGTGTCAGTCACAGATTAATGAAACAAGTTTCAAACCAGACTCCCCTGTCCTGAAGCACATTTCTTGTCAGGTTATATATATATATATATATATATCTTCATATGAAATTTATTTATTAATTTATAATATTAATTTTTTTTGTAAAGGTAGTAGCCCACATGGGAAAAGAAGGAGATGTAACTCCTTTTACTGATGCGACTGTAAGTAATGCATTCTCTCATTCAGTTTTCTTTCATGTAACAACTCACCAAGTAGTCTTACTCTGATGCTTATCTTAGAGTTTTGTCTTTGACTGCTAATGCTTCTTTATTTTCTCATGAAGAACCTTTCATGTAAGGAAGTTAGGTGGAAGCATCTTAAACAATATTTTTTCTAATTAATTTTAAGATTGTTTTTTGATAACAGGTAAAAATAATGTTTAAATAATTAAATGACAGATATGAGGTAAAGCTATTAAGCAACAAATTAGCAATTGGTCTAAAGAAAAAGATACACACTATTTAAGTTTTTGTTAGCTTAAATTAATATATATATATAAACTCTAAATTAAAATTGATGTTAATTAATTATATATTCAGCTGTCGTGGGTGATACTTATTGGACTGGTGTTTGCCCTTATAATTCAGTCCTTGTCTGCAAATCTCGGTAACATATATATATATCCAAATTAATTAATCAATGAAAAATATACATTGCTTTGTGGTTACAAGATATATATACCTTGTCTCAAATTAAATATTAAATAATATTAATTATTTGAATTTGGCGCGCTTCAGGCAAACACCTTTCAGAAGTATGTAAAGCATAGTACCCACCATTTGTGAAGTACTGCCTATGGTTATTAGCGGAGCTTGCTGTCGTAGCTGCAGACATACCTGAAGGTATATACTTTGTATTAATTAATAATTATTCCTATTTAGAATTCTATTGGCCATTAAACTTAATTCAATCCTTTATATCATTTTTCTTGGTACTTAAAAGATGGAGAAAATGACATCCTAACAATCTTTTTTTCCCCTGAAGAATTACTCTTTTGGGAAATCTTCTTCAATGATGAGGACCCTAGCAGGTGTATGGTTTTGACATTTTGGATCTTGTCATATTTGTAGTTTGAGAAGTTTGTTTAATTCTGATTGGGATTTCAAATCAATATTTGTTTGTAGTTTCACCCACCCAAACTTACCAACTAGCAAGACTAACTCTGCATCAGTAGGACCCATGGTGGATCTCATAGTATAACTCAGCCTTCACATGCATACTACTACATATTGTCTGAACTGTTGAGTGTTGACAAAAACATTGACCACCTGCAGCAGATTTGCATCTTATATATTGCTATGCTTCTCTGTGATCGTTTTCAGAAGGCCTTTTATGCTCAGCATTAAGTATAAATGTTAAGAAAAATTACTAGATTAAACATACTCATTTCATAATGTGTTATTTATCACTATCAGTAAGACATTAGATGTTGAAAAAGAAATAAAAAAATCACAACAGCAGGAACATATTTCGTTTTGTTGGGATTTTGGTCAATACTAATTTATGCTAAAAATGATAGAATAATTAAATTAAGGATAGACAATAACTCAATAAGGAATATACCAAATAATAATAATAACGATAACTAAGGCATTGAAATTTCTAAAATTCAGCCATTAAACTTGTATCCCAGTTGGGCTAGTTCTACTCTTTTACTATCTAATCTTCCAAAAGAAAAAAGAAAGATCCAACTTAATTATTACAGCTTGCATATGTAGGAAGCAGGGCATGGAGCAGGGACAAAGATCCAACTTAATTATCTGATTTTTCAAAATTTTACAATTAGATATTTTAGCTAATATTTCGAACATATATATGTATCTTTGTCACAGCTTCCATTGTTATTGATATCTTGGTATTTTATTTATGATAAAGTCAATCGTTATTTATATTTTAGGGTTTTGGTCTTGGTCTTCACAAATTAGTATAGTCTTATGACTATCAAGCCAATGAGCAAAGTTCTTTTATCTATCATTTAAATTGATAACTAAGTCTGGCTGCTCACTAGCCAATTAAGCATCGGAATCAACTTTGGAAGTTAAGGACATACTTTTTCATCTTGGTTAGTTTCTGAATAAATTCTCCATATTCAGATTTTATATTTTATTGTCAGCATTTTTCACACTTTATATCTACATCTCTATAGAGAAAAATTGGAATATGAAACTTCTTGGATTTGGTGGTGATGAAATTAAAAGCTATAGAAGACAGGTAAGAATTATCGGTCTTTATTACATCTTTATTTTTTAGTTTTCATTGATTGGTTTATTTTCTTTTGAATTTCATGTTCTTAGCTTGTACTTTGCAATGTATTTGCAGATTACAAGTGATATTCACAGGGAGCGTCTAGTGGCTATAAGTTTTAGTCTTTTTTTTATTTTAGTAGTTATGTTGTATCTATTAAGTGCTTGTTGTGAATTGTGATTGCACATTTCTGCCAGCGTGTCTTGGTAGCTTTCTTGTGCTACCTTTTCTATATCTCTGTTTTGTTTGTTTTTAAATTTTAACAATTTTTTGGTAAATATAATTAATATGCAGCTTTATTTTTGTATTATTATTGTGATGATAATTATTATTTGTTGTGTTTTTTAATTTTCAAGGTAAATTGTGACTACTACCACCATTAATCCAATTGGTTAGTGCTATATTTTAAGCTCGGCTACTGTTTATGATAATTGTTATTATTACAGAGAGATGTCCTGGAATAAGTTGATTTACATTTAGCTATACACTTATTTTAATTGAAATTTTTTGTTTGAAATATTTTTGCACTGGAACCAATTAAACTAATATTATTGTCTATTTGTGAACATAACTAGGCTGATTTGTTTTTCAAATTCAATTTAGAAGGCATGGATTTTGAGATTAACCACAGTTTAAAGCATGGGAAATCTATAAAATTGCAAACCAAAGATTGAGATTACCCACAGTTTAAACCTTGGGCAAATATAAAGATTACCCGCGGTTTCCCAACCGCAGGTAAATTACCCACGGTTTCTCTCCAGCGGTTGCTTGAAACCGCAGGCAATATGTTTGCCACGCCTGCAATGCCTATGGTTTGGGCAACCCCTGGTAAAGCTGTTAGTTGGGGTTTAAACCGCGGGGAAACCCAAAAATAACCCCCGGTAAAACCATTTTTTGTTGTAGTTTCACGGTATCTTTTTGCTTTCATTGCATTGTTACACTTGAAATTCTGGAACTTCTCGTGGGTTTAAAAATATAAATTCTTTATGTATTCAATTATTTGAAATTTCAAAATACATGGATTCACTGTATATAGGGGAAAAACCTGTAACGACCTTATTTTCTAAGCATTTTTTCTGTCTATTGAATGACAAAATTATCATTTGATTTATAATTACAAGTCTTTTTTGTTAGTCAGCACAAATCTCATTAAGTTATAGGTTAATAGGCATAAATCAAATGAAAAATTTATTAGTAAATAAACAGAAAAAAAATTAGTAGAGAAAAAAAGGGTCGTTACAAGTTTCCCCCCTTTATAGAGTGAATCCAAGTGCATTGAAAATTTTCAAATAATTGAATACATAAAGAATTTATTTCATTGAACCCAGGAAGAGTTCGAAAATTTCAAGTATAATAATGGAGTATAAGCAAAAGGACACTGATGTTGGATGGGGATAAGATAGAGGTGAAAAATAAAAATAAAAATTATAGAGGTGGAAAAATAAAAAAAAATTATTTGGACTAAAAATAAAATGACCATATTTATAGGGACTAAATACAAATTTAAGCTGGGTAGAAACAACACATGTGGCAAGCTGATGTGGCACTCTGTTAGTCACACCAGCTTAAAGTTAACGGCAGGGACCAAAAAGGCTAATGGAAAATTTTATAGGGATGAAAAAAAAAACATTTAAAGGGACTAAAAACAAAATGACCCATATTTATAAGGACTAAAAAGTAAAAACATATTTAAGCCTAATATAGTAAATTTCAAGTTTGTCCATTGTCGATGTTTTTTATCTGATAAATAGAAAATTCTATATATCTAAATTAATAATTCATGTTAATTTTTTTTGGTGTAAGACCACAGGTATCCTGTTCGAGTCGGGTAGGACCTCTATGGGTGGCAAAACTCTCCCTCCGAGTATTTAACACAACCTCATATACATAGGGCTGGTTAAGTTGGAAGCCCCTTAATTACCAGTTGATCCACGTGCTCAGTTAATTTAAATAAGGCTTAAAGATGTTTTTTGTCTCTATAAATATAGGTCGTTTTGGGTTTAATCCCTGATTTTTTTTTTTGGTTTTTCATCTCTATAAAGTTTTCTGTTAGTGTCTTTGGTCCCCAAAGTTTATGCTGGTGTGGCTAACGGACAGACACGTACATCAGCGTGCCACGTGTGTTTTTAATCTTGTTTAATTAATTAAATTTTAGAGATTGCAAATTAGAAAATTAACCCTAATCCTTATAAATTAACATAGTGAAATCCCTAAAACCTACCCACTTGAACTCTTCAGTACCCGTTCCCAAAGTAACCTACAAACCCTTTTTACCGTGGAGCTTTTGCTGCGAGGACTATGGACGAAGTGCGACATGTGTGACTATGTGGACGACGTGTGAGCCAGAATCATCCCGTTTGAAGGCATCCTGAGGCAGAAACATTGTTTCGAAAGTAAGTAATCCAAGCCATAATATAATAGTCTATTGCCATGTCGGTGGGGACGGGTTAATTTTGACAGGTATGTTTCAATAAGTATTTTTGGGATGAGTAAATAATTGATTTGGATGTGGATGTGGGGACTGTATATATTTGTATTTTAATTTAGCTTTGATGTGAATTTACTTTTGTAGACATGTGTTTCACAGTAGTGGTGCATCATGGGGGGCTTTTGTGAATGGTCGTACAGTGAGGTATGAGGGTGGAGAATTCCATACAATTCATAACATAAACATTGATTATTAGAGTTATTTTGAAGCTTTAGAACTGATAAAGGACTTAAGGTACCATGAGAAAGTTAAATTGTGGTGGAATATGGGTAGGGGCAGAATGAATAAAAAGCTATTAATATACATTGAGAATTTTATGGTTATACTTAAAAGGTTTCAAGATAAAGGTCAAATCTTGAGCTTGATAGGAATCTGATCAGGTGTGTATATATGGTTTAGAGGTGTTAATTGATCATTGGACCTAGGTAGATTTTTATGATGATATATTTTGCAATATTGATAGTTTTATAATTACGATAGGATTATGAGTCAAAGGCTCACGCATTTATCGTTATTTAGGCTATGAACTTTGGATGTGTTGAAATTAATTATTTAGTAGTTACATATGCCATAGATCTTAAGAAAATATTTATAATTTATACTTGGAGACAGGGAGCTTAAGTTTATGGTAGAAATTGATTTATGGGTTATGATAAATTTGACTGATGATTAGATGGATTTAGTTTAGAAATATAATTTATTCTGGACTTCGAATAGTTAGTTTACAATTATAGAAACATGATATCCAACCCAAGCTATAGGTTATCAATACTTAGTGTCATAGACTTCAATCTAAGAGAATAGTAAGACAAAGTTCCATGAATTCTTTTTAGGGGGTAGAGTTGTAACATCCCAAAATTTAGAAATATAATACGATGACGTTAGCTGTAAAAATGGAAGTTCCATAATAATAATAGTAAATATTAATATAACTGTATTTATGAGATAATAATAATATAAAATTATAAATATTAGGAGAGACGTCAGATTATTAGGATCTTAATCAAATATGTTTATATTGAATATAATAATAATATTATTAAGAGATAAATCATAAGATTGCAATTAACATTAATTGTTATAAATATAGTAATTATTATATTAATAAAATAATATCAGGATTAATAATGATAATCTTATGAGAGAGATATGGTTAGTGTTTTAAATTAGGATCGGATTTTAAAATAGGAATACTGAGATCACAAGGATTAAGGGTAAGAATCAATACAAATTTAGGATAAGATTTAATTATAAGATTTGAATTTAAATTTGAATGTAGATGGATAAGAACTCTATAATATCCTAATAATTCCTAATGAATAAATAAAATAAAATAAGATTTATGAAGAAAATAATAATAATATTATTATATTATTATGATTCAGAAAAATATATTATTTAATTAAAAAGGGTAATAAGTGGGTAGGAGTAGGCCCAACTCAGTTAGATATTTAAATAGGGGGATGGGTATCTATTTCATCCTATTAGCTTCAAACGTCAGATAACCAAACCCTAGGAGGAGAGAAGCAACTTCACAAGGGGAAAGTGTAGCAGAATAGATCATCAAGGGAGTGGAGTGCTGTTTTTTTTTTAAATTGTCAACTCTAAGGTACGGTGGGGGAAATGGTGTTGCTTGTATGTGTTTGTGGGGGGTGCTTGGGTAGTGAGGGAAACCATAAGACCCTCTAAGGCTTTAAATTCGAATTTGATATGTGCATTACGTGTTGTATGATGAAAATCAGTGATTTGATGCTTGTGTGTGTCATGATTATGATGATGATGATTGATGATGCTTATAATGAGTTATGATGAGAATGATTGACGATGATTTTGTGATGATGATAATGATGATGATAACGATGATGATGATATATTGATGCATTGAGCATATGAGGTGTGTTATGATAAAGATGATGTATTGATGTATTGAGTGTATGATGACGATGTATGAGATGTGTGATGATGACATATTGATGTAATGAGCTTATGAGGTATGAGGTGTATGATGATTATATATTGATGCATTGAGCATACCATGTATGTTATGATGATGACAATATATTGATGCGTTGAGCATATGAGTTATGTGATGATGATGATATAGATGCATTGAGCACATGAGGTGTGATATGATGATGATTATGCATTGAGCATATGAGATGTGGTACCTGAGATGCACGAGCCCAAGAGAGGGGTGTTATGCAACCTACCGGCCTGTGTAGTGATTAACGATAGGGTTGTGCAACCTACCGGTTTGTGTGGTGACTAACGGTAGGGTGCAACTCAGGAGGTGAACTACAAGGACCCATAGAGGGGGTGCAGAGACCATGATGGGGGACATTCTTGCACGAGCCTAGAGAGGGGTGTCGTGCAACCTATCGGCCTGTGTGGTGATTAACGGTAGGGCCATCATTGCGGGGTGGATGTCTTTACACGAGCCTAGAGTGGGGCGTTGTGCAACCTATTGGCCTGTGTGGTGATTAACGGTAGGGCCATCATCGGTAACAACTAGGGAGATTGATGAGGTGTGCCCATTGTGCGGAATTCCAAGTCATGATCCTTGGGATGAGGTTGATGAGGTTTGGTGTGCATGATGATAGATGAACATGCATTGCATTTGATGATGGAATTGAATTATATTATGATGATATGAGTATTATTGATGATATGAGTATTATGTGTTGAGAATAGAGAATGTGTTTTCTTGGTGATTTGTGAGTGTGATTTATAAACTGGTGATGAGATAATATATTTGCTAATAAGAGTATGAGATAATATGAGTATGATATTATTTGATGATGATGATGATGACTATGTGTGGGTGAGGATAGGGTAGCCTTCTGTGTGCATGTATGAGTTGGTATTCTTTTCCTCACCATTATACTGTGGTTAATTTTACAGGTGATGATGATGACACGACTGGTGTCGAGTATTGATTGAAGGGAGTGTCGCTCTGATACTTGTGACATCAGGGCATATTATTGGGGTTTTTATCTTATGTTTCTAATTAGGAAGAGATTTTGTAAACTGTTTTAAGTGCCTTACATGGCCAGTAGTATATTTTGATGTTGATACTTGAGATTCCGCTGCTTTAAGTATTTTGAAAACAGTTGACTTCTATTTCTATTTTATATGAGTTGACTTTGAAATGAATGACGTTTTAAACGATGAGAAATGTGAACCTTTTTACCCGTTGTGGGACACTGCTTTTCCTATATTTTAATTTATTGAGTGTATAAGAGTTAGGGGTAGAAGGGTGTCACACTCTGTTTTTTGTCTCATTCAAATTCCCACTTCAACTTCATTTATTTTTCACTTGCCACCGTCCATACAATTGGTCCTCAAATTGTTGTGTGCACAAATTCAATAGTCTTATTGTTTAGTCCTTGCTCATTCAAAGGAATAGGAAGTTTGCCAACTTTCAAGACGGAAAGATCAGAGTATGGAAGATTTCCACCAAAAATCCTAGTAACCACAAACACATAGGATTCCAACTTTCAAGGACTATGTGAAGAGTTCCATGAATCCCAAGAATTACATGGATGTCCGGAGACAAAAAAGCGCAGTTAAGGTCAAGCACTTCAACGCCATTTCGAGCCTTAGCCTTAATGAGGAAGAAGGGTCATTGTATTCTATCAAGCAGCAAGCAAGCATCTCTGCTTTATGCTTGGAGCGAGGTTGAGGTTGGAGTAACATGGAGGGAAATCATGCTGCAGCAGTGGGTGGGTTGTTGGTAGTGGTGAGAGTGTGGGGGAGGGGAGAATAGGAAGCTGGTGACAGGGAGAAACAATGGGTAATTTTCTGACAGAGTCACAGATGAGGGACAACTCCATCATTGATGAGTCCACCAAACTACAAATTTGGAAGGATGTTGTTGGTGGCAAGACTCGAGGCCGCTGTTCTGGAACCGGGGACTTGTCAACCAACATTCGTCCAAGTGTGACCAGTCTCACTCAGGAGTCTCGGGCCCACACCAGCGGAAGCAACGGGTCACGACATTCATCTGACGAGGCGTTGTGCCATGAAGTCATTGCAGCAAAGCTGCAAGCTAGCCGAGCTGAAGAGAGGGCTGATCACTGTCAGGCCCAGTACGCACAGTTGGAGGAGGACTTCACACGACTCTTACAACAGTTGCAGTTTGTGCTGCATGCCCGCAGTGCAGGTGGTTCTACCAGCTACAGTAAGGCTCAGTCGCACCAGCACTACGATGGCGACCTGGATGACCAGCCCGTGGATGAGGATGAGGATCGTGGCCCACGACCACATCAGGGTCGTCGCCGTCAGCCATGATTTTTTATTGTATCATATTTTTATACAATTTGTATATATACTGTTTATATATATGTGTATATATATATATATATTCTATATGGGTGTTTTCATATAGTATTTATTGTTTTTCTTTATATTTTAGATCGTTAACAAATATGACATAAATTTATAAAATAAATAAAAAATTGAATTTCTATAATAATTCAACCGTAAATTAAAATAAAATTAAATATAAAACCTTAAATTCAATTAAAAAAATTAATATAATTATTAACGACGACCATGACCGTCACTAAATTTTTTTTAAAAAATAATATAAATGATAGCGACGGCCTAGGTCGTCGCTACTAAGTGACGACTTAACGACGACCTTTGATCTTATTATTTTGCGACGACCTTCAGCATAGGGACAACTTTAGCAACGGGCAAGCAGACGTTACGTAGTGACAATTGTTTTTGCTCGTCGCTACGGTATTAACGACAAGCATTTTAACGACGTCCCTGTGGTCGTCGCTAATGCCCGAGTTTCTTGTAGTGATTTTTCATCGGGGCACAAAAATAACATCATTGGGGTTGAGACTTTCCAATGAAGAAGGGGAAAAGGAGAGAAAAAGGGAGAATAAGGAAACACACGACTATTGGAGTTGAAGTCTTTCAAATTATAAATTTGACAAAACCACATTATTTTTGTGTCACAGTGAACACTATAATGACAAATAGTGTGACAGAGTATCACTAAACGTGACACGTGGTAAAAAAATTAATAGAAAACACACTGTTGGACTATAGTGAAAGAAAAAGCAAGAAGTCAATCACTATATTAGGGTTTTATATTTTTTAAGGATTAAACTGCATGATCTTAAAAGTGAGGGACGAATTTAACTAATTTACTTCAATAAATAAATACCATTCTGCCTTCTATCGAGCCTAGTCACATTTTTTTCTCCTTTTCTTCGATGTTTTTAACTTTTTCAATAGCTACTCCAGATGTTACTTTGTCGTAACCTATGTTAGTTTCCCGTCAATCTTTTGTTTTCATCTTGTCCATCTCCTTATAAGCTTTTGTTAATGGTTTCTTTTGGTTTGCTCTTGATATTGGTTCATTTCCCCTCCAATCGGCTCATTTCCTGTGTTTGGTTTTTGTTAATTAAGAACTTGATCGGGAATGATTCGAGTTTTCTTTTTTTTTTTTTTTAAATTTAAATTAAGTTTTTACACTTCAAAATAAAAAATTGAAAACTTCATTTTGTGATTTTCAAAAGAATCATTTTGAAAACCACAACCACAAAAAGAGGTTTTAAGGAGAACCCATTTGACACTTTTCAGTAAAACCTCGATCATATTTTGAGGAACCAAATCAACTGGTTTTAAATTATAGGGACTGAAATCAAATTTCGACAATATTTCAGGACTAAAAATATATTTAACAGGAACGGAGACGGATTTAGGGGAGTAAGAACCCGCCCCGTCCTGATATATTAATTAAATAATTTTAATTATACTAATAGTTAAATAATAAAGGTAAGCATATATATTTTCTTTAGAATACAATATAGTTCTTAAATTTTTTTTATGGTTATTAATATCTATACTTACATATTATTTGAATTAGAATATATTAAATATGTATGAAGTATTTAAAAATATGTATTTAAGTTATATAATAGAGAAAAAAATGAAAAAGAGAAATGTGAAATCCCCACGAATTTCCCCGAACCCGACGGGGATGAGGCTTGGTTTCATAACTCCATATACACTCTCTTTAAACCTGATTCCGTCCTGATTTTTACGAGAGAGGAGACGGGGAGAGTAAAACTCGCCTCGACTCGCCCTGTTGTCATGACTACCCGCACCTGCCTCATTATTAAAGGGGTAGAGAAAGAAATTCATTTTTCACTTGTGGATAGGTATAATTTTTTCGAGTTTTACTAGAGATGCTTACGGGCGCAGATAATTTTACCACCCCTAGCTAGTATTTGTTTCTCCTTTGCATGTACAAGTCTTTTCTAATTTCATGCCTTCATCAGCTCCCTATCCCATGCGCTGAACCAGGAGACTTAAAAAAAACACATGGTATATATACGTACATTTTTATTACTTTATTAGAATTTTATAAAGTAAATTACAGAACGTCGACGAGTTCATACACAATGGTGCCACTCCATGGTTATGTTATAATATTATTAATTTGGGTTAAATATATTTTTTATTTAAAAATATAATAAAATTTGGTTTTAATTCTTCATTTATTTTTTTATTGGTTTTGATTTTCTATTCGTTAAATAAGGTGATTTTAATCTTCGTCATTAATTATATTCCGCTAAGTGACGATATAACAATATTTCTTATATAATTTTTTATGGAATTTCCTTTCAATTTTCTTACATATTAATTTCAAAGAATGTTTTTTTCATATTCTAAAATTTTCTGAAAATTTAGTATAATTTTTTTTACAATAAAGCAAAAGAAATTACGCTAGCATTTTTATGTTAAAAAATGTGATTTTTTTTGGAAATTTATATACCACAAATGTTTTTTTCTAGAGAAAAAATAACAAGAAATTTTTGTGAATTTTTACTTTAAAAAAGTTGCAATGGAGCTAAAAAGTGACTTAACGGAATATAGTTAATAGAGGACTAAAAGCATGTAGTTTTAAAAAATGGAGGACCAAATTAAAAAAAAATAAATGAGGGATCAAAATTAAATTTTACTATATTTTTAAATATAATAAAAAATTATCATAAATAAATATTTCACTATAAATATTTTTTCATCTGTGGTAAGCATATTTTTAAGTATAGCCAATTTTTTTTAACGGTATTAATTTTTATGCTTATATATATATTTTGTAGCAAAAAAGACACTGAAAGAATTATTATAATTAAATAAAGAACAAAAGGTGATGCTCCTCTATATAGCTGGAGATCAGTCATTTCTAATGATTGTTTAGTGATATTAATGAATAGTGAGAATTCTCGTACTTTCCCTTCTTTTTTATCTGTGGTTTAAGATTTTTTATAAGAATTAAGAAATGTAATAATTATATTTTTTTAATCCATTTTTTAAACATGTTATTTCTTTTTTTTTATTAATGTATTTAATATCTCTCCTTTTATAATGAAATGATTTTTTTTCAAACTTGTTTTATATACCTTTATATCATGAAAATTTTGTTAGAAACATAAAGAATACATTTATCAATACTTTGAATTTGTAGAATATTTATGATATAACTTTATAATAAATATTTAAAATAAAAAGAATCAAATTAAGAAAGAGTAAAATTAGAAAAATAGCATTTATTATTATATTAATATTTCAAAATGATATTTATTTAAAAATAAATTTGAGACTTTAAAATAACAGATAAAAAGAGATAAAAAGAAATGGAAGGAGTAATAAAATGAACTTAACTGAAAATTTAACACACTATTTTTCATCCAACTAATTCGTGAAGGTAGTAAAGTGAGGCATCGACATGGTCACCGAGACTTCTTACACCTATTTATTCTAAATCAAAAAATCACAACAAGTTTAATATGTTGGTGGGTTCATTAAAAGGTTTTTTTAAAAAATAAAATATATTTCATAATAAATATATAAATAATTGTATAATATTTACATAATCATTATTATGTTTTCATATATTTTTATTTTTAAGATCTAAATATGAATGTGTTATCATGCAATTTTTTTCCTACATATAAATGTTTACCCTTATAATTTTTTAATTTAAATATTAATACATTTTATGTAAATTTTTCATTGTCGGGTAAATTGTATTTGTCCCATTTTTTTACTTAAAAGGTGTAAAAGTCAAAGAAAAAATTCATACAATTACTATCTACTAAATTGAATAATAGACACATTGGCTAGCAAACTATATTTACATTTTGTAATCTATTTACTAAAGTAACATTTATATATTAATAAACTTTATTTAAAGATTTATTCCCCGTAATATATAAAAAACATTTTAAGTAAATGGAAAATGTAATTTCAATCAATAAAATCATAATTAAATTTAAAAAGTGAGTCATTTTTATTATTTTTTTAAAATTACAATTAAAAACAACAAAATATAAGTAGTTGTAACCTTATAATTTAAATTTATATATTAATACGTTTTTAGGTCTTTTTTCAATGTTGAACAAATTATATTTACCTCTTACAATATACTAAATTAATATTTAGATTATAAACAAAAAATTAAAATTAACATTTAGATATTAATAAAAATTATGTAAATATTTACGCCCCTTTAATGCATAAAAATTTATAAGAAAAATTAAAAACAAATTCTATCAATAAAATATAACTCTTTTTTAAAAGGTTATTCATTTTTATTTATTATTTTTTCTAATATTTGTACATCTAAAAACACAAAATGTGACACCCTTCTACCCCAACACTTATATAATAACGTAGCGGAAGAGTTTCGAAAATATAACAAGTTCACATTGGGTAAAAAGGTTCACATAACTCTTTATTCGAAAACCTCATTATTTCGAAAGAATAAAAGAATAAAAATAGAATTCAAATGTACTCAAATACTCAAGCAGCGGAATCTCTAAAATAAAATAATTAAACTTCCTACTTGTCGTGCAAGGCATCCAAAAGGATTTATAAAAGTATTCCTAACCAAAAAAAACATAAAGAACACCCCAACAATATGCCCTGATGTCACATGTACCAGAGCAACACTCCCTTTAATTAAACTCGACACCAAAGGTGTCATCACCATTACCTGAAACAACAATAGTAACAGTGAAGAAAGAGCTCTAACTCATATATACACATAGGAGGCTACCATATCCTCACCCACATATAATCAATATCATCATTAACTACACCACGTACCCAAACAACAAGTAATCCATCAAATAACAATCATCTATGAACTTACTTAACGGCTCATCAATATCATCATATAAATCTCACAACGTCATTCACCAAAGAAAGCACATACTCTATTCTCAACACAATATACTCATTTCATCATTATACTCATAACATCATCATATAACTCATTTACATCATCATATATAACACAGATTCATCCATCATCCTATAACTCATTTCATCATCATTTATAACACATATTTATCCATCATCACATACACCAAAACTCATCAACATCGCCAATCTCATCATCCTCATCAATACTCTCCCGAGTTGCACTCGCCCCTCTCTAGGCTTATGCTCCTCGGTACCAACTCTCCCAAGTCGCACTCGCCCCTCTCTAGGCTTATGCTCCTTGGTACAAACTCTCCCCAAGTTACACTCGCCTCTCACTAGGCTCATGCATCCCGAGTACAAACTCTCCTCGCCTCTCTCTAGGCTCATGCATCCCGAGTACAAAACTCTCCCCGAGTTACACTCGCCTCTTTCTAGGCTCATGTAACCGAGTACAACAACAAATTCACCATAATTATATGCAACATGTAATTATTCATCATTAGCAACTCCCCGAATTACACTCGCCTCTCTCTAGGCTCATGCAATCCGAGTACCACCACTCACATGCTCAACGCATGATCAATCAACATAAGATTAAATGCATCATCCTCAACAACATAACATTATCATCAACAACATTAATCATCACACATCTCATACATCATCATCATAAACTTCAATACATCAATACATCATCATCAATCAACATATATCTCATACAATCACTATACTCAATACATCATCATCAATTCATATATATTTCATACAATCTCTATTATATTATTCACACCACATTACATGACAATTATTATAAACATGGGATATCACATAAGATATTCACATCATAATACTCATATCACAATTAATACACACTATGCATCCAATTTAATTTTATCAATAAAAACCCCAAATATACAGCTACAGTGCGAACTAAATATCTCCCAACTCAGGCTATTTTACATTCGCAGCTCTGTGTAAAAACGGAAAAGATTTTACTCTAGTGCGAAATAAATATATCCTAACCTAGACCTCGTGTCGACGATCCAACCGTTCAGAATGAAGAACCAAGGGTCCCTAACCAGCTGTTAAAATTTCAGCCCGATCCAACGGTGAACGAATCCGCAATCGCTATTTTACATTAGTAGCTCTGTGTAAAAACGGGAATGACTTTCATCTACCCTCTTCTTCAATCCCTACTTAATTCCTCAAGTTCCTAACTCAATTAAACTCGTTTTTACCGATTAAATTCACTAAAATCAACAATCATTCCTATGATTTCCAATAAATTTAACATCTAATCAATTATGGTTCCTCATCTCTAAACCCTTATTTAACCCCTTTTTGTTATTCTCATTATTCTCATTCAATCCACTCAAGATTCATCAAGGACCCTACAACAATCAACAATCCACAGTTTTCATCATCATTAATCAACATCCACATAGATTCCATCAAATTTAAATCCTCAGATGGTTCTTATGGTCGCCCACCACTACCCAACAACCCCCTACATGCACATACAAGAAACACCATTTTCCCCTTGTTACCTTGTAGTGGAGATCGAACAGTAAGGAAGATTCTTTCTTGGTTCTTGATGATCACTCTCCTGCAATCTCCTCTTGAGACTTAGTTTCTCTCCCTTCCTTAACGTTTCGCTCTCTGACGATTTGACAAATAAGGATTAGGGTGAACTGAGAACTCCTCCTTAAATACATACTTAATTGGGCTAGGCCCACTCTCAACCCACTTATTATATTTATTATTCTTATTATTTATTAAATATCCTTATTGATAAAATACGCTAATCTTACTAATATTATTATTTATTCTTCTATTTATTTAATTATTTCCTCTACTTATTTATTTAATTTAATTAATATTTTATTTAATAAAATTTAGGATGTTACACAAAACATAAATAAAATATTTATAATAAAAAAATTAATATTCAAATTTTATCTTTATCAACAATTTAAACATAACTAATTTTTATGTAATTTTTTAATCACATGTGATTTTATTTTTACTCTATGATTTCATTATTAATAATGTCATACTTCATTTAATTTTACCTCATAAATTAATTATTATTAAGTTTTTTTTCCTGTATTTTAAACCTGTAATTAAAATGATTGCCTCCTAACTTTATTTATTGTCATTGCAAATTAAACAAAAATAGAAAATAAATAATCTAATTTGAAATTTAAATGTTGTTATTTTATGTGATATAATTAATGATAAACATTATTTTCATCTAGAACGGTCCTTCCTGTGTGATGTATTTTTTACTTTCATAATCTCAATATGAATGTTCTTTCATGAAAATTTTTTATTTCCACATGATATAAATATTTATCCCTATAATATTAATTTAAATATAAATATATTTTATCGGGCAAATTATATTTCTGTTTAGTTTACTAAAAAAGGCTTAAGGCTAAAGAAAAAAAATACAACTATTATTTACTAAACTTTGCCGGAAAAAACATTTACTAAAATATTTATTTACCTTTTGTCATCTATTTAATAAATTAACATTTATATATTTAAAAACAATATGTAAAAATGGTACGACGTTATGATACACCATCATATTAATATTAGAATAGAAGTTAATAATATTAATATTAGAATAGAATTTACTATAAAGACGGCATAAATTCCGATGGTTTAATAAATTAACTAACATTTGCTTGTGCAAAATACAAAATCTGATATTATACAACAAGGCAAGAAATTACTCAAATTAGAAAACTTGCAAGAAATATGTGTCAATAAATGAAAAACAACAAAGAAAGGAAGACATCTGAGCTTTATACATAAAATTGAGACAATGCACTATTAGATCAAAACACCTTAACTATTACAACAAAAATCAATAAAAATTTACATATACTGGATGGAATAATAATATAAGGATCAGACATTAGATAAGCTCTCAGTACCCTTCATATACCTTTAATTTTCACTCAATAAATAAGCACATTGCAAGTACCAAAAGAACTAACATAAGAGTTGAAGTTGGAATATATGTGCATCCACTCATATGCACTGGTACCTTTCAACCTTGTTAATTCTTCCTTTCTTTTAAAGTCTCCATCATCCTATCTGTTGTTATAATATAATCCATATAAAAAAATTGGAGAATTCATAACTTCGACATCAAATCTACAATTTAAGATTAAACAAATAAAGAAAAGTGAATCTTATAATAGACAAGGATTAAATCCATAATTGTAGCACATAGCATACTTAAAAAATAAAAATTAATTCATCCTAACTAGGCCGGATAGAATTAGAAAATGTAGGAACACAGGGAAACACTAGAAGGGGGGTTGAATAGTGTTTCTGAATATTTTAGAAAGCTTTTCGCAAACAGGTGTTAAAAGCACAATTTCAGACAGGCTCTTAAAGGAGTGTCTGAAGTTTTCAGACGGTCTAAAATACTGATTTTAAAAGATGTTTTTGTGCCTTTATAAATATTAGATTAATTACTCTAACCCCTTGATTAGTATAAAAAGAATTGACAAGAGATAAGGGTAAGAAAACTTAGCTAAGGAATTTATCCTGGTTCACTCACTACCACTGTGAGCTACGTCCAGTCCCAATGCCAACTAGCACTTGGATTTTCTTTTAATCTTTCAAGATTACAAGTATTCTTTTACAGTCAAGCCTCTTCAGGCTCTACACCCAAGTATTCTTTTGCAGTCAAGCCTCTCCAGGCTCTACAACCAAGTATTCTTTTATCAACCAAGCCTCTTCAGGCTCTACAACCAAGTATTCTTTTATCAACCAAGCCTCTTCAAGCTCTATACAAGGTTTACAAAGAAAGGAGTTTAAGCTTTTAAACTATACAAGTTTGAAGCTCAAACCAATACAATGTACAATAAAATCTGAGGTATGCTCAGGATATACAAATGTGTACAGCGAATTTTATCAGAGAGTTGTGACAGAGTAAAAACTTGCAGCGTGATGTTTCTCTGGGCTTTCTTGTATACTTAATTTTTCTTTTTCGCTTTCTCTCTGCCTTTAATGGTCTTCATGGAGGGGTATTTATACCCACACTTCAATCCGTTGAAATACCACCGTTTAGAGATAGAATTAAATGCTATTTAATCCATTGTGAGACATGCTTCTGAGAGCTCTGATGTTTCTGACACGGTGCAAGGTTTCTCTTGCTATAAGGTTGCTGCAAATGTTGCTGCAGAGACTGCGTTGCAGAGATTTCCTCAGTGGTGTATGAAATTCAAAATCACCAGGAAAGGTCTCTGTGTTCCTTGCTATAAACGTGTTTGAAAAGGTACGTGCAGCAGAGGTTCAGAAAAGTCTTCACAAGCTTCAGCAGAGGGTGCCACGTCATAAGTGAGACTTCAGACGGCACTGATACTTCAGACGGGTTGAACTACTTCAGACAGCTTTAACTCTTCAGACGAGTTCTGCTTCTTCAGACAGCTTCAACACTTAGTCTTTTTATGTAGGCTCATAGTGACTCTTGCTGAAATCATAGATGAAACATTAAAGCATGTGTGTATCTATGATAAGTAATTTAAGTCAAATTTGTCAACCATTAAAACTTTGGGAATCTAGTTGTCTTAAAACATCATAAATAATCTTATGATATTTTTGAGACTCAACATTCTCCCCCCTTTTTAATGATGACAAATTTGGTTAAAATGTACAAATCTGTAATCAGTTTTTTTTGTTTTTGTTTTTTTTTTTTTAAGAATAAGAAAGCTCCCCCTGAGATAGAAATATCCTTTAAGGTATATTTCACTCATTTGTTCAAATTTCTCAGAAAAGCATTTGTACTCCCCCTGAGTCCTGTAATCACTTCAGATTCAGATTTTGTTAGATTTTAATACTCCCCCTTTTGTCATCAATCAAAAGGGAGTATCAGAGCAAAACAGTAACAGAGCAATAATTTTAAGATAAAACCGATATCATAGCATTAACAATCAACTAAGAAATTATGAGATAAGCCACTGATTGTATTTAGGGAATGTTCAGATAAAGAAACAAACAATCAGACACTTGTCAGAAACATGAAAATAAACAAAAGACAATGGCTAAAATTAACCGTTTTAATCTTTCTTCTTCAGCAAGGCCTTAGTCAGAAAGGAAATCAAGTCATCCTTGGCCTTGTTTATTGCGACTTCCACTGAGGTTTTCAAGTCTTGCTGACCAGATCTGATAAGCTGCTATTCTTGAAGAATCTGTTCTTGTTGAGCAATTAGATGCTTAGTCTTCTGCTCTTGATCAACACACTTCTTTTCAAGTTTCTCCACTTTGGACTTCAGCTTCAGATTTTCCTCAGCCAAGTCTTGTTCAGATTCATAGAAGATGAGCTGGATGTAGGGGCAAACAAATCTAAGCACTCCAAATCCTGGCTGCAATCTGTATTCAGCGGGGCTGAACACAGGGCAAAAGAAGGTGCCAATAGGATTCAGCAGAACCCAATCTTCATTGAAAGAGTCAGCAGGTGGGGGAAAGTGATCTCGCATATAGTGATATTGGACATTGGTTGACTCTCCAAGTCCAACATCAGAATCAGCATCAGGACCAGTTGAACCAGAAGAAGATCCAGCATCTTCTCTGATCTTCCAGTAAGAGGACCACATCCAATCTTGAAGTAGATGATTCAGGCCTCCTCCTTGGTTTCTGATGAATTCTGGTAAAGATTCCCACTCTGATGGACTCATCACTTCAGAAAGAGGTGAGTTTTTCTTTGAATAGATTTTAGCTCTTTTGAATTTCTCTTCCTGTAAGGGATACCTAGGAACTATTCTATCAGGTTTCACCAAGATTTTAGTGGTTGGCCTGATTGAACAAGTTCTAGGTGGCCTGTAGCCTCTCATCCCAACTCCCTTGTGCAGATCCCTCTGAAACAGCTCAGACTCAGTGTTCAGCTGCCTCACAAAGCTCCATTCATCATTAGTCAGCCTCAGGGAATCATTTGAGAATGGATTGACGGGAGCCCAAATATGTGCAGGAGGGACACCCTTCCTGATCTTGTCTAATCCACCTGAAAGAGCACTATATTGATTCCTAACTTCAGCAGCAGTTTTCCTGATTAAACCATGATGCAAGGATACAGCAGGTGCTGATCTGAAATACTGTAGCTCTTCAGACAGGGTGCTAAACTTGGGCAGTGAGCAGGGATCAGAAGGAAGGAGAGATAACTGTAGAGCATTAGCAAGCACTTGCTCTTTTTCAGCAGAGAGCTCTTCTTCCAGAGAAGGTGTAGGTGGTGGAGGTGATGAAGGTAAGAGTGGTATCAGAGCAAGGTCATGGGTTTGTAGGGAAGGTAAGGTAGGCTCAGAGAGTTGATTCTCTGAAGGTTGTGGTGAGGTAGGTTCAGAGGGTTTGGAAGGTTCAGAGGGTAGGTCTTCTGTTTGTGGGGGTGGTGATTGTTGTTTTTCAGGTGATAGGGGTTCTGGTGAAGGTTGTGGTGAAGGTTGTGAGAGTTGATGAGGTGTTTGTTTTTCTGGTGAGGAGGGTGGTGAAGGAGTTACATTATCAAATCTCACCTTAATTCTCTTGTAGGGAGGCTTGGTTACCTCAGATTTTTTTGCCTTTGCTTCTTCCTTCTCCCTTTGTGCTTGTTTTTCTTCCCTTTTCCTTTTAAAATACTGTTGAGCTTTAACAAAATTTTGATACTTCTCAGCTTCATCTTCTGCTATCAGCTGAGAGGCAATACTTCTAGTCACCCTAGGTTCAGGTGCAGTCTGAAGTAGCTTGCTCTTGGTTCTCCTTCTCTGAGGTGCACTTGACCTCTTCCTTTTCTTTGCTCCCTCAGCTATGGTTGCTTGCCTATCATCTTCAGCATAGGCCAATTGTGAAGCAATAGCAATAGCTCTATCAGTCTTCTCTTGTTCTGCTTTCTTCTCCAGCTCCTCCTGCTCCAGAGCATTAGCCAATGCTGCTATTTGAATGAGTTCAGGATCAGATGGGCATGCAGCCAATGGCTCAGCTACAACTGCATCAGTTTCATCTGCCTCTTGAGCCTGTCCTTCCATTTCAGAAGTAGGCTGTGGAGTCTGTACAGGTTCAGACATCTGACCCACAATTTCAGATGGCCTTTGTGATGCCTTCTGAACAGGTTCAGACACCTGACTTTGCACAGATGCAGATGCTACCTTAGCAGCACTCCTTACGGGTAGCTTCTTCAATTTTGCTTGAGGAGAGGGTTTTGATGGCTTGAACTCATGCCTCCTTATGTCTCCTCTGAGTTCATTCTCAAGAACCTCCATTGTTGTCTTCCTTCTTGCAGCTTTCTCAAGAAGAAGGCTCTCCTTCATGGACGGAGAGGGAGGTCTTGGAGTCAGTTTCACTCCCATGCTCTTGAGGTTTGATTCACCAAACATAGGTTGTGAAAGGCGATCAAAAAGCCTATCAATGGGGACTTTGAAATGTAGCAAGATCTTGGTGATGATGGTATTGTGAGGGAAGCTTCCAGCAGAGTCTCTGAGACGTTTCTGCATGTGGTACATTATGATGTTGGGGAGGTTCACCTTCTTCTTCTGCAGTAGGTGAATCAGACAAAATCTCTCCAACTCAGAAACATGGTTTCTGCTTCCATTCTTAGGGATTATAGAGCACTCTAAGATGGCATGCAAAACCCTAGCCTTGTCTGACATATGCTTTGCATCCAAGCTTACTGGTTCAGATGTGCTATACAGAAACTCTGTGAACTGCTTCTGTCCTCCATTTCTTGCTTCCCAGCCAGGAGTGAATACAACTCCTTCAGTCCTGACCTCACAGATGTGAGCAAGGATATCTTCATCAACAAAGACAGGAACACCACATACTGTGGCCTTGATGCTACTGTAGATACCCTGAGGATTGGGTATTCCTCTGGCAGTAGCCCAGAAATCCAGCACACTTTGCTCATGCCACTGTGTCAAGTTGTGATTGAAATATGGAGTCCACCCAGCTGCATCAAACTCAGCAAACAAGTCCATTCCCAGAGATTGAAGATCCTCCAGAACTACACCCTTAGTCTTCACGATGTTGCTTCCAGCAGATTTCTTAGGGGCCATTGGAGAGTTTTCTGAAGAACTTGAGAGAGAAAAAGAATTGCTTGTATAAGAAGGATCTCAAGAGATGACTACAGAATAGTGAACGGTGAAATTCTGTGACCCACTAGCTTCCGTATTTATAGATCCATAAAGCAATGATGGCATGTACTGGCTGCGCAGACATAGGAAAACGTGCGAAGTGGAAGAGACAAAATAAATGGAATTAAACCGTCTCATAAAGCCACGTCATTTGTTTACTTCAGAAAAGTGACAGATTTCAGACACCCATATGAGTTTCAGTTAACCCAAAATTTCAGACAAGTCACTTGTTTTAGACAGGCTGAAATTTCAGATACATCATTTTTGACAGATCATATCACACACATTCAAAATGCATGTATGTTCAGATTATTTCTAATGAACTTAAATCTATCTTCAGTCAGAGGTTTTGTGAATATATCAGCCCATTGATGCTCTGTATCAATAAACTGAATATCAAAAATACCTTTCTGAACATAGTCTCTAATGAAATGATGTTTTATTTCTATATGTTTAGCCCTAGAATGTTGAATGGGATTTTTAGACAAATTAATAGCACTTGTATTATCACACAAAACAGGTATAGCAGATATAGTAATGTTAAAATCTTCTAATTGATACTTCACCCATAACAGTTGTGAGCAACAATTGGCTGCTGAGATGTATTCTGCTTCAGCTGTTGATAAGGCAATTGTACTTTGCCTTTTGCTTGACCAACTAATCATATTTTCTCCAAAGAAATGACATCCACCACTAGTGCTTTTTCTTTCAATTCTGTCTCCAGCAAAATCAACATCACAGTAACCTATTAACCTGCAATCCTTACTTTTCTTATAGCACAGACCAAGATTAGTAGTACCTTTAAGATATCTGAAAATTTTTTTTACAGCTTTGTAGTGAGTACTCCTTGGATCAGATTGAAATCTAGCACACAGACATACACTGAACATTATGTCAGGTCTGCGTGTTGTAAGATATAGTAATGATCCAATCATTCCTCTATACAAAGTTTGATTCACTGGTTTTTCCTTCTCATCTTTATTTAAAGATGCAGAGGGATGCATTGGAGTTGACATGGGTTTGCAATCATGTAAGTTAAACTTCTTAAGCATTTCCTTTGTATATTTTTCTTGATGGATCCATATACAGTCAGAATCTTGCTTAATCTGAAGTCCTAAGAAAAATTTTAGTTCACCCATTAAACCCATTTCAAATTCTGATTGCATTAACTCTGAAAACTCCTTGCATAATGAAGAGTTAGTTGAACCAAAAATAATGTCATCAACATATATCTGTACAAGTATAAGATCTTTGTTAGACTGTTTTCTAAAAAGAGTTGTGTCCACTTTTCCTCTTTCAAAACCATTTGAGATTAGAAAACTGCTCAATCTGTCATACCAAGCTCTTGGGGCTTGTTTCAGACCATAGAGAGCCTTTTGAGTTGAAAACATGTTCAGGAAAGGCAATATCTTCAAAACCAGGGGGTTGTCTAACAAAGACTTCTTCTTCAATGAGACCATTGAGGAAGGCACTTTTAACATCCATTTGATATAGCTTGATGCCATTATTTACAGCATAAGATAAAAGAATTCTAATTGCTTCTAACCTGGCCACTAGGGCAAAGGTTTCGGTGAAATCAATACCTTCTTGCTGGTTGTATCCTTGAGCAACTAATCTTGCCTTGTTTCTGACTACCTTGCCTTCTTCAGACAGCTTGTTTCTGAACACCCATTTGGTTCCAATAATAGTTTTCCCATGGGGTTTAGGAACAAGGGTCCAGACATCACTCCTAGCAAACTGATTCAACTCTTCTTGCATGGTTAGGATCCACCCTTCATCATGCAGAGCTTCATCAATGTTCCTTGGCTCTATTTCAGATAGGAGAGCAAGAGAATTCAGAATCTTGAATTTTGATCTTGTCTTAACTCCTTCTGAAGTGCTGCCAATGATTTGCTCTTTAGGATGATGTGATTTGTATTTCCAATCTGGTTTCTGAGGAGGTATCACATCTGTTTGATCTGTCTGAGACTCAACATTTGTCTGAAGAGGTTTAGTAACAGTAGGTACTTCAGACAGCTGCTCATCCTTCGAGCTGCTGTGGTCATTCAACTCCATTCTTGCAAAATCATCCTCTAGATCTGATAGTTCCCTATCAGTCTCTTTGTTATCATTGAATTTAACATGAATAGTTTCTTCAACAGTTAAAGTTCTAGAGTTATACACTCTATAGGCTTTAGATGTTTCAGAATATCCAATGAAAAATCCTTTATCAGACTTTGCATCAAATTTTCCAAGATCATCCTTGGTGTTGAGTATAAAACATTCACATCCAAAGGTGTGGAAATATGATATGTTGGGTTTTCTTCCTTTCCACAGTTCATAGGCAGTCTTTTTAAGAATTGGTCTTACCAATATTCTGTTTTGAAGGTAACATGTTGTGCTAACAGCTTCTGCCCAGAAGGTTTTTGGTAAGCTGCATGAGTTGAGCATGGTCCTTGCCATCTCTTGCAAACTTCTGTTCTTTCTCTCAACAACCTCATTATGTTGAGGTGTTCTAGCCACAGAGAAATTGTGTGAGATGCCATTCTCATCACAGAACATTTGAAAGTTTGCATTCTCAAACTCTCCACCATGATCACTTCTGATAATAGAAATACAGAATCTTTTCTCATTCTGTACCTTCTTGCAGAATATTGTGAAATTCCTAAAAGTCTCATCCTTGCTTCTTAGGAATAACACCCAAGTAAATCTAGAATAGTCATCAACAATGACCAAACCATATTTCTTACCACTAAGACTTTCTGTTCTAATAGGACCAAACAAGTCAATGTGTAAGAGTTCTAGTGGTCTGCTAGTTGAAACAACATCTTTACTCTTAAAAGAGTGTCTTGTTTGTTTCCCTTTCAGACAGCTTTCACATAAAATGTCAGATTTGTATGAAAGCTTGGGCAATCCTTTAACAAGATTGTGTTTTGCTCATCTTGAGATTAATCTCAAGCTGGCATGCCCAAGTCTTTGATGCCAAATCTGTTTTTCATCTTCAACAGAAATGAAACACTTTACATTTTGACTTGCTAGATCCTCTAGAACAATTTTGTACACATTGCTGTGTCTCTTAGCAGTAAAGAGGATTTGCTCAGAGGAGTCTTTGACTATGCATCCTTCCTTAGTGAAGGATACCACATAACCACTGTCACATAATTGACTTATGCTCAGTAAATTATGTTGTAGTCCCTCCACTAGAAGTACATTTTAATAAGGGATGAAGGAGATATACCTACAGTCCCTATTCTAATGATCTTCCCTTGCTGATTACCACCAAAGGTGACCACTCCACCAGCTCTAGGTCTAAGGTTTTGGAACAAAGACCTTTCTCCTGTCATGTGTCGCGAGCACCCACTGTCCAGGTACCATTTGTGGGGTCTCCTTTGTCCTGTTAAACACATCTCAGCTTCAGAGCTATCTGAGGATGGTAGACTAGCCATGAGACACAAATTTTCCTCTTCTGAAGTGTCTTCTTCTTCTTCTGAGGTTGATTCATCAAGGTCTTCCCATGTTGTCATAAGACTTTTCTTCTTTTTGAAAAACTTCTTCTTGAAGTTGTTTTTCTTCAGTCTGATTTGGATTATGACGGTTGGTTCTTTCTGAACTTTCCTCTGTTCTGCAACATTCTCTTGATCTTTCTGCTTAAAAGAGCAAGATCATTTTCATCTTCTGAGCTGTCTTCAGAATCTTCATCTGCTTCTGAAGTGTCCTCAGCTTGCATAGCCTTCATGCTGCCATGCCTAGGCTGTTTGACCTTGGAGTTTAGAGCTAGAGACTTCTTCTTGTTGTCATCTTCTCCAAGCTCAAGTTCATGGACTTTGAGAGATCCCAACAGTTCTTCCATTCTCAGAGAGTTCAAATCTCTTGCCTCTTGAATGACAGTGACTTTGGGTCTCCAGGACTTAGGTAGACTTCTTAGAATCTTTCTGTTGTTGTCTCCAGATTCATAGGTTCTTCCTAAGGACCTGAGTCCATTGGTTATGGTCTGAAACCTCCCAAACATTTGGTCAATAGTTTCAGTTTCTTCCATCTTAAACATCTCATACTGATGTATAAGCATGCTGATTTTGGATTGCTTGACAGTTTCAGTCCCTTCATGGGTTGCTGCAAGAGTATCCCAAATCTCCTTGGCAGAAGTGCATCCATGGACCTTCTCATATTCTGATTTATTCAAGGAACATATTAGATAGAGTTTGGCTTTAGCGTTCATCTGGACTCTAGTCTTCTGCTCCAGGGTCCATTCAGTCTTAGGTATAGGCAAACCATTTTGCATAGGCACATAATCTCCATCAGTAACCACCTCCCAAACATCAATGTTGTTGCTCTCAATGAACAACTTCATACGATCTCTCCAGTAGTGGTAATCCACTCCATTAAATGTTGGGGGTCTTGTGATAGAGGCTCCTTCTGTGATGTATTGCCTGTTGTTGTTAGAAGCTTCCATTTGGATCTTTCAGTCCTCAAACACTTGTTAGGTGCTTCAACCCTGAGTAGAGCTCTGGTACCAACTGTAGGAACACAGGGAAACACTAGAAGGGGGTTGAATAGTGTTTCTGAATATTTTAGAAAGCTTTTCGCAAATAGGTGTTAAAAACACAATTTCAGACAGGCTCTTAAAGGACTGTCTGAAGTTTTCAGACGGTCTAAAATACTGATTTTAAAAGATGTTTTTGTGCCTTTATAAATATCAGATTAATTACTCTAACCCCTTGATTAGTATAAAAAGAATTGACAAGAGATAAGGGTAAGAAAACTTAGCCAAGGAATTTAACCTGGTTCACTCACTACCACTGTGAGCTACGTCCAGTCCCAATGCCAACTAGCACTTGGATTTTCTTTTAATCTTTCAAGATTACAAGTATTCTTTTACAGTCAAGCCTCTTCAGGCTCTACACCCAAGTATTCTTTTGCAGTCAAGCCTCTCCAGGCTCTACAACCAAGTATTCTTTTATCAACCAAGCCTCTTCAGGCTCTACAACCAAGTATTCTTTTATCAACCAAGCCTCTTCAGGCTCTATACAAGGTTTACAAAGAAAGGAGTTTAAGCTTTTAAACTATACGAGTTTGAAGCTCAAACCAATACAATGTACAATAAAATCTGAGGTATGCTCAGGATATACAAATGTGTACAGCGAATTTTATCAGAGAGTTGTGACAGAGTAAAAACTTGCAGCGTGATGTTTCTCTGGGCTTTCTTGTATACTTAATTTTTCTTTTTCGCTTTCTCTCTGCCTTTAATGGTCTTCGTGGAGGGATATTTATACCCAAATTTCAATCCGTTGAAATACCACCGTTTAGAGATAGCATTAAATGCTATTTAATCCGTTGTGAGACATGCTTCTAAGAGCTCTGATGTTTCTGACACGGTGCAAGGTTTCTCTTGCTATAAGGCTGCTGCAAATGTTGCTGCAGAGATTGTGTTGCAGAGATTTCCTCAGTGGTGTATGAAATTCAAAATCACCAGGAAAGGTCTCTGTGTTCCTTGCTATAAACATGTTTGAAAAGGTACGTGCAGCAGAGGTTCAGAAAAGTCTTCACAAGCTTCAGCAGAGGGTGCCACGTCATAAGTGAGACTTCAGACGGCACTGATACTTCAGACGGGTTGAACTACTTCAGACAGCTTTAACTCTTCAGACGAGTTCTGCTTCTTCAGACAGCTTCAACACTTAGTCTTTTTATGTAGGCTCATAGTGACTCTTGTTGAAATCATAGATGAAACATTAAAGCATGTGTGTATCTATGATAAGTAATTTAAGTCAAATTTGTCAACCATTAAAACTTTGGGAATCTAGTTGTCTTAAAACATCATAAACAATCTTATGATATTTTTGAGACTCAACAGAAAATTATAGTAAATAAGAAAGCATCTTCTCTTCTAATAATATCCTAACTAATAGGAGACATTAAATAATTTATTTAACCATATTTTAGCCACTTACATGGTAATTAATGGTAATTAACAGATTAACACAATAAAGGTAATTAACAACCTTTATTATTACATTGATATCTGAAAATAATATTTATTTAAAAATAAATTTGAGACTCTAAAATGACAAATAAAAAAATGGAGGGAGTAATAAAATTACCTTAACTAAATTTACAATCGCGATTCATGTACCGCGAATAGTGCATCCCGCACGGCTATCGCACTATTTGCGGTTTAATTTTGCTTTTTTTTTGTTTTTTAAGCTTTTTTTTTAAAAAATAGTTTTTATTTGTTTTTTAATTTATTAACCAAATATACTAATCCATTAACCATTTATGTGCACACAATTAACCTCATAAATTCAATTAACCAAATATCTCACTCTGTTAACCGTCAATGTATACATCATTAACCTCATTTTAAAATATGTTCACCGTTTCTGGACACATCATTAACCCACCCCGTGCTAGCAGGAGATGCAATTAACCAAAAATTATATTATGTTAACCACAAACGGAAACACCATTAACCTCATTTTTCAAATATGTTCACCGTTTTTGGACACATAATTAATCATGTGTTGACAAGAGTTGCAATTAAACTCACAAAATCAATTAACCAAAAATCGTATTCTATTAACCACAAACGAAAACACCATTAACCTCATTTTTTAATGTGTTCATACCGTTTCTGGTCACATAATTAACCACGTGTTAGCAGAAGTTGCAATTAACCTCGTGTTAACAAGAGTTGCAATTAACCAAAAATCATATTCTGTTAACCACAAACGAAAATACTATTAACCTTATTTTTTTAATATGTTCACCGTTTATGAACCCTTAATTAATCTAGTGTTAACGTATAGCTAAAATTAATTAGAATAATAAAATAAAAAATAAATAACAATTATCTAAAAAACAAAAATGGGGCATTAACAAAAGGGGGGCATTAGAAAAAAAATGGGACCGCAAAACAGTGCGGGGCGTTTGCGTGCCGCATTGTTTGCTGTAAATGGACATTTACCCAAAAATTTAACACACTATTTTTCATCCAACTAATTCGTGAAGGTAGTAAAGTGAGGCATCGACATGGTCAGAGACTTCTGACACTTATTTATTCTAAATCAAAAAATCACAACAACATTTGTACACCACATTTAAGCTACATGAATGGTGCTTGTGTAGCCACTTATTATATATAATAATCATTACATCAAGTGAACACAAACTAGCTAGCAATGTCATAGTATGTTTAGAGTTTTGTATTTGGAATTCCCAAACCATGGTTTGGACAAAACCTACAGAAGAGATAAGATTTTGCTCAGACCATGATTTGAAACTTTCCAAATATCAAACTCAACATACACTTAAGATTTCACTCTAAATGATAAGCCAGATCCACTTAACTTTTCTTCTAAGATGTTAGATAATTTTTCTACCATTGAAGGAGAAAGATAATTCACCCAATCCCCTATCTCAGCCTTCCGGAACAAATGCTTTGTATCAAAGTTTCTACCAAATTTTCCTGATTTATTAACCTCCAATTCCTTCATCTTCTCAAAGCTACATAACTTATTTATGTTCTCAATCACTCCACTACTTTCCTCCTCTTGACTGAAAGGATATCCCAAAAACTCTGCCACCCTTTTCATGTGAAAATTGGTATCTTCTTTAAGCTCCTCATACTTCAAAAACAGAACCTTATCAGGTCTAGCTATGCTTTCATTCCAATAACCCAACATTTGGTTCCAAGATGGACCAAATCCTATTATCCCCTCACAGTACATTTCAAAAGCTTCCTCTAGTGTCAATGCAGGTAAATACTCTGGCTTAATTTTGTTGATGAAAATCCAAGCAGATACAAAAGTGTCAAATGGGTTCCTACAAATGTAAAGTATCTTACAATTGGACTCATTGATGGACTTTGGCAAGAAAGAAAATGGGACATGAGTACCAAAAAGTCTTGGCTCAGGCATGTTGGAGAGGTTAGGTGTTTGGTTAAGGGGATCACCATAAACATTGTATTCAAAGAAAGGGACAAGGTCATGGGGATTGGATGTGAGGAAAGGATGTGTTATTGATGTGGTTGTGAAACGTTGGCGATTGACAATGGCAAAGGTAAGGGCTTTCAACCAAGTGGTTCCTGATTTTGGGATAGTGGCCACAATTACATCACTGTTTTTAGCTTGGAAGTGATTTTGAAAAGCAATTATTGCTTGGATTTCTGCTGGTTGACACCAAAAGCCTTGAAATAGATAGAGATAACGTGTTCTCCAACCTCTCTGTTTGGGAAGAGAGCGAATCAACTCCTTACATTGTTGGCTTAGCTTCTCCTCTTCTTCATCATGTGGTTCCTGCTCCCCACTCCTTGATTTATTATTTTCTGTGAAGTGTGTGTGATTTGGTGAGGCCATTGGAGTAGTACTAATGGTAGCTTGCTAGCTAGTACAGATTTGATTGTGATTTCAGCTCAGCACCAGATATTATTTATAGTAAAACGGGTGTGAAGTTACAGCCAAAGAGAAAAAAAATGACAGATCTGATTATTGATACGTGAAAAAATAAAATAAAAAGAGGGATATAAAAGAAGAGTTGTAAAAGATATAGATATGAATAAATAAGTTTTTTTATCATTAATGAGTGGGTGAAGCAGAAGAAAGTAATGTTTTTTTTTGTTACAGTAGAAGAACTCAAGAAAGTAATTTGAGTCATTTCAGAGTTCACTATTATATTTTGTCCAAAAAAAAAAAAAAAAGAGTTCACTATTATATTATTGTACGAACATGGCACATGTAGAGTTGTGGCATCGACAATGACACGATGACAGAGGTCCAAAACTTTTAAGCCCGGTTTGTTTTAAATTTTCAAGTAACAAAACCATGGTTTTGCAGAATTGATTTTAAATTATTTTCGTCTGAAGTACTTCGTAAAGTGTGTATAATTCATCTCAACCATTCATTTCTAAAATCAATTCTACTCAACTGTAAACCAAACGGACCCTTATTTGTTTCTTTTTGTGGGATAAAATAAGTGCCCGTTTATTTTATCCCAGGGAGGTTCTAACTTCTAAAGGCATATCCTTATGTGGACGGAAATATAAGAAAAAAATAATTAAATTTATATTTATTAAAAAAATTAATTGAATTAATTTATTTTTTTATATTATCTAAAAATAAATGCATCTACATTTAATTTTATTGATTTTTGTTGAGATATTTTCTTTATATTGACACATGATTTATTAAATAGAGTTGTTAGAAAATAAAATTTAAATTAAATAAAAGACAATTTGGGATGTTATCATTAAATAGGGTGAAATTAATTAAGTTTTGATTATATTTTAGTTCACCTTAGATGAGTTTTATTTTTTACTTATATTTAAATTTGGAGAGAGTAAAATTTTAGAGGGTTATCAACCAACCCGAAACAAAGGAGTAAATTATTGCTTTACACATTATTTGGCTGAAAAAAAATTAAGAGGAAATTAAATAATGGTAATAATAAGGGTTAAATATATTTAGGGTAAAATATGTTTTTGGTTCTTGTAAAATTAATGAGTTTTGCTTTTAGTCCCTATAATATTTTTTTTGTTAAAATGTCTTCTCAATTTTTTTTTATAATTAGTTCCTCCCTTTAAAACGCTGATGTGACATTTTTTTTTCTTTTCTAGGTGTCAACTCTAATATTTATCGCCAGAAATCAGGTTTAAGACCGCCAAAACCTCCCTCCACCATTTCCTCTCCCTCCTCTCCCCCACCTCCAGTAACTCACCCCACCCCATTCTCCCCCACTTTTGACATGAAGTATATGGAAAGGTGAAAACAAAGACAGCAAAAGAAGTAAGGACAGAGACAATGTGGTAACGTGCATCTTCCCAAAGCTTCTTCCATAGATCCTCAAGCGGAGCAGAGGCTGCAATTCGATTGGCGGAGCAGAGGCAATTTTATAATAACTTCACTCTATGTACTCTCTGTTCTTTATCTCTATCCTGAGTGAAAACTGAAACACTACATATTCCCTGTCCTTTAATTTTTAATATAATTTATTTATTATACTTCTTGAGCATATATTCTCCTTCCAAAAACACAGTTGCATGATTAAATATGTTCATATATAATTAACTTGAAATATGTTCATATAATTTAAATATATTCATATATAATTAACTTGAAACACAGTTGCATGATGAGTAATGTGAATTTTGCAGGTGATTCCAAGAGAAGCGAGGGATTATAAGCTTGGGGAAACTAAGTACTATGTGGTGTTGGTGTGGAGTGCTGTAATGTGGCAGATTTTCTTCTTGAGAGCAATAGGGGTTATCTTTTGTGCCTCGTCTTTGTTGTCTGGTATTATAATTGCAGCGTTTCTTCCCGTAACGAAAATCTTGGCTGTTATTGTGTACAAAGAGAATTTCCAAGCAGAGAAGGGGGTTGCTTTGGTACTCTCTCTTTGGGGCTTCGTGTCCTTTTATTATGGTGAGGTTAAAGAAGACAGGAAGAAGAAAGAAACAGAGATGCCTCAATTAAGTCATCATCCCAATACATGATTAATTGATTTCACTATCTCATCCTGTTTTTTGAATTGTCACCATCTCATCCTTACTTTATGTCAAAAGTGGGGGAGAATGGGGTGGGGTGGGGTGGGGGAGAAGGTGGAGGGAGGTTGTGGCGGTCTAAAAAGACCGCCAGAAATATTAGAGTTGACACCTAGGGAGATAAAAAGTGTCACATCAGCATCCAACACACACTATTTAAGGGAAGGGACTAATTGTAAAAAAAAATTGAGAGGACGCTTTAACAAGAAAAAAATTATAGGGACTAAAAGCAAAAGTCGCTAATTTTACAGGAACCAAAAAAAAATTTTACCATATATTTTTTAATCCTTGAAGATATAGTGAAACTTGATTTTGGTCACTTTTTAATTTTATTGTTTTCTTTGATTTTGGTTTTAAAACCACATCACTTTAGTTCTAGACCTCGTTGTTAATTAGGAGAGTTCATGGGACCGGTTGTGATGAGTTTTGCTTGTCATATCAAACCCTAATTTTTTACTGGGCCAATTCTATGGACCCGAACCCGTCCACATAGACTCGAAGAGACCCGATAATATGTGGGGGTCTAAGTAAGATTGAGTTGATTCGATATATAAACTAAATTTAATCATGAAACGATCATATAACAATGTTCAAATGAAAATAATTCATACAATTAATAAATATATTGCATGCAATAGAATTCCTCTTAATGTATGCAATTTTTTTTTACCTTTTTAAAGTTTGGGACGTTACTAAAACAAGAATAACATTATATCACTATATAACTTTACGTATAGAATGTATTTTTAAAGGTAGATAGTGGAAACTTAGACTCAAAAACCTATCTAAAATTAAAAAAATAAGGTTATGACTTTACATAATAGAAAATTATAAGTAATAAAATATTATATGTATATATAAAGGATGGGTTAGGTAACCTGGAGGTTTACCCGAACCCGGCTTCAACCCGATACCAGGTCAAAAAAGGAGATTCGACGAGATCCAGTTTGATTATATTATTTCTTGTAATATAGGAATAGACCCGGCCTGAGTAGGATGATTTAGCGTGAATTAGTTATTTTTTACTTATACTCAATAGCAGAGTGGTAATTTATAATTATATAATGAAAAGTTGAGATGTATTTAAAGAATATTATATTTATAGAGCAAAAATTGTTTATACTTTTACTTTTTATTTTTATACATCATTGACTTTAAATATTTAAATAGTTAATACGTTGTATTTAGAATTGTATTTTTTTTTTAAATCTTGGGTATTTAATAATGATAATTTTAGAATGAAAGAAATTAGACATTAAGGTGATGAATTTCTTGCATAACCATATTATTATTACTAGGAGGGAGGGAGGAGCCTCGTAGAAGTAGTTAATAAAAAATTAAAATTTAATATAAGAATAAAATTATTTAGTGAAATGTGGAAACCAAAAAGATGGTATCTCTCTTAGATTTTAGGCCGGACCTAACTCAATCCCGAAAGATAGCGTGTAGGGTGATGACTCTCCGAAACTTATGTACTTTTATTCAGTAAATATCTTTAGGTAGGATAAACTCTAATACTATATTAGATTTTGGACCTAAGACTAACTCATGCCCAAAAGTTAGCTTGTAGAGTGAGGACTGCACAAAGCTTATATACTTCTAATTGGTCTTATCTCTAGTCAATGTGGGATTCTCCAACACACCCCGCCCAGGATTGGACATATGGAGCGTGGATATCAACGAGTAGGGGCCCAATATATCTAGGATAGGCTCTGATACCAACTTAGATTTTGGGTCGGACCTAACTCAACCCCAAAAGTCAGCTTGTAGGGGCCTAACTCAACCCCAAAAGTCAGCCTACCCTCACGCCCAGGACTGGACATGTGGAGCGTGGACATGTGCTCTGATACCATCTTAGATACCAAAGTTTATGTACTTTTATTCAGTAAATATCTCTAGGTAGGATAGACTCTAATACTATATTAGATTTTGGACCTAAGTCTAACTCATTCCCAAAAACTAGCTTGTAGGGTGAGGACTCTCCAAGACTTATATACTTTTAATTGGTCTTATCTCTAGTCAATGTGGGACTTTGCAACAATTAATCTCCTTTATAATATAGATAATATATATTATTATTAATTATAACCTGTAAATTCACATTTCTTTTAAGATAAAAAATAAATAATGATAATTAAACATGTTAGAAATCAGTTATTCTTTTTTAATATTTTTAAGTCAAAGATCAGGAAGTTAGCCTCACCAGGATGTGGATGTTCCTGACTCGAATAGAATTGTCTCCCGTGGAGGATAACTGTGGTTAAAAAAAAAAAAAACTCCCAATTAATTTCAAACAATATCACTTACGTTAAGACTCAAATAGAAATAATGCAATTCTCGTAAATGAAATTTATGTCCATCAAGCTGCCCGTTGTCTCCTTGATAAAGCCATCAACATGTACAATTCTTTTTTTAACAATTATTAAATTTCATATACTTTTTTTTTCTGTTCTTATGATTTCGTGGTACTCCATCCGGTCTCAATTATAAGTAAAAAATCACTCACCTATCATGATCTAAAATATAAGTAAAAATTAACTAATTTCACCATATTAAATGATATTATCCCAAATTACCATTTATTTAATTCATATTATATTTTTCAACCACTTCATTTAATGAATCATGTTCCAATAAGAAGAGAGTATGTCCACTTGAAACAAGTTTCAATAAAATTGAATGTAGGATAATTTAGGTAATACAATTACTTTTTAGATAAAATCAAAAAAATTAAATGAGTTTAACTAACTTTCTTAATAAGTGTGAATATAATTACCTTCCCCAGGCCATCCGTAAACCTGACACATAAACAAGAAGGACAAAACGTGTTAGGCATGCGAGAAACTGCACAGCTTCACATTTAATTCAGTAGGTGGCACGGAGTAACTATAATGTCAGTTGATGAATTGAATGAAAGAACCCATACACACTTTGATTATATTTGTTAAAAGGGAAAAATATAGGTCGACTTTATTCTTTATTATTGTACTTTAAATCATGTGTTTTTTGTCCCTAAATTCTTTAAACCCCTAAATCGTGGTGCTGTCCGTCAGTGAGATTTGTTAACTTGATGAACCGGTTAACAAAAGTTACATGTCGGCCTCAATAGTGAGTCACAAATAACTGACTGATAATCTAATTAACTTTTTTTATCAATTTTTAATTATTAAAATAATCCTAATTGCTAAATTAGGTTTTAACCTAAGCAATTTTACCCAATAAAAAACCTAATTTCATAATTATGGTTATTTTAATAATTTAAAAATTAATAAAAAAGATTAATTAGATGAGTCAGCTATTTGGGGCCACTATTGAAGCTAACATGTAACTTTTGTTACCCAACTCATGAGTTTAACAAATCTCACTAACGATCAGGGACCATAGTTTGGGGGTTTAGAAAGTTCAGGGACAAAACAAAAGATTTAAAGTACAAGGACGAAGACTAAAGTTGACCGAAACTATAGGGATAAAAAACATATTTTTCCCTTGTTAAAATTAGCTAAAAAGCTAGTTGATAGTTGATAAGTTAATCATTTCAACTGTGTTTGGTAAAGTAACTTTTTTGGGTAGGTACTAGCTTTTCTTGAAAAGGTATTTAAAAAAAACTCCAATTTTCAGCTACTATCTGAAAATTAATTACAAATTTATCCCTCAACCACCCTCACTTATCATTATTTAATAATTAATGATGTCCTTATATGTCATTTTACCATTTTCAGCTAGTTTTACCAAACACATTCAATCAAATCAGTTAGCTTTTCAGCTTTCAGCTACCTTTAAGCTTTCAGCTAGTTTTATCAAACACACTCTAAAGCAAGTTTAGCTTATAAGTTACTGTTAGTCGATAAACTGTTAATTGATAAACTCCGAATTTATAAGTTAACTTATTGAATTAAAATGTTTGATAAAGTGGATGATAAATTAGGTAATAAATGTACAGTGACATTAAAAAACATAAAAAAAAACAACAAATAGAAAACTGTATTAAAATATGAGGGACAAAAATAGAAGGAAAAAAACTAATTAAAGTAGCATGTAGCTTATAAGTTAGAAACTCCTAAAATAAATTAAAAATTTGGGTCTTACTAAAACACTTTTATGTTGATCGAACTAGGTTTTCGACCTTACCAAACACAATTTTGTAAGTATTAAAATTTAGTAGTACATATTTACTTATTTTTATTAAAAACAAATTAAATAAGATTATGTTATGTTCAAAACGGGAGATTGAAGTTGTTGTTTTTCAAGATTTTCAGAAGATTAATCGTTGGCCGAGAGATTTAATTTAAATTGTCGGTGATATAATATGGACCAAATTGTTATTTTAATAAATAATTAATAGGGGAAAAAAAAGTATATAACCATACTCAACTTTCACCTCTTTATCATTATGTTTTGCTTTTAAATTTTTAAATATGCTTAAATTTTGACAATATTTAAAAATAAAATTTTAAATTTTACTTTTTTACCTGCTTTTAATATTTGAAACATGAAATCTTAAAAGATTAAGATTAGTTATATTAATTATTTAATTTCTGTTGGCACTCAAATTTGCTAGGAAAATTGACCCTAACGGCTATTGGCATTAAACTGGGTTGGGTTTGAGTGGACAACTGCAAGATCCGTTAAAATCAAAACCCAATAAAGGATCTAGGAACTGCCCGCAATGTGGCACGATTAGTCGTTACCCATGATTGTCCAAGAGCATTTACTAGGAAACAACCCACTAAGTTCAGTCGTGGAATAGTGGATATTTCCTCAAGTGTTGTAAATATATAAACAGGAAACGACATTGTAAAAGAGAAACACAAATTTTCATCAATACCAATTTTATATATTTTCATTCATTTTATTACTTTCTTTTATCGCAATTCTTTATAGCTTTATTTTTTTTCAATTCAATCGTTTATTGCGTTTCTTCATTGCAAATTTCCTAGGAGTAGCACTATTATAATCCATTACCCTCTTAAGGCTCCATAAAGCTCTTTGGAGTGGATTGGGAACCCAATTCAGAAATAGAGTCCATTCCTTAAGTCAATCGTCTGTTTGGGAATCACTAAGTTGGTTAATTAGTCGTTTTAACAATTGATTCTGCCAATTAGTCATTATCCGTTTATAGTTATTTCACATTTGAGTCAACAAAATTAGCACACCCATGGGACATTTTAGCCGTTCACACTGAAATTACCTCAACCATCACTAAACTCTGAGTGGCGTATGCAACTTTGTTCCAGACAGAGTATCAGCAAAATGGAATCAACCCCGAGAACCAAGAAAGTTTGTCCTAGGAAGGTGTTAACACATATTAGCCGCCTGCAATCACCAATGTCCCTACGTCTACGTCCCAGCCCAATTATGTGTTGGTCAATGAGACAGGAGAGGATGAAGTTAATGCTATACGAACCAATTTCTACATAGCCTCCGTTTGGTTTGGCATTTCAACAGTGCAAAACCATGGTTTCACGGAATTGATTTTAAATCATTTACGACCAATGTGCTTTTGTAAAACGTGCATCACTCATCTTAATCATTGATTTCTAGAATCAAATTTATTCAATTGTAAACCAAACGGACACATAGTAGATGGAGATGGGGGTACACAACATCATATATCAAATCTCCAAACTGTTGGGAGACATAGTTAAGCCTACAGTGCTTTACAAAATCGAAAAGGGGAGAGAAGAGGAAGTCCTAAATTAATATCGGCAATAACATGGCCGATGGCAAGTCCAAGGTGTCCTTGAGTGCACTTGCAGCAACATCCATGGATGTTGTTGCTAGAGAAACACTACAAGAAATTTGGGATTGCTAGAAGAGGAAACTCATCGGTACCATGCAATTAGAGATGGCTTAGTGACGGTCACACAAACGTCGCTAAAATGCTCGTCGTTAATATAGTAGTGATGAGCAAAATCAGTCATCACTATGTAGTGTTTACTCGTCCGACGCTAAAGTCGTCCTAATAAATTAATTATTTTTAAAAATTTTTTTAACTAGTGACGGCCATGGCCGTCGCTAATAATTATATTAATTTTTTAAATTGAATTTACACTTTTATATTTAATTTTATTTTAATTTAAGGATTTACGATTTAATTATTATAGAAATTTAAATTTTTATTTATTTTATAAATTTTATATCATATTTGTTAATGATGTAAAATATAAAGAAAAAAATAAATACTATATAAAAACACCCATATAGAAAATAAAATATATATACATAAACAGTACTTATAAAAACTATATACAAAATAAGTCAATAAATATGAAAAAAAAATAACGGCTAACGGCGATGGCGCTGTTGTAGTGGTGGGCCACGATCCTCATCCAGGGATTGGTCATCCAGGTCGTAATCGTAGTGCAAGTGCGCCTGAGCCTGACTGAAGCTGGTAGAAGCACCTGCACTGAGGGCATCCAACACTAACTGCAATGGTTGTCGGAGTCGCGCGAAGTCCTCCAACCGTGCATACTGCGCCTGACAGTGATCAGCCCTCTCTTTAGCTCGGCTGGCCTACAGCTTTGTTTTGATGACCTCCTGCCTCAGCGCCTCATCAAACGAATGTCGAGACCCGTCGCTCCTGTTGGTATGGGCCCGAGACTCCTGAGTGAGGCTAGTCACACCAAGACGAATGTTGCTTGACAAGTCCCCAGTTTTATAACAGCGGCCTTGAGTCTTGCCACGAGCAACATCCTTCCAGATCTGTAACTTGGTGGACCCATCAGTGATGGAGTTGTCCCCCATTTGTGACTCCACCTCCCTTAGGAGTTCCTGTAATTTGTTCGTTGAGTAGAGATGAACTTATATTTAATTAGTTATTCTATTGCAAATGTATCAAATTTTATATAAAAAAACTGCTAAGCATAATTTTTCCTTACATATGTGGACCGCACTCGATCGTCTACCCAGCTACCATCCTTTTTTGTGTGAGTGGCCACAAAAAACTAATCTGGATCTACAGCCCGCCCAAGCTCTCGAGCCCACACAGAAAAGTTACACCAATTAATTATTTTAATTACAAATACAAAAATAATATAGAAAAGTAGGTTTATACATACCATATCCAGAGCCACCAATGTGAGCCTTGCGGCCCGTGGTGTGGACTACTCCGCCTCGATGAGAAGCCCGATTGGTCTTGTTACGAGCGGACTTCCCCTTGATCTCATCAGAGGCCCAGTAGGCCAAAAGACCCTCCCAGGCCTCCACACCACACCAAGTGGACCTAATCCCACTCGTCTGGGCCTTGTTGAGCATATCTCGAAGGCGTCTGACAATCCTCTGCTCGTACACCTTCTTAATTTGGGTCTTATCCTCATTGGCCCAAGTAACTTTGCTTCTCAAAGAAAAACTTTAATTTAGGGTAAGTCATTTGAAAATGTCATAACTTATGAAAAAATAATGTAAAATAAAGGCATTTTTACTGTAAACTCCTCCCACCACTTGTCCCTCACATCCTTCGGGGTGACCTCCTATAAATAGTAAAGATCCCAGAATTGTGATCGGATCGCATGACCAATGTCCGCAATGGGGGATTGTTAGGCACCCAACTGCAAAATAAAGAAATTCAATGTTAACACTAAACACTTATAAAAATTCAAAATACAAAAGAAATAAAAAAGTTGTAGAAACTCACCATCTTCAGTAAGGATGTTGTACACTAAACGCTCATGATTGGCACTAGAGCTTGAACCCCGGTGCGAAGGATGATGTACATCAGGCTCGGGGTCAACCTCGTCATCAATGTGAGCCTAGGGGTCGCCCTCACCCTTGGGGTCAGAAAGATGTGGCAGGTCATCCTGCACCTTGGGGGCAACCTCCTGATATTCCGAAGTAGGGATGAACGTCAACGGGTTGATGAAGGCTCCAACTGATGCAGCAGATTGGACAACCTCTGTAAGGGTGGGCACCGCGTACGGTTGAGGGGTCGAAGAAGAAGGCTTCTCTGGCAGCTGATGAGGGAGAGTACTGTTTGTAGAAACCACAGGAAACACTAGAAGGGGGGTTGAATAGTGTTTTATGAAACTTTAACATATTTTGGAAAACCTTTGACAAGCAGCACTCTTTCAAAGTGATTTTTATAACTTGCTGAAATTGGGAGTTTTATACTTGCTGAAGCAACTTCAGCAGGTTCAATAAAATAGTTTAGAAAACTTGTTTTTCAGCTTAGTGTTATAAAACAACAATTTCAGAACCCTCCTTGTTAGTATAAATTGAATTTAAAGGAGTTTAAGGATGAGAGAACTTAGTCAAAGATTTATACTGGTTCACCCACCACCACTGTGAGCCACGTCCAGTTTCAAAGCCAACAAGCTAAGGATTTTCACTAATCTCAGAGATTACAAGTATTCTTTTCTATCAAGCCTCTTTAGGCTCTACAACAACAAATATTCTTTCCTACCAAGCCTCTCCAGGCTCTACAACAAGTATTGTTTAAACAGCAAGCCTCTCCAGGCTCAATAGAAAAACTGTTTTAGAAGAAAGATGCCTAAGCTTGAAACTACACAAGTTTAAAGCCTAAACAGGGTAAGATGTACAATCTATTGAGTTAAACTCAAGATATTAAATTTGAGTACAAATGAAACAGATTGAAAATATCTCAGAGAAATTTTTGCAGCACTTCAGCAAGTTGACGTTCGTTGTCTCTACTTTTTCTCTGCATGAAGTCTGGTATTTATAGAGAGAGATCTTGAGATACCTTAGACTTCTGTATAATCCCATTGTGAAATAGCTTTATTCCCGTTGAGACACAAGCTTCTGATAGCTTACAGCAGCAGACACAGCAGAGGTAGGTGTGCAGCAACGCTGACTCTACTTTTCTGAACATAGTGTACTTTCACAGCAAAGACTTCCTTTTTGGTGAACAAGAATTTGAAATATACCAAAAATTTTCTGATTTGCCTTTCCTGATAGAGTGAGATGCAGACAGCTGGCAGAAAGCTATGAAAAGACTTGAGTCTTCAAAGGATATTCAGAGAGACTCACTCCCAAGATGATACGTTTCTCAGTACGACGTCTCTCGACTTCAAAGAGTTCTCTGGCTTCAGCAGGTCCTGACACTTCAGAGGGTTCAACTCTTTCAGAGGGTTGCACCACTTCGGAGAGTTGCTCTTTCAGAGGGTTGCTGAAACACATAAAATACTTTAAGAGAATCTGTACCATCTTTTCAGAATCCTTTAAGCAAATTTGTTGTTCATTAAAACTTAGGATTATGAGACTTAAAACATTATTAATTACTTAATAATATTTTTGAGACTCAACATTCACCCCCTTTTTAATGATGACAAATTTGCTTAAACTTACAAATATCTTAAGGGAAATAATATAGAATTAAGTTTAGAAAGAATCTCCCCCTTAGTCAGATACTTAGATAAGTGTTTGCTCCCCCTGGACAAAAGATTTCTTCTCTGAAAAACACTTCAACTTCAGATTTTGTTAGTTTATATTACTCCCCCTTTTGTCATCAATCAAAAGGGTATCCAGAGCACTTTGGAGTATTAAATGCAAATCAGAACAATAAATACAGGGCATTAAAGTTGCTGACAGAACATTTATCAGAGTAGAAGAGAATGCAGCAAGAAAAATAAAGTTCAGCAGGTACACATACATCAGCAAGTTCAATTATCAGAGAGTGCAAGAATGTTCAAATGATCTCTTATGAACTTAAACCTATCTTCAGCAAGGGGTTTTGTGAATATATCAGCCCATTGATGCTCTGTGTCAATGAACTTAATATCAGAGACACCTTTTTGAACATAGTCTCTAATGAAATGATGTTTGATTTCTACATGCTTTGCCCTAGAATACTGAATGGGATTTTTAGAAAGATTTATTGCACTTGTATTATCACATAACACAGGAATAGAATTAACAACAATATTAAAATCCTCAAGCTGATATTTTACCCATAGCAGTTGTGAGCAACAGCATGCAGCAACAATGTACTCAACTTCAGCAGTTGAGAGAGCTATGGTGCTTTGCCTTTTGCTAGCCCAACTGATCATATTTTCTCCAATGAAGTGGCATCCTCCACTTGTTGATTTTCTCTCAACTCTATCTCCAGCAAAATAAGCATCAAAATATCCTAATAATTTACAGTCCTTACTCTTCTTATAGCATAAACCAAGATTAGTAGTACCATTGAGATATCTGAAGATTCTTTTTACAGCCTTGTAATGAGTTATTCTTGGATCTGATTGAAATCTTGCAAACAGACAAACACTGAACATGATGTCAGGTCTGCTTGTTGTAAGATACAATAGGGATCCAATCATACCTCTATACATAGTTGGGTCAACACATTCTTCTTCTTCATCTTTACTTAAGATGGCAGAGAGATGCATGGGAGTTGACATAGGTTTGCAATCATGCATGTTGAACTTCTTAAGCATTTCTTTAGTATATTTCTCCTGATGGATCCATATACATTCAGAATCTTGCTTAATCTGAAGCCCTAAGAAAAACTTGAGTTCACCCATTAAACTAATTTCAAACTCAGATTGCATTAGCCTTGAAAACTCTGTGCATAATGAAGAATTTGTTGATCCAAAAATAATGTCATCAAGATATATCTGAACAAGAATTAGATCTTTGTTAGACATTTTTCTAAAAAGGGTTGTATCAACCTTTCCTCTTTCAAAACCATTTTTGAGAAGGAAATTGCTTAATCTGTCATACCAAGCTCTTGGAGCTTGTTTGAGACCATATAAAGCCTTTTTCAATTTAAACACATGATCAGGAAAAGTTGAATTTTCAAAACCAGAGGGTTGTCTAACAAACACCTCTTCCTCAATGAACCCATTAAGGAAGGCACTCTTTACATCCATCTGATATAGTTTGATGCCATTATTAGCTGCATAGGAAATTAAAATCCTAATGGCTTCAAGCCTAGCTACAGGTGCAAAGGTTTCAATGAAATCAATATCTTCTTGCTGGTTGTAGCCTTGACCAACCAATCTAGCTTTGTTTCTGATCACTTTTCCATCTTCAGAGAGCTTGTTTCTGAACACCCATTTGGTTCCAATAATTGTTTTCCCATTTGGTTCCAATAATTGTTTTCCCATGGGGTTTAGGAATAAGAGTCTATTCTTTGGCTCAATTTCAGAGAGGAAGGCAAGATTATTGACTTCTCTAAGTCATGATCTTGTTCTTACACCTTCTGAAGTTTCACCAATGATTTGCTCTCGAGGATGATGAGACTTGTATCTCCACTCATTTATGCGAGGAAATACATGCTCAATCTGAGACTCAACATTAGCTCTTAGAAGAGGATCAGCTTCAGTAAGTTGACCAGAAAGTTGTTCAGCAGGTACTTCAGAGGGTCTTTCAACAAGTTCTTCATTTTTGACCTCTCACTTATCTAAAGTTGGATTCAGCTCCATTCTTGCAAAATCATCTTCTAGATCTGATAGTTCCCTATTAGTCTCTTTAGCATCATTAAATCTAACATAGATAGATTCTTCTACTGTCAAGGTTCTAGAGTTATAAACTCTATAAGCCTTGGAAGTTTCTGAATAACCAATGAAGAATCCTTTGTCAGATTTAGAATCAAATTTTCCAAGATCATCTTTGGTGTTAAGTATGAAACACTCACAACCAAAAATGTGAAAGTAAGAAATGTTGGGTTTCCTTCCTCTCCACAATTCATAGGGAGTTCTTTTGAGAATTGGCCTTACCAAAATTCTGTTTTGAATGTAGCAAGCTGTGTGAACAACCTCTGCCCAGAATGATCTTGGTAGGTTGCTTGAAATGAGCATGGTTCTACCCATCTCTTGCAAGCTTCTATTTTTCTCTCAACAACCCCATTTTGCTGAGGTGTTCTTGCCACAGAGAATTTGTGAGAGATCCCATTCTCATCACAGAACATGCTGAAGCTTGAGTTTTCAAACTCACCACCATGGTCACTTCTGATAGTAGATATGCAAAAACCTTTTTCATTTTACACCTTCTTACAGAAGTTTGTGAAATTCTCAAAAGTCTCATCCTTGCTTTTGAGGAATATCACCCATGTAAATCTTGAGTAGTCATCCACAATGACCAAACCATATTTTTTACCAGCAAGACTTTCAGTTCTTGTAGGACCAAACAGATCAATGTGAAGTAGTTCTAAAGGTATTGAGGTAGACACAACATTTTTACTCTTAAAAGAGCTTCTTGTCTGTTTACCTTTAATACAATTTTCACATAAAATATCATATTTGAAAGAGAGCTTGGGCAGTCCTTTTACAAGGTTATGTTTTGTTAACTTTGAGATTAATCTCAAGCTGGCATGCCCAAGTTTCTAATGCCAAATCTGTTTTTCATCTTTAACATAAGGAAGACAAGTCACATTTTGATATGCAAGTTCCTCAAGATCTATTTTGTACACATTGATGTGTCTCTTGGCAGTAAAAATGATTTGATCTGAAGCATCTTTGACTACACATCCATCCTTGGTAAAGGACACAACATATCCACTGTCACATAATTGACTTATGCTCAGCAGGTTGTGTTGAAGTCGTTCCACAAGGAGAACATTCTGAATAACAGAAAGAGGGGAAATACCTACAGATCCTATATTTGTGATTTTCCCTTTCTGATTTCCTCCAAAGGTGACTACACCACCATCCTTAGGTCTAAGGTTTTGGAACAAAAACCTTTCTCCCGTCATGTGTCACGAGCAGCCACTGTCCAAATACCATTTGTGGTGTCTCCTTTGTCCTATTAAACACATCTGCAACAAGAACAATCAGAGTTTTAGGTACCCATATCTTTTTGGGTCCTCTTTTGTTAGTAACTAGTGTGCTACCCGTGCGATGCACGGATATTATTATTCTAATAGATTATTAAATACATATAATTAAAAAATAATAATGATTTATTCTTTTTAATATTTAATTCTATACTTATTAGTATATAAAGATTATTAAAAAAATTAAAATAAAAAATAGATTTGGAAAATCAAATAAAAAACAGTAATAATTAAAAATGGAAACAATTATAAATTTTGTTTCATTTATATTTTTTGAAATGTCTCCTTGTACACTATAGTTTTTGTCACATTACAACACTTAAAATTATCATCATGTATAAGGATCATAAGTCCTTGTTGAGACTAAACCCTAGATACAACAATATGTAATTGACCATGCAAGAAAACTAGTTTTGGAAATACACACTAATATGTGATAATGTCTGATCTTCACTTTTATTAATCTGGTTCCATTGCAAAGTCCAGCAGATAAATCAAGATTACTCATTGGCATAACATACACTCATATTTTTAACACCAACTTATGATAAGGATGTGCAAAACACCTCAGCTTCAATACCAATCTCCTCATCCACCTTTCGTATAGTGTCAGGACTCAAATACACTCTCTCTTCTCTAGTAAATAATATCATGACATATTCATTAATTGAATGAACAACATCTAATGTAGGAGCAAGAATTGTTTTATCCTAAACAAAGGCAATATTTCCAAAATTTGAAAGTAAGTTAGGGCATGCAAACAAAACCATATCTCCAATTGTATTACCTATATAATTAATCATTAAATCCTTCGATATTTCAGTATTAGTCGCATCATTACCATAAGTGCCTAAATCACCATCACCTAATGCAAAAATTCACTCAAGTATTATCTAGTATCTAACTTGTGCGATGCACGTATATTAAGTTTAAAATACAATGTCTAAGATCAATAATATATAATATTTGTCTCCTTTAAGAAAATCAACAATTTAGCATGTTAATAGAAATAATTTAATTATAATAACATATGTATTTGTTTAAGACATGACTATGATGATTAAATAGAGAGATAAATGTTTTAATATAATATTAAAATAAAAAAATGAAAGTGTGATAAAAAAATAAAAAAAAGAAAAGAAAACGGCAGGAGCAGGACTGCTCCCATGGGGGATACTCATGTTACAACAAATCACGAAGTGAGAATAAAAAACTAAAAAAATACAAGTAAGAAAACATGACATATGTAATTGTTGAACAATTTTAATATAAAGTAAATATATAAGTAGAATAGATAAAGAGAGATAATAAGTAAAATCATTAATGAATAAAACAAAGAGATAAATAATATATTGAAAAAAAAAACACATTAAATTTAATGTAAATCAACTCACTTATTGTATTTCTTAATGTTTTTATTTATGAATCTAAATATTAATTTAGTATATAGATTGTAAGAGTTCTATTTAAATTAAATTATGATTTTATTGATAGAAAATTTATTTTGAATTTTATTATAATATTTATTATACATCACGGGGAATAAATCTTTACATAAAGTTTATTAATGTATAAATGTTAATTTAGTGAATAGATTACACGATGTAAATATAATTAGCTAACAAATGTGGCTATTGTGTTCAATTTGTATATAATAATTATATGACTTTTTTTTGCCTTTAGACTCTTTTAATAAAATAAAGATGGGACAAATATAATTTGCCAGACAATGAAAAATTTATATAAATGTATTAATATTTACATTTAAATTATAGGGATAAATATTTATATCAATGAGAATAAATAATTTTTATGAAAACACATTCATATTTAGATCATAAAAGTAAAAAAAAATTAAAGACATAATAATGATTATGTTGATTTTATTCAATTATTTATATATTTAATATAAAATATATTTTATTATAAAAATCCTATTACAACTAACACACCAATATATATTAACCGTGCGAACGCACGGTTACCCGTCTAGTTAAATTTAATGTAAATCAACTCACTTATTGTATTTCTTAATGTGTTTTTTTATGTAATAAAACAGATAAATAGGAATGGATAATAAGAGAATTTATTTTAATATAATAATAATAATAAATTAAAGTGTGATAAAAAAAAGTAAATAATAGAACCAGAAATATTTTCCGTGGAGGATTTACATGGTTCATTAAAAAATAACTTTTGTAATGAAACAAATTAATAGGAAGAGAGAAAATGTTTTAATATAATAATAAAAGAGAAATTGAAATTGTGATCAGAAACAAAAAGAAAAAGAAAAAAGAAAACGGCAGGAGCATGACTACCTCCCGTGAAAGGTAAATGTGGTTTATAAAAAAATCACCCGATTGAAGTGAAAATAAAAAACTTAGAAAAAAACCAAGTAAAAAACATGACACATGTACAGTGTGAGCATTTTTAATAAAGAGTAAATAAATAAATGGAATAGATAAGAGAGATAATAAGTGAAAACATTAATGAATAAAGCAGTGAGATAAATAATATATTTAAAAAACACATTAAATAATTTAATGTAAATCAACACACTTATTGTATTTGCTAATGTGTATTATTATGTAATGAAACAGATAAACATGAATGGATAATGAGAGAATTTATTTTAATATAATAATAATATAAAAGAAAATTAAAGTGTGATAAAAAAAAGAAGACAATAGAACCAGAACTATTTCCCGTGGAGGATATACATGGTTCATTAAAAAATAACTTTTGTAATGAAACAAATTAATAGGAAGAGAGAAAATATTTTAATATAATAATAAAAAAGAAATTGAGATTGTGATAAGAAACAAAAAAGAAAAAGAAAAAAGAAAACGGCAGGAGCATGACTACCTCCCGTGAAGGGTAAATGTGGTTCATAAAAAAAACACCTTATTGAAGTGAGAATAAAAAACTTAGAAAAAAATCAAGTAAAAAACATGACACGTGTACGGTGGGAGCATTTTTAATATAAAGTAAATAGATAAATAAAATAGATAAATGAAATAATATGTGAAAACATTAATGAATAAAGTAGAGAGATAAATAATATATATTTAAAAAAACACATTAAATTTAATGTAAATCAACACACTTATTGTATCTCTTAATGTGTATTTTTATGTAATGAAACAGATAAACATGAATGAATAATGGGAGATTTTATTTTGATATAATAATAATAATAATAATAATAATAATAATAATAATAATAAAGAAAAATAAAGTGTGATAAAAAAGAAAACAATAGAACCAAAATATTTCAAGTGAAGGATATACATTGTTCATTAAAAAAAATATCACAACACTCAATGCATTGGTAATGTTAATGGTTGTAATTCCCAATAAAACATTTTCACTTTTGCTTTATTATCCTGTGCAATATTGCAAAGGTTAGAAAAACTGATATAATTATAAATTTAAATTATATTGATATTTGAAATCCCTCCTCTTAGTTATTTAAAACCTAAATAAAGTGTATGGACAAACCGTTGTTGGAAGAGTTAACCCCACAATTACGTGAATGTTTATGGAAGGAACATGACTGCCTTCTATGGAGAGTATTTGGGTTCATAAAAAATTCACTTTACTGAAGTGAGAATAAAAAAATCTAAATAACGGAAGTGAGAGAAAATGTAACATGTGTTCCCAGAGAACAATTTTAATATGGAGTATATAGAATAGATAGGAGAGATAATAAGTGAAAACATTAATGAATAAAATAGAGAGATAATTGTTTTAATATAATAATAAAAAAGAAAATGAAAGTGTGATAAAAAAATAAAAAGAAAATAGCAGGAGCAGGATTGTCTCCCGTGTAGGATACTTGTATGGTTTATAAAAAAATCACTTTACTGTAGTACCAATTTTTGGTTTTCACCATAGGTATCCCCATTACCAAGGATAATCCAATTCGGGGCTTAGTCATAGTTAAGGCTCCTCACCCCTCCCTAAGAGTGTGTTTAGTGGGGATCGAACCCGAGAGCTCTTCCCACAATATCAGTTGGCAACAGAGCTCTTCCCACAATATCAGTTTGCGTTACCAACTGAGCAACAACTCTTTGGTTATGAGTGAACAATCTCGCTAAGTTATGACATCAACAATGTCTCTTTTTCTTTTGGTCAATTCAACAATGTCTCATCCATCACAAATCACAACACACTCTCCCATAAATACATCACAAAACAAAACTCGATTAATTAATTAAAATATAGGTAAAAGTTGACAAAAAAAAAAAACATCCCCAATGAACAGTACCCAAGAATCTGCCCAAATATAATATTATAGATAGGTCTGCCCTTTTTCTTGTGCTTGCACTGAGACACATGATGTCCAGGCTTCCCACAATGTGAGCATCCCCTACCTTTCTTAGCTTTATTAGCAGGTTTAAACTTGGAATCATGTAATGATTCACTGTCTGAATATCCCAGGCCACCTTTGTTCTTTGAATTTTTCTGAATACCTAACATTCTGTTGAGGTTCTCAGTTCCATTAACAAAGTTGGCAAGGTCCTTAGTAAGTTCAGCAACTTGTTTCTTAAGTTTCTCATTTTCTTTAGACAAGTCTTTTAAACTACTAGCTTCAGAGTTCAAGAGTTTTTTCTTGAGTAAAAGATTTTTAGTCTCAAGAGCTTCATTTTTAGTTGCAACCTCAGTATAAGCTCGAGAGAAATCCTTGTACTCTTGGAAAAGCTCCTTAGAACTTTCCAGTAAATCATCATACATGTCTTGCAAGGTTTGAGGGATTACCTCTGATTCAGAGCTGTCTGAAGAAGGTAAGCTTGCCATCAAACATAAGTTAGCTTCTTCAGCAGATTCATCTTCTTCTTCTGAAGTTGAATCATCCATGTCCTCCCATGTAGCCATCAGACCATTCTTCTTCTTAAAGGAGGGTTTCTTTAGCTTAGGACATTCAGCCTACATATGACCTGGCTGTTTGCATTCATAGAAAATAATTTTGTCAGTAGAAAAATTTTCCTTACCTGACTTACCCATTTTTTATTCAGAGGATAAGTGTTTTCTGAATTTTCCCTTCTTCTGAAGCATCCTTTTGATCTTCCTACTGAGAAGAGCCAAATCATCAGCATCCTCAGAATTGACTTCAGAATCTTCACTACCTTATGAAGTTTCCTCAGCTTTCATGGCTTTATGTGGCCCATGCTTCAGCAGCTTGGACTTGGCGTTCAAGGCCAATGACTTTTTCTTGGGTTTATCTTCACCAATTTCTAGCTCATGAACTTTAAGAGATCCCAATAGTTCCTCCATTCTCAAGGTATTGAGGTCCTTAGCCTCTTGAATGGTTGTAACCTTGGGTCTCCAAGCCTTTGATAAACTCCTTAGAATCTTGCGATTGTTATCACCAGAATCAAAGGTTCTGCCTAAAGACTTGAGTCCATTAGTTATTGTTTGAAACCTACCAAACATCTGGTCAATGGTTTCAAACTCTTGCATCTTGAACATCTCATATTGATGAACAAGCATGCTAATCTTGGATTACTTGACATTGTCAGTCCCTTCATGGGTCGATGTCAAAGTATCCTATATTTCCTAGGCTGAAGAGCATCCATGCACCTTCTCATACTCAGATTTACTCAAGGAGCAAACCAAGTAGAGTTTTGCTTTTGCAATGAGCTGAACACGAGCTTTTTGCTCACCAGTCCATTCTGCTTTGGGTGTGGGCACACCACCATGTGTGGGAATATAATCACCATCAGTGACTACATGTGACACCTTTCTACCCCAACTCTTATATAATCAACGAAGCGAAAAGACTTAGGAAAATAACGGATCACATTGGGTAAAAAGATTCACATTTCAACTCAATTAAAACCTCAATTCTTTTCAAAATCAACTTATTCAAAATAGAAGTTGGAGTCAAAAGGTTTTCAAAGTAAATAAAATATTACTACCCTCAAAAGTTAACAGTAAAACATCATTCTTAGCCTTATAAGACACTTAAAACCGTTTACACAAATCTCTCCAAAATAGAAATATAAAATAAAACTCCCACTACTAAGCTCTGATGTCACATGTATCAGAACGACACTCATCAACTCAATACTCGGCACATGAGGTGACATCGTCATCACCGGTAAATAATAACCACAGATAGAAACGGTGAGGAAAAGAATACCACTCATACATACACATAGGAGACTACCCTATCCTCACCCTCATGTAAACAACATCATCATATAACTTATTCTACTATCAAATCTAAAACATAATCATCATCATCATCATATACACCAACAACATCATCAATATCACCACAATCATCATAATCCCCATTATCATCACAATCATCATTATCATCAATATCATCATATTCATCATAATCATCATATCATCATACTCATCATTATCATTAATATCATCATATTCATCATAATCATCATATCATCATACTCATCATTATCATTAATATCATCGTACTCATCACAATCATCAATATCATCATTTCATCATAATCATCATATCATCATTTTCATCATACTCATCATTATCATCAACATCATCATACTCATCATAACCATCATGCACCTCCCTGAGTTGTACTTCACCCACTCTAGGCTTGTACACCTCAGGTACCATATTCAATTTCATCATAATCAGTGTTCACCTCCCGGAGTTATACTCAGGTACAATCATCAACATTATCATAGTCATTACTCACCTCCCTGCGTTATACTCAGGTACCATAATCAATAACATAATCCATACTCACCTCCCTGAGTTACACTCAGGTACCATAATCACCAACACAATCAATACTCACCTCCCTGAGTTACACTCAGGTACCATAATCACAAACATAATCAATTCTCACCTCCCTGAGTTACACTCAGGTACCATAATCACCAACACAATCAACTCACCTCCCTGAGTTACACTCAGGTACCATAATCACCAACACAATCAATACTCACCTCCCTGAGTTACACTCAGGTACCATAACCACCAACACAATCAATACTCACCTCCTTGAGTTACACTCAGCTACCATAATCACCAACACAATCAATACTCACCTCCCTGAGTTACACTCATGTACCATAATCACCTCCCCGAGTTAGACTTAGGTACAACATCCACCTCCCTGAGCTACACTTCACCCTTCACTGGGCTTGTGTATCTCAGGTACAACATCATATATACTCAAGCATCATTTACAACATAAGGTTAATTAAATCATCATCACTATTATCACCTCCCCGAGTTATACTCAGGTACGCTATTCACCTCCCCGAGTTATACTCAGGTACAACACCAACATCATCATCAATCATTATGATTAGCACCATTCATCATCATCATGTATCATCATACATATTCACCAATCATAATTAATCACATTGCATATTATGCACACCAAAACATCATCAATCACATGGCATATTCACCAATCAATATGCACACCCAATTATCATCAACATCATTAATCATCAACACCAATATCATAATAAAGCATTATCAAACAACATCAATCATCATTAAGCACTTAGGATCTCAAAATCCACTTTGGTAATCGATTACCAACCTCTAGTAATCGATTACCTGCAAACAAGGTCTCTGGTAATCGATTACAACCACCTTGTAATCGATTACTTGCAACCAAACACTCTGGTAATCGATTACCAAACTTCTGTAATCGATTACCAACACACCAACTCTCTGGTAATCGATTACAGCATCTCTGTAATCGATTACCTGCGAGCAAACAGCCCTCCTAGTTGTGCAAAACCCTCTGGTAATCGATTACCACTCCTGGTAATCGATTACCCGCGACGCAGATCGCAGTTCTCGCGACTTTCACCCATTCTAAACCCCTTTATTCAACCTCTATTCAATCCTTTTTGTTAAAACATCAATCATACTCGTTTATATTCATCAAAACTCATCATAAGCATCAATCCTTAACATTTTACATGGTTTTCCCATCAAAACCCCAAATCATCAACCCTTTATTAACCCCATTTTCGCTATTCTCATTATTCTCAATCAATCCACTCAATATTCATCAAGAATCATAAAACTACTCATCAATCATATGTTTTCATCATCTATATTCAATACAAACATTTATCAATATGAATTCATACTCTTAGATTACTACCCAAGCACCCCTACATGCATATACAAGCAGCACCCTCTCCCCCACCGTACCTTATTGAAGATCGATCAATCAGCAGGGAAGGTTCTTTCTTGGTTCCTGATGATCACCATTCAACAATCTCTCCTTGAGACGTTGTTTCTCCCCTCCTTAGCGTTTCGCTCTCTGACGATTTTACGAATAAGGATTATGGTGAACTGAGAACCCCTCCTAAAATAAATACTTAATTGGGCTAGGCCCACTCTCAACCCACTTATTCTATTTATTATTCTTATTATTTATTAAATAACCTTATGGATAAAACTACTCATAATATTAATCCTATTATTTATTTATTTCTTCTACTTTATTAATTTAATTTTATTTTATTTTACTTAATAAAATTTAGGATGTTACACTACATCCCAAAGAACTATGTTACTGCTCTCAATGAACAGTTTCATACGATCTCTCCAATAATGGTAATCAGTACCATTAAAAGCTGGGGCCTTGAAACAGAGGCACCTTCTGCAATGTAATAAGGGTTTCTTGTAGAGGTTTCCATCTAAGATCTTCTTCCTCAGCACTGTAAGATGCTCAACCCGATGTTAAGCTCTAATACCAACTGTAGAAACCATAGGAAACACTAGAAGGGGGGTTGAATAGTGTTTTATAAAACTTAAATAGATTTTGGAAAACCTTTGACAAGCAACACTCTTTCAAAGTGATTTTTATAACTTTCTGAAACTGGGAGTTTTATACTTGTTGAAGCAACTTCAGTAGGTTCAATAAAACAATTTAGAAAACTTGTTTTTCAGCTTAGTGTTATAAAACAACAATTTCAGAACCATCCTTGTTAGTATAAATTGAATTTAAAGGAGTTTAAGGATGAGAGAACTTAGCTAAAGATTTATACTGGTTCACCCACCACCACTGTGAGCCACGTCCAGTCCCAAAGCCAACAAGCTAAGGATTTCCACTAATCTCAGAGATTACAAGTATTCTTTTCTATTAAGCCTCTTCAGGCTCTACAACAACAAATATTCTTTCCTACCAAGCCTCTCCAGGCTCTACAGCAAGTATTGTTTAAACAACAAGCCTCTCCAGGCTCAACAGAAAAACTGTTTTAGAAGAAAGTTACCTAAGCTTGAAACTACACAAGTTTAAAGCATAAACAGGGTAAGATGTACAATCTATTGAGTTAAACTCAGGATATGAAATTTGAGTACAAATGAAACAGATTGAAAATATCTTAGAGAAATTTTTGCAGCACTTCAGCAAGTTGACGTTCGTTGTCTCTACTTCTTCTTTGCATGAAGTCTGGTATTTATAGAGAGAGGGATCTTGAGATACGTTAGACTTCTCTATAATCCCGTTGTGAAATAGCTTTATTCCTGTTGAGACACAAGCTTCTGATAGCTTACAGCAACAGACACAGCAGATGTAGGTGTGCAACAACGCTGACTCTACTTTTCTGAACACGGTGTACTTGCACAATAGAGACTTCCTTTTTGGTGAACAGGAATTTGAAATATACCAAAAAGTTTCTGATTTGCCTTGCCAGAAAGAGTGAGATGCAGACAACTAGTAGAAAGCTATGAAAAGACTTGAGTCTTCAAAGGATCTTCAGAGAGACTCACTCCCAAGATGATACGTTTCTCAGTACGACGTCTCTCGACTTTAGAGAGTTCTCTGGCTTCAGCAGGTCCTGATACTTCAAAGGGTTCAACTCTTTCAGAGGGTCGCACCACTTCGGAGAGTTGCTCTTTCAGAGGGTTGCTGAAACACAGAAAATACTTTAAGAGAATATGTACCATCTTTCAGAATCCTTTAACCAAATTTAATTTGTTGTTCATTAAAACTTATGATTATGAGACTTAAAACATTATTAATTACTTAATAATATTTTTTAGACTTAACAATGTTGGTCCTCTCCTGACGTGCGCGAGTTGCCTGTGCAGCAAGCTCACCCGGAGGGATGGACCTCCCTCTAATGGGTGGGACATTCTGTGCACCTCGACCATGCATACGAGGCATATTTACCTAATTTTAATAAGTTGAAGTTAAATATTAAAAAAATACCTATAACAATAAAAAATTATACCCATACAATGTAAACAAAATAACAATAATCATCCTACAAACATTTCTAAATCATATTTTAATTTAATAACTAAATCTAATAAAATAAACTTTTTAATTTAACACTTTCAATCTAAATAAAATAAACTATTTAAATAAATTAAATAACTATATAACTTATGTAAATTAAATAACTGTACACCTATAATTAAATAACTATATAACTAATTATATAACTAAAATTAAATAAATGAAATAAATTATTAAATAACTATATTACTGTATAATTATAACTATATAACTAAACTATATAATTAAATAACTATATATCTATAATTAAATAACTAACTACATAATTAAATAACTATGTAACTATAATTGAAAGACTTAAATTAATTAAATAATTACCTAGACGACGACTGGTGGTGGTGGACGGCGCGCGATTGGTGGTGGACGGCGGAGAAGGAAGAGGGAGGAGGGGCGGCTAATGGAGCTTTTGATCGGTTCAAAATGAAGCTTTATACGAGAGAGTGTTTAATCAGTGAGGAACGAAAGTTGAGAGATAGAGAGGGAGAGGAGAGTAGGTGGTCGGAGGAGGAAAATGGGGGAGAGGGGGCTGCGAGGGAGAAGAGGGAGGGAGAAGGAAGAAGGGGAAAGGGAGAAGGTTTTTGTGTGCGAAAGTTTTTAACTTAGCGACCTCCAAGGTTGTTGCTACAGCCGTCACACAGTTTAAAAACCAATGTAGCTTAGTTTAATTAGCGCTTATTTTTTAATTTTACGAAAAAAATTGAAATTTTAACTATAGCAACGACATGACCGTCGCTATTATATAAAACCTAGCGACGACCTAGCCATCACAACGTATTAATGACACAGTTATACGTTGAATTTCACATTTAATGATGTAGTGACGACGTAGCGACGATAGATGGTCGTCTGCCCGTCTCTAAGTTTTCGCGTATAAACTCACGCATTCTTGTAGTGAAAACTTAATTTGGAGAGAGAGAGAGAGGCAATTCAAATTGGGGGTGGAATGTGGAGGTTATTGATGAAGTACTTAAGTTGTTGAGTGTATCCATTTTTTAGATTTTAATAAGTTGGCATTCTTTGAACCATTAGATGAAATGTATAGTTACTAGTTAGGATTGAAGATAGAGAGACGCCAGAGAGAAAGTGTGCTAGAGAACATCCGGACGCAAATTGAATTGAGCCAAGCATCACCTAAGTGGAGGATGATGCAAATCAGTTGGGTTAACCCAACCAAAATAGTTATTGTGATAAGGGTTTTTTAATGTTTTTTCTTAACTCCCTAAAATAATTTTGTTTTTTCTTAATTAATTAATCAATAGTGTTATTTTTGGTGTACAAAAAAGGTAATAAAATTTGAAATTAAAATTTTATGTTAAACTAACAAAATCCCAATCACTAGACTTACGTGGGTTAAACTAATCAATAGTCGATGAGGATAAAATAATGAAATTGTTCTAAAAAGACAATGATACTACCGGTAGTTAATTATTGTAAAAATATATGGTAAATGTATTGTGATTTTATCAAGTATCACAATTTTTTATATTATAAAATTTATAAATTAAATTATTATAAATTTTTTCTTAATAAAATTTTTGAAAAAAATAACCAACTATACTTAAAATATAAAATATGAAAATAAAATTAATGTTAATATTTAATTATATATATGTATATATATAGATAATAAAAAATAGTTCACATGATTATTTAAAAAAATTATTAGGCACATATATAAATAAAAATTTAGACCTTCGTAAAAAATCAAGCTTTTTTTATCCCCTTTAATTTGTCACTAACTTTTTATTGGAATTTTGTTAATTTTTTTTATTTAGTGTACAAATAGTACAATAATATTTGAAATTAGAATTTCATATTAAACTAATCAACTCCCACCTTTCATGATGGTTTTTTTTTTTAATTATAGGAATTTTGTTAATTTCCATATGTAAAACCTGTTTTTCCCCCTTTTTTTTTAATTGAATGTACTTATAGCGCGGTAACTTTTTAAGGATGTAAAGATTTTCATTTCTTTAAAAATTAGGATAATATAACAAATTTATGTATAAATGCACTTTATTTAAAGTAAAAGGGCATTTTTTTATAAAAATATTAATTTTTATTCTATCCAATAGGATAGTATTATATATGTGTATGGTGTTACACCAAACATTACATAGTATTACACTTTCTTTTAATATTATCCGATCACAATCACATCTTATATACTATGAGACATTAACCAATTATTTGTATCAAATTGACCTTAAATGATATTAAACATCAGGGAAGGAAATAAATTGAGAAGCTAAAGTTCAAGAAGGTAAAATTGTTTGATTCTCTCTTGTTTTTTTTAGTTTTTATACTTTTAAGAATTGTGTTTTGCAAATAAAGTGATTTATTTATAATATTGTCACAAAAAATTAGAAAAAACTTCAAAGGAAAATTTGTAAAATATCCCAGAGTTTCAAAATTGTTTTTTAAAAAAATCTTGTCAAACAAGTGTTTTTAATTTTTCTATTTTTAAAAACAAATTTTTTTAAACAGTAAACAAACATGCCTTTAAGATTTTATCTCTCTTTGACAAATGTACTATAACTTTTTTTTTCTCTCTCTCAAATGCCTGCCGTAAAAAAGTCCATGTAACTCTGCAAGATTTCTTGGTAAATAAATTGAAGCATAGAATATTCATTAACCAGAAAACAATCTTTAGATAAACTCATTCTTAAAATGTTCAAAGAACCGTTTTATACCCTGTAATAATCTTGCTTGAAGCAGAGAATATATGCCTACTTCCTTGAACTGATATCAATAATCTTCAAGGAAAGTATACGTGAACAAATGCTTCTATACATCCATATTAACAATAAAATGTTCTCATCACAATTTCATAACATGTGTCTCACCATGGATTTCAAAGATGGTCTGCTATTTTGTCCCCCTCTCCCTTCTCTCTTGTGTAAAATATTTTGAAGAGCCCATTTTTATCTATGTCTCACCATAGAAAAAAATTGCTTATTAGTGATGGATGATCACCAATGATTATTTATTTATTACTATTTAATTCTGTTTGTAAGAATTTGTGGAATTTACATAACATGCATCAGTTATTGCCGTTAGTAGTTGTTAGAATGTCCTTTATTATGCTCAAAGAGAACAGGGGAGATGCTATATAAATAGTATAATGTTCTTTATTGCCTCTTTTTTATTCCTCATTTTATGCGATGTATTGCAGGAATTTCACGATTCATATCAGATGCTCCACCAGCTCATTACATAATGAAAATTCAATCATTTTCATTCCTTACAAAGAATTCAATAGAGAGATATGAATCAGGGGAATTCGAAGCTGGAGGCTACAAGTGGTAACATATAGACACACACCAACTATTACATCTTAATAATTAGAGTTCCAATGATCCATAGATAATATTTTCGGTCTTTATTTGTAAGTGAATTAATTATTGTGTAATATATGTGCTCACACACCTCGTAGGAAGTTGGTTCTGTACCCAAGTGGAAACAAAAGCAAGAATGTGAAGGACCATATTTCACTATACTTGGAGTTACACGGAGCAGCTTCACTTCATCTTGATTCGGAAATCTATGTCAATTTTCGATTATTTTTGCTTGATCAGAATAACAACAACTACATAGTGGTCCAAGGTATGAGTAATGAGATTGAGTGGTGTTGTAAAATTGTAATTGTTTGCTTTTCATATATATATATTTTTCTTAAAGCCCAAATTGATTTTGTGTTGCTTATATAGTTTAAGTGTGTGTTTGGTTTACTCCAAAACCACGATCCCGGCAAAGGCTACTGAGAATAGCTCCGGCCTAGAAAACGTGATCCAGTGTAAACCAAACACGCCATCAGTTTCGTATAGCTGCAAAAGATTTGTGTTACTTAATCACTTCTCTTCTCTTACACCAATTTTGGAACATAAATTGCATTTGATATATAATTGATAGATACATTTGGGAAGGAAAGGAGATTTAGCAAAATGCTGGCAGAATGGGGATTTGATCAATTTATTCCTCTCAAAGATTTCAACGAAGGATATCTGGTGGATGATATATGTGCATTTGGAGCAGAAGTCTTTGTTTGCAGGGAAAGAAGCAGTGGGAAAGGAGAATCTTTTGTAATGATGAAAGATGGCACTCCCTACAAGCACCTCTGGAGGATTGACAATTTCCCAACAAAATTGGGTTCAGAATGTTTGGTCTCCAAGCCCTTCACTGCTGGAAAATATAATTGGTAAAATTATTAATTTTTTTTTTGGTGAAAAGATGGGAATATTTAGGGTGGGGGATGATGCCCCAGTCTTGTCAAATACGAGACCTATCTTGCTATACTAACAATTTGTTTCTTGTTTTCAAAGATTGATCTCATAATTAATGTTGTTTTTCTTTGCAGGGTGATAAAACTATATCCCAACGGAAAAGACAGTGGGGTAGGCAATTATTTTTCTCTGTATTTGGCCTTAGCTGAACCAACAACCCTTCCTCCTAGTTCCAAAATATATGCATATATAATATTGCGCATCCTTGACCAAAAGTATGGCGACCATTACAATGGAAAAGGTAAATATATTAAGCATGGTTCTCTTAATTTGATGGGGTGAAATTCTTTTAGAAATACTAGCAAGTAATTAACAACACAAAATGATAATTGACGCTACGTACATGTGAAACGTTATTTGCTAGTCCAAGCAAAATAAAGGCGTGATTTCAATTAATGATGTTCTATATCTTCCCCTGCTGTTGCAGCTAATTACTGGGTTAGCGCCTCAAGACATGAAATCGGTTATTCCAGGTACGTTTTGATCAGTAAGATCACTCAAAACAACGCTTATATGGTGAATGGCACTTCCTTTGTGGAGGCGGAAGTTACGATTCTTGGAGTGGTTGATGAATTGTCCTGAGATTGTAATTCATATAGAAGCAATTGGCTTGAAAAGCCAACATTTCAAGATATTCGGGTGTGTTTATGTTCGTTTGTATTATTATTTAGTAAACTAGTAAATTCGTGCAGGAGCTTAGTCCTAAGAAATAAAAATCTTTAATATAGTCTTTGATTTCTTTTTTTTTTTTCTGTCAGTATAGTTCAATTGTGTGTTTCCTGTTAATTTTTTTTATTACGCGTCACGTTTAATGACACTCCGTTACACTGTTTGTCACTATAAAGTCCATTATGGCACGAAAATGATGTGATTCTGTCAAATTTATAATTGGAAAGACTTCAATTCCAACAGTCACGTGTTTCCGTATTCTCCCTTTTTTCTCTATTCTTCCCTTTCTTCATTGTAAGGTCTCAACTCCAATGACATTGTTTTTATGTCCCGATGGCAAATAGGGTTACACTCATAAAAAATTAACGGGAAACACACAGTTAGACTATAGTGACAGAAAAAGTAAAAAGTCAGGGACTATATTGGAGTTTTCTATATTTTAGGGACTAAATTGCATGAATCTAAAAAAGTCATATATTCATTTACTAGTTTACTCTATTATTATTACTAAAAAGTACTATTACGTACATTACACGATTAAATATAAAAATAATTAAAAACATTTAAAATTCTTAAAAGTTGGTTTAATTTTTAAATTTATTTTGAGTCAGATTAGTATGTTTGGTTTAATGTTTAAACATGATAAAATCACATTTCTAACATTAAAAATAATTACGTTGAAAAATTTAAAATTGAGTTTGGTTAATTTTATCACTAAATCAAACCTACACTAAATAGCACCAGGAAACCATTCCAAGTTTGCAATGTATGTCAATCCAAACAATATTTGGATTGTTACAAGCCAATTTAAAAGATAGGCAGCTAAATTACTACAAACTAGCTCAACATGCATGCAAGAAAGGACAATTATTAATATGTTTGATTTATATCAAAATCATGTTTTAAACGTGAATCTAAATTACGTTTCAAATGTCATACACTATGAAAACTCTGACTTAGCGCAATCCTGCACTAATTAATTTAGTTAATTAAGAAGGTTCATTTCACCTTTTGCTTTAATAAGATTAATCACTTCCAAACAGTTTGATTCAACAATTAATGATTAAAGGATAATTCAAGAGAAAAGGATATCTTGTGATCCCAAACAACTTTCTGCAAGAGGATCGGATCGGAGCTACTCGGATTGGAAAATATTACATACACACATAATTCAGGAAAATACTTCTTATGATTTTTACTGTAGCACATAATTTTTACTAAAAGTTTAGCAAGCATTGAATTAATGTTGTATGCTAAGACATGACTTTATATATTTAATTTAAGTCTTTGTGAAGAATTCTTATTAGCTCATGTTCCGTTTGGGGTAATTTTCAAAACACCTATTTTGAATACTATAAAAAGTAATTTTTAATTTTTAATTTTATGTTGTAAAAATTTTGTTAAAATTTTTAAAAAATAAAAAACTGAAAAGTCACAATTAACCACCCTAAATGGCCTCTTAGAATTTCAGGGCAACTTACAAGAAAATTACAAAGTAAATGCAAACATGTAGCAAATGACATTTGAATATGCATGCAAAAAATAAATTTCATTAAAAAATTTTTATGAAATAAACAAAAAATAGATATTACAAAAAAAGAACCTTCCATTGCGGAAGGGTACCCAAAAGAATGGAAACAGAGACGTATGCAAGTCATGTGGAAAAAAGTTTGTTCAATACCTTCATTATTCAATGTTGTAAACACTGATCGATATAGACAAAAGAAAAGGGAAATGAACATGTACAGTTTTGTTTGGTTTAGAAAAATTAAAAAAAAAAAATTAAAAGAAAATTTTCAATAATAATAAAAATAAATTTAATAAATAGATATTTAAAATTTTCAGTTTTAGAAAAATGGTATAATTAATAGAACAAAATTTTTTAATTATCTATAATATATTTTTATATTTAATATAGACTGAAGAAATTTAAATATTAATTAAGGAATGAAGGAAAGTAAAAATCTCCTTTCAATAAATAATTTAAATTAAAAATATTTTCAAAATTATAATTTAATTAATAAAAAAAATTCAATAATAATATAAATAAATTAAATATATAGATATTTAAAAATTTTAGTTGTATAAAATAGTATAATTAACAGAAAAATTTTAATGATCTGAAAATTTTTGTTAGATTTAATATTGATTGAAGAAATTTAAATATTAATTAAAAAATTAAGAAAAGTAAAAATCTCTTTTGATTCAATAATTAATTAAAAAATAATATTGATTTAATTTATTTAATATGAAGAGTTCGTAATATGTACAACAACATGATGGGGTGGCTTCACAAAAAGAAGACAATATAATGTAGCTTCATCATATTTTAAAATGAAGACTCAAAATTTAAGTGTACATTATGATAAACCTCCCCGGTACCTCCTAAAGATATTTTGAATAACGAAATTGACATGAATTGATAATCACGTTTATCATGTTTTCCATTTGTACTTTTTTTATTTATTTTAAAAATGTAAACAACCAAAGTTTTTTTAAGCAAAATGAATTATATGTACTCCCACCCATACAAAACACAACTAACCAGGAACTTACAAAGAATCAACCAAACCAAAACCAATTCAAACATAAATCACTACCCCTTACAATGCCTTATTTTAACAATGCTAAAAAATGATGATGACAGCCCGTAACCCAAATGTTATGCCAAGATAATTTGAGGCATTAAAATACAAGAAATATTTGCCGAACAATGCACCAAATTGTTGCAACAACACCACTTAATAATATGCCTCAGACCAATTAGAGACCAAGACAATGAACAACCTTGGAGGCTTGGAGCTAAGCAACCCAGAAATATACCGAACTGCACCTAAATAAATACAAAACAGAATGGATAGAACTTGTGAAGCATATAATTGCCAATGTAGTACCACCAACCATACACCAGTACATAGCCAAGGAACATAACCACCAGAAGACAACAATCCACCGAGGTTATGTTGGCTGAAACACACCAAGGGAACAACAACAATAACAAAGACTTGAATAAAAAGGTTATGCCAGGCAAGGTATTCCACATTGAAACACAATAACACAAGAAAATCAAACAACAACCACATAAGATTAAACAATCCACCACATCACATACCGGAAACAATTAGCATGCTCTAAAATTAAGGCAAGTGGCAGGATCAGCAGACCACATAAGAAATAGGTATTGGAATGATGGATCTTTTGCTTTTAGCCATTTCCACATTTTGATTTTAATTAACTCCAATAGATGAGACGGTTCCACAAAGATAAGATTGAAAACAACATTATTTCTAGCCATCCATACAGACCAAATTGTCACCAACCACAATAAAGACCATCTTAACCTATTCATTGAATTGCAATCTGGGAGTCCTGCAAATTGTGCAAAATTAACCTGACAACTGTTATGTAAAACAACACAGAAACCGAACCACTCTAAACACAACATCCAGATTCTATGAGCAAAGAAGCACTCAAAAATGATATGCATGCAAGGTAGTTTCTGTATCAAGACCACACCAAGCACACCAATCAACAAAAGATGGAAGCACTTTCCTTATAATTAAGTTCTCCTTCGAAGGAATTCTATTTAGCAAAGTTTTCCAAACAAAGGCTGAAACCTTAACAGGAGCCAACTTAGACCATAAAAAATTATGCAAAGGAAAATCAACATTAATGTTCGGGTTCACAATAATATTATATGCAGATTTTACCGAATATACACCTTCAGAATCGGCTTTCCAACACCACCTATCTATTTGATCTTCAATCAAGGTCACTGATTGTAACTCCATAGTTTGTGCAAGCAGATGCAACTCCCACTCAATTAACTCCCTACGCCAACTCCAATTACACAACCAGCCCCTATCACTCATTAGAAACATATTGGCTAGCTACAGACACATCTTTATTCGCAACAATGGAAAAAAGTCTAGTAAATCGGTTACACAAAGCAACATCACCACACCACACATCAAACCAAAAAAGAGTATCACTCCCACCCCCTACTATCTTGACACAAGAGCGTGGAAACCAATCAAATGTAAAATTATAACAATTCTCAATTGACCATAGATCCATCCACCAAATAGACCCCCACACTCTCACACCATTCCCAGATACACACCTTTCACCATATATAGATTCTAGAACCCTACTCCACAACCCACACCTGTCCACTAACGATAGGGATGGCAAAACGGGCTTGGCCCAACGGGCCGGCCCGTCCCTACCCGTCAAATTTATAGGGCTGGGTTGGGACTTTCAACCCATTGGCCCGTCTAACTTGTCCCGTTCTGGCCCATTAAAAAAATGGGCTGGAGGAGTATTAGGGTCGGGCTAGCCCGTCGGGCTGATAATTTTTTTTTAAAAAAATGGGGATAATGGGCCATGGACTGTGTTAGCTTTTAGGGTTCCCTTTACTTTTTTCATTCAGCCATTCTTCTCCAACTCTTCCTCATTTGACACAGACTCAGAGAGACAGACCAAAGAGCGGCGCTGCTAGCCTGCCCTCTGTCGTGCCTCCGTCCAGCCTTTCGCGTCAGTGTCGTGCCTCCGTTCAGCCTTCCTAGTATGCGTCGTGCCTCTGTTCATCCTTCCGCGTCCGTGTCCTGCGTCTGTCCTTCTCCACCGCTCGACGCCGCCTGCAAGTCCAGCAGTAGATCCTCCGCGTCGGCGTCTTCTGCGATGTCCAGCACAGCAGCTCCGGCTCCCTATCTCTGTTATTGCACTCCTAGCATTTGTTGTTGTTTGATTGATTATTTGTATTTTTTTTGTTAAAGAAATTTTAGGGTGAGGGGATAGATTATTTGTAGTCTGTTAGACTTAGTTTTTTAGGAGATTTCAGTGGTTTAAGTTAAGGTGCTTGATGATTTATAGCTTCATTTCCTTTTATTTTGCAGCTATTTAAATTTTTTTTGGTCGACAGCTATTTAATTGTTTGTCTAATTGCCTCAATGATCTTTAGGCTTTGCTGTTTTGGTAGGCCCAATCCATCCATCTCAATTTGACGAAAAGAAATCACTTCGTTATAAGGGCTGGCCCGTTGGCCCGTTCAGCCCGCTCAAATATGGGTTGGGCTGACATTTTTCTTCCATTTTTCATTTAGGGTCAGCCCGACCTGTCCCATTTTCTGACGGGCTGATTGAGGGTTGGGTCGGGCCGGGACAGGCCAGCCCGTTTTGCCACCCCTACCTAACGACCTCCACCTCCATTTCCCTAACAAAGCTAGATTAAACGCACTCAGATCACAAAACCCAAACCCCCATGCCTTTTCTCTCTACAACCATCTTCCCAAGAAACCCAAGAAATTTTATTTTGTTCCAAAGACCCACCCCACAAAAAATATATAAAAAGAGAATTAAGTTGCGAGATGATACCTTTTGGAGCCTTGAAAAAAGAAAGGAAATATATCAAAATAGCATGTAGGAAAGATTTCAACAGGACAATACGACCACCAAAAGATAACGTCTTACACTTCCACTTGGACAAACACTTCTAAACCTTCTGAATCATTGGAAGCTAGGTCTTCTTCCTTCTAGGATTGGAACCAATTGGGAGCCCCAGATAAGAAAAAGGTAAAGAGCCCACTCTACAATTCAGGAATAAAGAGGCAACCTGTAACCACTCCTCATCCACATTAACCCCAACAAGCTTGATTTTATGAAAATTTACCTTGATCCCAACCACTAACTCAAAAACTTGTAGTACGGATTTGATAGCCCACACATTTGAAAAAGAAGCTTCACCCAAAATAATGGTATCGTCTGCATACTGCAAGTGAGAGAGCATTACCTTATCACATTTTGTTTTATACCCAGAAAAAAATTGGGAATGAACATCTTTACACATCAAAGAATTAAATGCCTCGGCAACAATAAGAAATAGAAAAGGAGATAGAGGATCTCCTTGTCTCAAACCCCTACCAATCCCAAATTCATCAGATGGACTTCCATTGATTAATATGGAAATCCTAGAGGTACACAGGCATTCAGAAACCCAATCTCTCCATTTACACGGAAAACCCATGCTATCTATCACCACTAGAAAGTCACAGTTGACAGAATCACAGGCCTTTTCAAAATCCACCTTAAATAACATACAACTTCTTTTCTTTCTTTTCATCTCTTCAACGGTCTCATTAGCAATCACAACACTATCAAAGATGAATCTGCCTCTAATAAAAGCAGATTGACAATTTGAAATTACACCACCAATTAGTAACCTCAACCTGTTAGCCAACACCTTAACAATGACTTTCTACATAACACCAATGAGGGAAATAGGCCGATATTCCTCCACCTTTTGCGGACACTCAAGCTTAGGCACCAAAACAACAAAAGAACTATTTGAACCTTTGAAAAATTTTCCATTGGAGTGGAATTCATGCATAACTCAGATTATCATCTTTCAACCAATGTTATTAAACCCGGACCGGTGATCGACTCGGTCAAGGTACTGGGTTAATGGATCACTGGTCGAACCAGTGGGTTACTGGTTGAACCGCTTGAACCGATATGTATTAAAATTTTTATATTTTATACTAAAAACTTGAGATTTATAAAAATAAATAAATATTAATCATATAAACTAATGTTTTAAAAAATAGATTGATAATATAATTAATAAAAACATTAATTGATTCATAATTTAAAATATTTACAAATTTTATATATTCATAATCAAATAAAATGAGAGTGTATTTATGTAACAATATATATTATATAATTTTTTTAACAGATTTTATTGTATAAACTAAATATAAAATTGGAAACAAAATAGATATGATATATATATATATTATATATTCTCACGCATATATATTATCATCACAAGAAGTGGACAAGCGGTTGATGCCCTTTCCTGTGATGTACTAAACCCGCCTTCGAACCCCCTTGGAGGAGCATTTTGCATTTTCTGAGTAGAGCACCAGGAACCAGCACGCGGTCAAACATTCCAGCTGGTATAAGTGCACGGTCAAACCGCTTTGACCCGCACCGAGCTGATGGTAATTGCACTGGTCTGAAGACGTAACGGCCGAGTGAGTTGCACATCCGATCAATCAACCTGACCGGACCAGTGCCAGGTCCGGTTTCCGGTCGAACCGGTCTGATCGGTCGGTCCGGTCTGGTTTTTATAACAGTGCTTCCAACACATCCCATAAATCATTCACAAAGTTAAAATTAACCCATCTGGACCCGAGCTTTTTAGACCCACCACAATCCGATTTCACCTCATCCTCATAGAATGGGGCAACCAACCTGTTAGCATCCATGTCAGATAAACTTTTAAAATCCATTCCATTCAAGAAAGGTCTCTGCCATGGTTTCTCCTTAAAATGATTCTCAAAGTAACCTTTCACCGCATTCTTAATAGAAGTTGGGTTAGAATGCCTTATGTTGTTAACTTCCAAACTTCTAATTTCATTTTTCAGTCTTCTCTTATTAATGGTAGCATGGAAGAATTTTGTGTTTGCACCCCCCCGCTTCTAGCCACCTCATCCTTGATTTCTGAAATAAAAATGTGTCCTTCATAAGCATAAGGTAACACAAATCAGCTAAAAATTCTTTTTGCCGCTGCAAGTCCTCATCTAAAAAAGGCGATTCTTCCCCATTGATGTCTAAGAGGTGCAATTTCTCTATGACCATATTAACTTTTCCATCCAAATCTCCAAAAGACTATTTATTCCACCTTCGTAAGCTATTCTTCATTGCCTTAAGCTTTTCTTTTAGTACAAAAGCCGCCCTACCTTCTACCGAAAACTCCTTCCATTGTTGCATCACAAAGCCAACATAGTATGGAGCAAACCTCCAACAATCAAGGACCTGGAATGCTTTGGGTCCCCAATCAATTATCTTCTGTTTCAGCACAATAGCACAATGATCAGAAACTTCTCTTTTTGAGAGATACTCCGCCATTTATCCACCCATTCAGTCGTTAATAAGAATTTGTCCAACCTACTCGGGTTTAGGGTTTAGGGTTTAGACCCATCACTTTTGTACTAGGTAAATTTCCCCCCAATTAAGGGGAGATCCACCAAACCACCCTTCTCAGTAAACCCAGCAAAATAAGACATATCATCACTTCTCCACATACTAGACACCCCTCTTCTTTCAAACTCTGATCTAACAACATTGAAATCACCCCCAAAACACCACAAATCACCCCATCCACCTTTTAACATCAAGTATTTTTTGCTACAACTCCTTTTTACTAGATAGATCACAAGGCACATAGACATTAACAAAATGACAATAGATCTTCTCCCCCCCCCCCAACCACTTACTCTAATAAAGTTTATGTCTGAAAAAACATGGTGTACAGAAAACATTGACTTCTGCCACATTGATAACAAACCCTCGGAAAAACCCACAGAAGGCACATGGGTCCAATCAAAATCAACACCACCACACAGAACATCACATAATCTCTTGTCAACGATCTCTTTTTTTTGTTTCCTGAATACACATGAAATCTATTTTCTCAGACAACAACATATTTTTAATTTTCATCCTCTTAGTCCTCCCCCCAAACCTCTTATGTTTGAAGTTGCAATATTCATAAAAATAGGAGTACACCAACACTTACTATATCAACATACTGTAAAAACAGATTCATTCCTTCTCGGCCACAACTCTTCCACTTGCAATCATATCCCACTTTTCCATTTCTGACAATTTAATTATCATTTCCAAATCATCACCGTAGCTAGACACCCCAAATCCAACCCCATCTGCCAGACCTTCTTTGCTACATCTATTGGGTCTTTATCTAACAACAAAGAATTACAATTTAAATCCAAGACATCATTACATACCAGGGTCTCATTAGCAATCCGTTTTTTAGGCCTTCCTCTCCTCCTTTTAGGCTGGGTATCTTTAGAGTTGCAGTTCGCTCTTTATCCTCAAGACGTGTTATCTACAACAGAAATAGGCACATCACAAAGATGAGATTCAATGACATGGAGAACTTGTTCTTCGAGCTCAATCAAAGCAACACATTGCATAGGAGCTCCCTCCATCACTCGAGAAGTATCACCAACAGCACATGAGAGACCATCATTCTGAACGCGGAACTCTCGCCTCAACGTTGCTGCCTCCAAACCACCAGCACCTTGGACTTGGATCCCACTTGGAGAAGACTCCAACACGCGTCCATCGTATGGAGAAGATTGGGCCGCGCGTTGATTAGAGTGTAACAGCTGAACACTATTGGCATTTGGGCTACGATGTAGCGTAAACTCTCCTGGCTCATCAGCTACCTTCACAAGACGACGAAGACTTTTATCACACCTCGGCCCAAATTGGTGACCTGTTGGGCTAGTAGAAAGGGACGCTTGTTCCCCCCAGGTGGCCCACCAAACTAACGTCCATCAGCATCACTACCATCAGCTTGAAATCTCGTTTCCAATATTTTAAATTGAGAATAATGTGCATTGCAATCCAAACTACCGTCCCGGTGATCAGAGGCCATTATATCTGTGCATGCCTCGCCTACAATTTCGCCCATTTTAGCTGGCACAATTACATTCAAATTTGGCAACTGAATCTGCTCATTTGAATTGCCATTATTATCGAAATAATTAGCCAGCATCTCCCCCATTTCAAATTCAAATCCTTTACTATCATCTCCTTTTGGGAAATAGTCTTTTGAAGAACACTCACTTGTCGAATTAGAAAATAAATCATTTGGTTTTTTGGGCAATACCCTCTAAGGATTAACAAAAGGATCTTCAATAATACTAATAGAGAACAACAAATCATTAATCTTTACTTTGAACCACCTGGTAATGGTTTCCATTGAAGAAGTCAGAATAAGCATGTGAGAAACATCCAATCATTCTCTATTTTTTGTACCAGTATCAATGCAAACATATCTTCCAAGGGGAATAGCAATCATTTTAAAAAAATCTTCTGGTCATGCATGCACTGGTGTCCCCTGACAACGTAGCCATACAAATCTATCACGCACCACCTCCTCTTGACTCCAAGGTTGAATTGTAATAAACCAACGAGAAAACATTTCCTCTCATTCCTTTGTTAACTCCAGAATGTCCTCATCGTCATCAACAAGTTGAATCAACACCATATCACCACCCATAGGCGTGACTTTAATTGACCGGATTCCTTCATCCAAAATCTTATCTTGTAAAACAAACACCTCATCCACCTGATGCACTTTCTCAATAAAATATTTTGACAACCATTCCATCTCGGCACTCTTCACCTTAAACTCCAAACCATTCCAATTCAAGTCAGAGTTAGACCGTTGTGTTTGTTTTGGCTTCCATAATTTTTTAGTCTTCCCCCGTACAACATCCACATAAGTCCTCCCTTCCACCACACCATCATAACTCACATTACACAGAGACAATATATTCCTTTCCTTGCAAACCTCCACAGAAGATGCTACCACTTCATGGCTTCTATTGAATCTAGAAACATTAACTCGAAGCTTATAAGTTCCAATCCATATTTGACTCAATCTTTGTTCTAACTCATTTAAATTGTCCTTCTGGAATGTGACAAAACCAAACCGCTTTCCCCATTTATCCCTCTTTTTTGGGATATACATATCTACTACCTTTTCTCCCCAGATCGAAAACACTCTCCATAGGTCTTCATTACCAAATTCTTCAGGGAAGTTTGTGAAAAAAACTACGTATAATAGTCATCATATCTCTTTACATGTCACTTTTGTTCCTGATCCGATATGCGTCCAATATCTCCTGATGGTCGTTTATCCATATATGTCCTTTCCAATTCCGATCGTAGATCTTTCTTTCCTCTTTGGTCTCACCAAGGTCCACTCTCCCTCACTCTCCTCCTCTCTTATGTCTCTGCCTTTCCTAAAAAAATTCATCAGGTATATATTATGGAGGAACATTCATCTAAAAACACCCAAAGTTCTCTTTCATAAAGGTTTCTTACTTATGGTATGGATGGATTTGGTTGGTTTGGATTTAGGATAAAATAATATTTTTTATTTAATTTTTATTTTTTTCTATAAATTCCTACGTGACCAATATGATTTTAATTAGGATGGTTTGATTCGAGTCATCATGTTATGATAAAAAAGTAAATTATTATATAATTTTTTAAATTTTAATCATCACATATTATAATTTTTATATAAATTAAAATTTCAAAAATTTTATTACTACAAGATCAAAATGTTACTTGTTCTTTATTGATTTTAGAGAATAATAATGTAAGGGTTTAATAGTTATATACTTTCAGTGTAAAAAAGTTTTATACGATTATCCAATCATATATTGTCTTTTTCTTTTTACGATAATCATGTATTGTCAGATCATTTAATGAATATGATACATCATGTATTGTCATATCATTTAATGAATATAACATCGCATATGTTATTAAACTCAATAAATAATGTCACAATGTATTATTGGATGATGACAGTATAAATCTTTTTTTACATTGACAATGTATATCCATAAAATCTATAAAAATAATTCCAAACGTAGTTAATATTAATTTTTACTACCATTATAGCTTTATATATATCATTAATTAATCTCATTATACAAAATATGATAATGAAGTTACATAATAAATAAAATTAAAAACACTTTTAACACTAGATATTAGACCATAAGGTCAAAATAAATGAAAAGAAAGACAAAAATATAAGAAAGTTTTAAGTATTTAAATATAAAATGTATAAATTAAAAATTAAAAAAATAATTGATCATGTGATCAGGTTAATTCAGGTTACAAAGAAAAATTCGAGAATCAAATTCATTATTAAAATGATTTGGTTACTATTTTAAATAAATATGATAACAATATAGTTTTTACATTCTACTAAATATGATAACAATAAATATATTTTAAATTTATAATTATATTAATGATATATTAGTTATTATTTTCTATAAATATGATAAAAATATGTTTTTTATATTCTACTAATTAGATGTATATAATAAACTAATTTTATTATAAAAAATTAGTAATATATATAAAAAGCATCACATGGGTCCTGTACTAGTTTGTCTATGTAATTACTCCCATGTGCTATATGTGTACAAAATAGTCAGATTCTTTTCTTTTACTTGAACCAGTGATTGATGCTATAAATTTTAGCTAATCGTGATATAAATTCAAATGCTAATCACTACTAGCAAGCTACAATTGTACTTTGCTGCAATTAATGGCTTCAATAGATCTCACACATTTCAGAGAAAACCAATCAAGGGATGGGAAAGAAGCAAATGAAGAAGACAAGCTAATTAGTCAAGAGTGTAAGGAGTTAATTCTCTCTCTTCCTAGAGATAAGGGTTGGAGAACACCTTATCTCTATCTATTCCAAGGTTTTTGGTACCGATCAATTGTCATTCCAGCCATAAACACTTTTCAAAAGCACTTCCAAGCCAAAGACAGTGATGTTGTTGTTGCCTCATTTCCAAAATCAGGCACCACTTGGTTAAAAGCCCTTACCTTTGCCATTGTTAACCGCCAGAGTTTATCCTCATCAAAGAACCATCCATTACTTTCTTTCAATCCCCATGAACTAGTGCCATTCTTTGAAGTTGCTGTTTATGGTAATACCCATGACCAAATTCCTCATCTATCTACTATGTCTGAGCCAAGACTTTTTGGTACTCACATTCCATACCCTTCATTAGCCAAGTCCATCAAGAACTCCAATTGTAAGATAATTTATATTTGTAGGAACCCATTTGATACTTTTGTGTCTACTTGGATTTTCTTCAACAAAATTAAGCCAGAGTCTTTACCTTCATCAACATTAGAGGAAGCTTTTGAAAGGTATTGCAAGGGAATAACTGAGTTTGGTCCATCTTGGAACCACATGCTTTGTTACTGGAACGAGAGTATAGCTAGACCAGACAAGGTTCTATTCTTGAAGTATGAGGATCTTAAAAAAGATGCCATTTTTCATGTGAAAAGAGTGGCAGAGTTCTTGGGTTATCCTTTCACACAGGAAGAAGAAAGTGGTGAAGTCATTGAAAACATAATCAAGTTGTGTAGCTTTGAGAAGATGAAGGAATTGGAAGTAAATAAACATGGAACATTGGCCAAGAACATTAAGGCAAGGTACTTGTTTCGGAAGGCTGAAATAGGGGATTGGGTAAATTACCTTTCCCCTGCAATGGTAGAAAGATTATCCAAAATTATAGAAGAAAAGTTAAGTGGATCAAGCTTATCATTTAGAGTATCTCTTAATTCCACTAGGGGCTAGCATGATATTTATGATAGTTGCTTAACACATGATTAGTCCTAAACTGAAATTTTGTGTTTTGGTCACAACATAGTAGCTTTATGGACTCTGCAATAAATTCTGTTTGGTGGCTGTTTCTGGTTTTGTACAATTTATTGGCTCTATGCAATAATTTTACTGAGATTTGATGAGGTAGAGGATATTTATGAGTATGGGTTGCGATTTTCTTATCTATTATTGAGATAATTGTATTGTCACATTCTTGTGTTCAAACCTTGATATGAGCAGAGTGAGTTACGTTCATGTCTGCCATTTAGCTGGATGTATACGATGATGTTGAGCAGTTAGATTTATGACATTTTGGACATCATTTCTTGTTATACAGCTACTAAGAGACCTATGATCTAATTTTATTGCATAAAGCCAAAAACTTTTGTTACATGAAGCTGTTAATTTGCTACATCACTGTTTTGGAACACACATTAGGAATGAAGTTGGGGAAGCTAAATTACTACTTGCTCTCTGTTGCTTTTTATTTGTCCACTTTAGTGATGACAACATTACATTACCTTAACATTACATTACTGAAGCTAATTAAGGATATGTTTGATTCTGTGTCAGATTTTAACTTTTCAAAACTGTTTTACAAAAAAGTTTTTAAAAATGATTTTTTTACAAATGAAATGGTTTTTTTTATAATATTACCATCATGAACAGGAAAATTAAAAAATAATTTTCTAAAACATTTTAGAGTAGTTTTAGAATTTAAGTCCAACTTAAGTTAGTGAGTTTTCAATTTTTTTGTTTTAAAAAATTTCAATCAAGTTTTTACGCCTAGAAACTATAAGGGTTCGTTTGTTTACAGTTTTCAAAAATTGTTTTTGTTTTTAAAACAGAAATCTAAAAATCATTTTGACAGACAATTTTTAAAAACAATTTTAAAAAGTGTAATTGTTTTGTGTTTTTAAAAACCAAAATTCTGAAACTACTCTGAAATGTTTTGGAAAATTGTTTTAGTTTTTCTGTTTTTAAGATGAAAAGTGTGTAAATAAATCATTTCGAGCTTGTTTAATTTAGGGGCTATTCGGGTTGGTTGTGAGTTTTCAGTTTTAAAAATTTTTAATCAAGTTTTTACAACTCAAAATTAAAAAGTGAAAAACACTTTTTGTGGTTTTCAACATGTTTGTTTTGAAAACCACGAAAACAAGTTTTCAATTGTTGATTTTGAGTTGTAAAAACTTGATTTATAATTTTTTAAAACCAAAAATTGAAAACTATCAACCACCCCGAATGACCCCTTAGGGTTTGATTCAATTTTGTTTTTTGGTTTTTAAAATTTATTTTTTTACAAAACCTATCACAAATTTAGACAAAGAGATGTTGATTCAAGTGGTACATGTTTGATTCCCCTTAAAATTTAAAATCCCCGCGGGGAGAGCTAGCCTCACCCAAATATGGATATATATTCTCGGCTCAAGTAGGATTGCATCCCGTGCGGGATACATATGGTTTAAATAAAAAAAGAGGTTTTTAATTTTTAGTTATAAAAACTTGATTGAATTTTCTTAAAAAATAAAAAATTAAAAACTCACAACCACCCGAAACGAGTTTAAAAACTAAAAAACAATCATACTTTTCATAATTTTTTTAATAACTATCTGTCAAACAAGTTTTTCAATTTTCTGTTTTAAAAATATAAAACAATTTTTAAAAACTGTAAATAAATAGGCCCTAATAATCTTATTTTCTTCAAAATTACTTTTACACTTTTTATTATATTATTTATCTCTTCTTTTATCTTTCTAAAAAAAATAATAAATGCTCTATTAAACTTTTAAATTGGACAAATAAAAAGGAACAAAATTTTCCTTTCAAAATGGACAAATAAAAAGAAATGGAGAAAGTATAGAATAATGAAATGTTTAGGACTTTAAAACTAATTTTGGTGGCTATTATATATTTTTTTTCAAAATACGTAATTATCCCATGTGCTTGAGGAGATTTTTTTCCCTTCACCAAATTGTACTTCTCTCGTTACTTTGATCTACACCTTAATGAGGGCCGGATAGAGAGTTTCAGCTACTCTTATCCAGTTACAATATATTCCCTCACACACACACCAATGTCCCTTTCTTATTAAGTTTCTTCCTAGTTCACACGGATAAGGAACAACTTCTCTTTTGTACTACTATCCTTAGATCAAGCTAATGGGCGGTGGTGCGTGGGGAATACACTCTCTCTCTCTCTCTCTATATATATATATATATATCAAATTACATCAGTGTAAGATATACCAAGTATAGTACGTAATTTACCGTTGGATTGAAAGTTATTATTATATAGATGATACATATAAAATTTTACGACAATCCGAAATTATTTGATATGTCATTGAGATGTCTCAAGATTAACGTCATATATACATTTGAAATATATGAAAAAAACCAACCATTTGATTATCAAGTTATTCGTGTTAAAATTTAACGAAATTTAACACAAATAATCATGATGATGATTAAACCTAATTCAACGGTTGGATTACTAAAAAATACATGTGACACACACACATATGATATAGTGGATGTCCATCAGATTTAGTCAGATATAATATGATTGTACCTATTTCCTTTAATAGAAAGAATAATCTTGAGCAGATATTTGTATGATTGTTAGGTTACTTAGTTTTCTCAATTGTAGGTTACTTAGTTTCTTTTATCAACTCTCATTCACCTGTATAAATACCCCCTTATGTGAATGGAATAAGACACTTTTAGGAACAAACAGGAAAACATTAGAATGGGGGATTGAATAGTATTTTTATAAATTAAGCGTTTTTATGGAAACCTTTTCACAAACGAAGTTTTGAAAGCTTTCAAACAATAATTCAGATTTTTTCTGAAGATTTGTTCTTTGTCTGAAAAATTTCAGACAGAGATTTGAAACCACTTTTGCAAGATAAGATCTTGAAAACTTTAATAGCGACTTAATTTTAGATCACTCTTCTTGTTAGTATAAACTGAATATAAAGAGATAAGGGTAAGAAAAATTACTCAGCCAATTTATCCTGGTTCACCCACAATCTTGGGCTACATCCATTCCTCAAACACCGTGAGATTTCCCACTAACTTATCAAAGTTAATTACAAGTATTCTTTGTTATCAACTGCCTCTTCAAGCAATTACTCACAGTATTCTTCTTACAGAGCCTCTTCAGGCTTCTAAGTATTCTTTGTTTTCAACTGCCTCTCCAGGCAACATATTAGGTATTCTTTTCTATCAAGCCTCTCCAAGCTTTACAACAAATATTCTTTTCTCTAAAAAATAACAGTGATCTAACAATGAATATAAGTTTGTTCTTGGACAAAAATAATCAGATTGACCTCTGACATCTTCAGGCTTCATTCTTCTTTTTTTCATTGATACTTCAAGCTTGTCAATCCCGATGCTTGCTTCTGCACTCATTTTCTTCTGATGCTTCACGCATAGATAAGGATACTTGCATACGTGCCTTCTTAACATAGACATAAATAAGAATAACATTAATAAAAGGGAATAAATCAAAATATAATTGTCAATCCTACATTGGGCTACTCCCAATTTCTAGAATAAGAAATCTACTCAGACATATTTAAATTAAAGTAAGTAACTATGAGTTCAAACACGGTGATTCAAAAAAACAAAAAATAATAGAGTAGAAAATAGAAATAATTCCAAATCCGCTCTTTGAAGCTTATTGTCTTGTTGAATCTGGTAGAAATCCAATGTCTTACTCCTAAAAGGTCTTGAACTTTCGCTCTTGATCTTCAAAGAATAAGTCCACTCTAAATTTAATTTCCGAACTCCTTAAAATTGTCCTCAATTGGCTTTTATAATTGGCCATGGGGAATAAAATTTTTGGCTTGGCCCATAAGCAACCAGTAGAAATTAAAAGTCAAATAAAGCCCAAATCTCTCACCAACAAAATAAAATACCAAAACCAATCATCTGAAATAAAATGAATAATAATGCATGCTAGAAATAATTAATATGCATGATTATGTACAACTAAAATGCCAAATAATCTACCAAGGGTGATATTACAAATATGTTGAAATATGTATAATTTTAGTACAGAAATTTATATTAGGGCAACAGCACCGCAGATGCCAACTCTGGATCTTAGCATAGTAGCAGCTCAGTTTAAGGAATGCAACGATGGAGCACAATTTTGGTTGGTGCTTATTTAAGCATAAAGGTTTAAATAAAGCATTCTACTTAACTGACACTGCAGCAGGTTTTTGCTGCAGTTTTTTATTTTTTATTTTTAAATTAAAAATTTATAATATATAAATAATAATGTGTAATTGTGGGACATATTTAAGATTTGTGAATAGTAAAAAGGTGGGGTGGTGGGATGGAGATGAAAAGTGTTTAATAATAATTTGATAATGTATAATGGTGGGACCCGTTTAGAACATATGAATAGTAAAAAAAGTAAGGTGCTGGATAAAGATGACCTTAATTAAATAGCACAACAAGTGTAACGTATAGTAAGTCGTGATTATTATAAATTTATAGTGTATTACCTTCTCACAATCAAATATACAACATAAATTCAGATTTTTTTTTAAACATAGAAATTAAATTATTTCATAATAACATCACATGATAAATTCAAAAGATTTATTACCAAAAATGAATTATCTAAATAATACTAGTTTTAAAAAACTTTTCAAACTGAAAGTAAAGAGGAATAAGATATAATTAACTTTTATGTTGAACGAGCAGTGTATAATACAAACATTTTTAAAGTTAACAAAGAATATTTGAAAATATAATTTAAAATAAAAAATTAATAGAAAGTATTTATGATTATAAATAAATTATAAAAAGTTTCATAAATTTAGTGTAAAATATATAAACTCAAAATCATAAAAATAAAAAACAACATCTATCATTTTTTATTGAAGATTTTTTTTTTGTCTTTGACCGAGAATTCCCACAGGTGTAGCTATTGGTTTAACCCGGGCCAGGGGTTAGTTAAGCCCTTCCAAGAGTGACCTTACAGGTAAAGTACGTCTGAGATCACAATCCACTTTCACTGTGACCAACCACTATTTAGTTTTTTAGTGAAGAATATACTAAATGACACTACTGCAAAATAGGCTTTTAACGACGGTTAAAAAAGGCTTTTAACGACGGTTGTGGGACCGTCGTTGATCAAGGTGTCGTTAAAAGATGGGTTTTCAACGACGTTTGGCAACTGTCGTCATAAGTTTGAAACCACGACGGTTGTTTTGCAACCTTCGTGGTTTCTTTGACATACCATGACGGTTCAGTTGGTAACCGTCGTTATTTCCTCACGGTAGAATGCTGCATGGAACTTTCTATGACGGTTCAAAGAAGGAACCGTCGTAGAAAGTTCCATGCAGCCTTCTACAATGAGGACATACCATGACGGTTATGACCATAACTGTCGTTAAAAGATTACTTTTAACGACGGTTATGGTCATAACCGTTATGGTATGTCCAGTTTTTTTTAAGGTTCGTTCTGTTTTTAGGCCTTCCCAAACCCGCAAACAGCCAGAACAATCCAGAAATTGTACGGAACACAATTAGAGCAAGATTTGAATCCAACTTGCATCAATTAAGTTGAAAATACAAAATTTACATCAATTATAGTGTAACCAACATACATAACAGTCTTTGACATGAAAAAACTAATAACCTAAAGATAAAACGATACAGAAGGTAGTCAAACTATCAAACTATTGCCAACTACCCTAAAGTTTTGTTATATAACTCAATAACGTATGTAGCCCATGTCTTTATGATGAAATCAATTGTGTCAGAGTTAAATGGGATGATATCCATGAAATACTGCAAAATGAAATAACTTGACATTGGTGGATAGATCAATTATGAATGTGGATTTATTGAAGAATTGATTAATCATTCTGAATTACCTGGTCCCATGCTCTTTGAATATCACCTTGCACAATGGCAGACATCCATTGCATGACGTAATAGCCGCACTCATATCCTCCAACTTGTTTGTTACACTACAATTCAAAATGAATACTAGTCAAATAATTAAAACCATACACAAGAGTTTAATAAAATATTTTATTTAATGCATGTAAATACCCTGAGGTTCATCCATGATAGCTTAGGAGCTCTATGTGAAGCTTTACCTAACATCATTTGATATGCTGCATAGGCACTAATATAAAAAAACACAACTTAGAGAATAATTATAACCTAAAAAGACTAATAATGATAATAAATTGATTGTCATTACCTATTAACTATTTGTTGAAATGTTTTAGTGGGCTTCTTATGCAATGAACAAAACCACATAGCAGTGTGATCTTCGACGGATGTAACCAGTAGTTGCCAGTGGTGGCTGCATTGGAAATTAGTTAATACTGCAAGATATTCACATTGATAATGATAAAATAAATTAAATAACTTAGAAGTATTTGCACTTACTCATGGAAGTAAGGTGCTAAATAAATATTTTTTCCTCATCAAGCAAGTTGTTGGCGATGTATTTCTGTATGTCTTTTCTTGAACATGAACCCTCGAAGGTTAGATGAGGGTCAATGAATCCATACACATTCTCATGTGAGCATAATGAAGACAAATACCTAAAACAAAAAATATTTCCTTGTGAAAATTTTCCTAGTAAAGTAACTTAATAAGAAAACTACAAGTAACGTTGTCAATGTACTTACAACTCCCACACATGAATGACAGTGATGTTCAGATATTCATCACCGGTGAAAACCTCTGCTATATCTGGCATGGTTAAATACAGTGGGGTGGGACATTCCTGACCAAAAACTTCCGCTTCCCATGGCAACACCAAAGAGCTCTGACGAATGGCCACTGCAACCTCCATCATTCCAGTCAGCGGATCATCGGTTGATATAGGTCCCTTTTTATTATTGTCTTTCTTTTTCTGTTTCTGAAATTTTTGCTGCACATAAAGAACAATGGATACATTGTTAAGGATATAAAATACAAACATTTAAATGTGAAATGTAGTAATATATATAAGTGCCAACTATACCAAGGCGGATGGAGTCTGCCTAACTAGATGATAGGGCCAGCCAATATAGATTTGACATGCCTGTGCCACAATAGCAACCTCCAATGTTTGAATAGCCACATGAGCATCACCATCTATAACCTTGTCCACCGTTACCTTGACCGTGTCTGCTGAAAGAGGCATGTTATGTACCATGGTGGCCCCTACGAAAACCTTCCCCGTAGCGACCAACCTAGGGGTTGGTGTGTCCTCCACATACAACTCACATGGGATTATGGATCGGATGTAATCCCCCAGACCCCCATCAGGTGAACAACTACCCTTTGTGCTAATTCTAACTGTATGAGGCACAAATTCAGGAATAGGAGCACCTGTCTGCTGTGACTGCACAAATTCCTGCTTCATCTGCTCAAATTGGACCATAAGTTCCTGTCTCACCTCCTGTGTGACCTGTTGTCTCACCTCCCGTGTGATCTCCTCTCTGAGCTCATGTCTGAACTGTTGCATGGTCTCACTGTTAGGGGGCACAAATGATGAGGAGTCCCGTGAGACAAGACAAAAATATGACCGAATCCCAATCCCTGGTCCAGCAGCGCGAACATGACCAGGGTGCTCAGGTCGTCCAATGGCAGTAGCAAGTATATCCTGACGGCCATGTGGGCTAAAGGTACCCTGAGTAGATTCCTCAACCAGGGAATCCTGTAATTAACAAATATAGTGACATTCATCATGAGCATGAAATCAAGACTTGGAATAGGCAATAACAAAGCAATTACAACATTAAAACTTACAATCTTCTCAGAGATTACGCGTGATTCTTCAGAGGTATATACCCCTGAGCGTTTAAGACGTGTCTGCTTCCATTTTTCGTGTCGTGTAGGCGGTGGTGGAGGGTCCGCAACAGGATCGCTAAGATCTGCAGGTCCGTCTTGCAACTTCTGCTTCATTATGTCATCATCATATGGCATATCTATCAATTCACCATGCCATATCCATTTTGTATAACTCTTTATAATACCATCACACAGAAGATGCTCCCTGATTTCGTTCTCATCCAGTCTTCTTCCATTCAGACAATTTACGCATGGACACCTAAACCTTCCTCGTCCGTCGGCACTACTAGCAACATTACGTCGCGTAAATTGTAGAAATTTTTCCACTCCTCTCTCATACTCATCAGTAATGCGTCGAGCACTCATCCAATATCGACCCATATCTACTTTTTGTACGTTCGTGATGGGCACTCCATTTATTCAACATTATGCATGTATATCTCACTTTATTATTCAAAGGTGTGGCCCTATCCCATTCAGAAAGATTCAATTTTCCTTAGTTCATTATTGTGTAAATTTTAATTCTTATTTCTTAAAATTCACAAAATTTCGGTAGCATTTCGCATTGGTCTTCAGGTGGCACGAAATGAAAGTGGTGAACCACAATCAAATATGCACTCGAAGAACAACACAAATGCAACGAACTAAAATTTCATGAATTGTATAAAATGATTATTAAAATTTACTTATTAATGAACTATAAAAAAAAGTAATTAATCTTTTCAAACTGTCCATCCGGACAATTCAAGATTCAATAAATTGACTATAGAACTCCCTCCTTTTGTTATTACAAAAAAAGATGTATGAAACGAACAATTCAAATTGGAGGGAGTTCCTTAGTCACCATATTGAATCTCAAACGGAAAACTAAGGTTCACTCATGTAATGCATCAATCAATTATTAAAAATCAACAATAAAATAAGGCAAAACATATAATTAAATTAAATGAATAAACATAAATAAAGACCAAATATACATACATAAGCAACTACCAAATTAATTACTTATTTCTAAATTTAAGCTTATTTATATACCTAAGCAATTCCATATTAATTCCTAAATCTACTACTTACCAAACTAATCAAATTCATATTAATTCATAAATTCTATATTAAGGAAGACTTATATTTCTAAATTAAATTAAATATAATTAGGCATAAAATATTTTCTAAATTAATTTAAAGAAATCAAAATCTAACTCAATAACCTAATTCAATAAGACTAAACTTACTAACTCAATAACCTAACAATTCAACAAACTAACTCAATAACCTAACTCAGTTCAACAACCTAACTAAACAAATTTCAATTCTAATAATACAATTACAATTCAATTCTAATTTCAATAAGTCAACTTGTATTCATATTCAACCTAACTAATGAAATAAATTAAAAACGAGTAAAAAAAATAACACAGTGTCACTAACCTTAGGAAGGAAAGAGGAACAACAAGCCAAGGGATGAGTAATGAAGAGGAGTGGTGGGGAGGAAAGGTGGGAGAGGGAGATGATGGGGAGGAAAGGTGGGAGAGGGAGACAGTGGGGAGGAAAGGTGGGAGATGGAAAGAGACGGTGGGGAGGGAGAAGGAAAGGGAAAAGGGACGGTGGGGAGGGGGAGGGACGGTGGGGAGAGGGAAAGGGGCGTGGGGAGAGAGAGGGACGGTGGGAGAGAGAGAGAGGGAGGTTAGAGAGAGGGCTGGGTTGTCTCGCGCGGCGCATGGAAGAAGAGAGTGCAGAGGTAGGTTTAATTGGGAGAAACCACGACGGTTATAGGGGCAACCGTTGTGGTTTCCTGGTTTTGCTGAATGCACCCAAAATTTTAACTTTCTGCACCCCCTCATCTGATACTTCTTTACTCTATGAATCCCTTGTTTACTTTCAGCACCCCCAGTTTTCTTTTATTTTGGCTCTCTTCATAAAATCAATGACGGTTTCAGATAACCGTCGTTAATGAGGCTAATTTACTATATTCACCTCCCTTATTTATTATATGCACCCCGTCATCTGATACTTCTTTACTATATGCACCATGATGTTTACTGTCTGCACCCTCCAAATATTTTTTGGTTCTCTTCATACTTTTAACTTCGTTTATGTTGGAACCATCTTAATAAACATCTTTATTATATGCACCACTTGTTTTACTTTCGGAACCTCTTTTTTTCTTTTTTTTTTGTTTTTAACGACGGTTGTAATGGGAACTGTCATGAAAAACTCTTTCTACGACGGTTATTATTCAACTCGTTGTTTTGTCCTCAAAAAATTGCAAAAATGCCACCGCGTCACTTTTAACGACGGTTGCGTAATAACCGTCGTGGTATAGCCGTCGTAGAATGCATTTTTTGTACTATTGTGATTTTTTTTTTGTAAAATGAAAACACTGATATTTGAACGTATCAGTTTAGAAAGCATATACCTTAATTTACCATATAATTTAAGGTGAATTAAATATATACTTTCTTGATAATAATGAAACACATTGAGAGATTTCCGTCATTGATGTATATACTAGGTAAATATATAATTAGAAATATTCTATAAACTACCATTAGTGCCCAACACTGCAACAATGAAGGTATACGTAACCTTTTGAAGAAAATGTGGAAAGGGTTTTGGATGATGGAAAGTCAGTTTTGCTTTGGGAAGATGTTTTGGTGGGATATGTGTCATTGAATATAAAATTTCTATTTTTTAAATATTTAGATAATCGTATGCTAGAAAAAGAATAATTATATAAGATATTTAATTATTCTAAATAAAATCATGACATAAAGATGAATTAGAAAACATCAATAAATATAGTAAAAAAAACTAGTGTTAAGCACATAATATGAAAAAATTGGTGTCTCTAATCCATCTATATATAAAATTCTATTGATGTCACACATAGACATTTGAATAGAACACTACTAGAAGTTTATAATTTTGCTACCAAATTTAGCTACACATAATTATTCATAGCTATTGAGTAGTTAATTTACTCTAAATTACTAACTAGTCAAAATATTTTTCTAGCTAATTTTTGAAACATACACTAAAGTTTATGATTTGAATAATTTTTATTGTGAATGTGATATACAGATACTGATAGCTTATATTTTCTAGACTTCATTAATTCTCATCAATAGTTGAATATAAATGTTATTTGTTATTTTATTATCGCAGCCCTATATAATTCCCCATTTTCAAATGGCTGTAAGAAAAAGATTCGAATTATTAGTTTTGATTAAAATTTGAACATATGTTAGTTTCATAGTTTGGGAAATTAAGCATTTGTTTTATATTATGTAGTTGTTGTGAATTAGCTACAAATTGGCTAGGAAAGTGGTTAGATATTGCCATCATGAATTAGGTGGGGAATTGCTTCAAATACTTTAGCTACAAATTAGCAATGGAAAACTATGAAAAGTTCTAACAAAATAGGTAGAAAATAAAAAACTTGAACGACAGATTGCTAAAAATTTGCTGTAGATTAGCTGGGAAATTCTTAAAATTTGCTACATAGCTACCAATTATTTGGCAGCAAATTCGCTACATATATTATGCTACCACAACTTTTGTAGCTAATTTACAGTTATTTGTAGCTGTATTATTTTGCTGCAGCTTAGCTACAATTTTTTTTTTTGTAATTAACCACATATATCCCTTTTTAATTTAATTTATCCTTCTTTGCTTAGCAAAAAAAAAAAAAAAAAAAGACCACATATGTATTGTGATACCCCTAGTTACCACTAAAAGTACCACATGCATTACACGTGACCAACGAAGTAGAACGCCAAAAATGCGGAAGTTTTTTTTTTTTTTAAAAAGGGTTTAGGTGTCATTGACCTATTACCTCTCTAGCTTTATTTTAAGTACTTATGAAATATCCTTTCCTTCACTTTCAAAAACTTATCTTTCCGTAAGCGTCGAAAGAATTAACACCTTACGCGCATACACAACATACACATGGTTAAAGACCTTGAGAGAACATAAAATGGTATGACATAAATACATACATACCTATTAAGTAGCATCGATGTACCTCTCGAATACCCACATGACCACATTAAAACATGAGTTCCGGTAGTAAAATAAATGAGACCTCTAACAGAATACAAAAGAAGAGATTCCTAAATCAGAGCTGCGTACTACCTAGACTCAACACAACCTAGTCCTTCTCAGGTACAAGAGGAAGTCTGGGGTGCGTGATGATGACACAGACTCCCCCCCATAGAACTCACACCTGCGCGGGATACCCGTCACCCTCCGGGTGCTCCTCGACAACCATCTGATTCGCACCTGCATTGATGTCATGACGGAAGTCCTCGATACCGACTATCAACGTGACGATAAGAGCATAGAAAGAAGAGATAGAAAAGAAGGGTGAGAACATCGCAGGAACTCACAACATGTAGGATACAACAAACTAGAGCACACACACAGAGGCAATCCACACAGTCGAATCAATAAGCAATCACGACATCTCATCATGGTGTACTCATATGAACGCAACTTTTACTATTATAATGCAATATCGAATGCATGCGGGCCCAGGGAAACATCACCATCTGCAGTGCACATAGCAGCTGCCCGACCATATATACACAGCACATCAGGAGTTAGAGTCTGTACTAGCATTGGTACAAAGAGCATTGCTCAATTTTGGCCAAATAAATTTCCCGACTTCCAGACAATCTCAACTGACCCTGAAAACTTGAGAGCGACAGGATAGTCAAGCCTGTACCCCCCGTTTTCTCGACAGTAGGGAGCGAGCCCACGTCACCTGAGCCATTTCGGGACCTGACTATCCTCAGGGCTGGCATCCCCACCCGAGGACCCTCTGGCGTTCTTTGCAAAACCCAGTGCCCAGTCCCTACCAGTTTCACACTGTACCGAGTGTTACTGCTATATAGGCCGTAAGGTTTTCAACCTCAAACATCAACAACGCTTCATGATGCATGTCACACAACAATGCTCACAACATTCACATCCTTACAGGCAAAACCCATTGAACCATTCAACGTCACCACATCCCCGTGGCACGGCCCGAATTCAATGTCTTTCCTTCACAAGGAAGGCCAAACCGCACTCTCTCGCCAAGCTTCTCAAGTTTTATGTAGAAAGAGTGTGTTGGTTATAGCCTTTTAAGGTAGTTTGTACTAATGTTCTTGATAATCATGTCCACTTAAGTCCTATAATTTACTAAAACTTATGATTGTATCTTATGGATGGTATTACTTATCCTAATTCTCCTTGTATGACTAATTAAGATCAGGTTTAACTTTTAATCTTAACTAGTCTTCATTAACTGGATTAGAATTAATCTTAATCCTCTTTAATTAAGTCTTAATCCTTACTTAAGATCCTAATTAATTCTTAATCATCCCTTAATTTCTTCCTTAATCTTGGATTAGGATTTTAATTATGTTTGATTAAGGTTAATCATAATTAATTAGTTCTTAATCATCATTATTGGTTAATTACTTAATTAATACTTTCATTAAGGTTAATTAACTTTAGACTTAATTAATCATTCTTTATTTAATCGACTTAAGTGAATTAGGTTGATTAACTTAGGTAATTAAATTAGTTAAACCCACTAATTAATCCTAAGTTTTAACTTTAATTACTTGGATTAGAGTTGAAGTCCAACCTAATCTAAACCCAAATCCATAAATAAATTTTGGTTGACTTTTAAATGAGTCTTTGACTCTCTCTTTTTTTTTGAAGGTTTTGGGCCCAAATCAAAGGCCCAAAGGTTGGATGACTCATGGGAGCCCATTCTTACTCATAACAAGTCAAAAAGTTGACTTTTATATTGACTTTTATTTTGGTGAAAATAGGAATCCGAATTTTAGTCTTTTATTATTTTAAAAACTTTCTTATTTGCATTTTAACCCTTTTACTTATAAATTTATTTCTTAGTCCTCTTTGAACCATCAAGCCCATAAACATGTTTCAAACACTTACTTGACCCTTTCAAGATCAAAAAGGCATTCATTCTTGATGAGCTTCATCAAGAACAACACAAGAACATCAAGAACAACTTGAATGTTCATCAACAACTCCAAATTTTTCCACAACATCCAATCTTACCAAACTTTCATACAATCATCAACAACCAATTTAAATATCAAATATCATACTAATTCACCCAAAATCATCCACATGCACATTTAAGTTCATAACTTCATTGTCAACTCATAAACACCATTTTTCCAAAGATCAATCATCCAAAACAATTGTATACATCCAACCAACTTCATGCATGTTCATGGATTCATCATACAAACATATTCCAAGTGCCAAAAAATTTTAAAACACAATGCATCCCCTCAAACTCTCTAGGCCGAGAGCTATAGGAGGAAAAAGGAGAATTTTTTTCAAAATTTTTTTTCTTAGCTTGTATGCATCAAAAACCACCAATCAAACACATTTCAAGCATCAAATAAACATAGAAACATCACAAACAGCCCAGTTCACAAGGTTCGAAACATTATACTCAAAAATAGGTTCCAAGAGTTGATTTTTCAAGGAGAAAATGATGAACAAAGACAAGGATTCAAGGGCAAATCCTTGACTCTAGTTACCAATCCTACTAGAGTTCAAGTTCTTCCCCCCTTTACCTCAAATTTCAAGAAAATGAGTGCAGAATTCTGGTCCCAAAACAACCCCCAAAGATGCCTCCTTTAGTCACCAACAAGGATTTTTCAAGGCTAGAAGGCTTAGAATTTGAAGCTTTGGTTCAAAAGATGGAATCTTGGCTTGATTGTGTTTAAGGAAGGATGAAAATTTTTGGGAGAAAATGATGGAGAGTTCACGGCTTCAAGAGGAAGAGAAAGAGAGAAATGAGAGAAAACTAAAGCTTGCATGTGTTGGAAGGAGAGAGAAAGGTGAGGTTTTGAGTTATAAATGCCATAAGTTCACTTTTCCTACACATGGCTTGTGAAAAGGAATGAAAAATACAAGTGTCTCTCATGCACCATGCCTACACATGCACGACTTGCATGAGAAGCTAAGGGGAGGTTTGTGCAATTTTTTCTGGCCCGGATCAAGAGTATTCGGGCCCGGTTCAAGGGACAGGAGGGGCAAAAAGGTCATTTTCACAGAGAAATCTCAAAATTCCCAAAAATTCCAGAAAAATAGGAAATTTATTCCTAATCTCAAAATATAATTTGATGATTAAAACAATTTTAACAATTCAATAAAACACGAAATGCGGTAAAAACGGTAAGAAGCGGGCGTTACAGTAAGCAGAGAGAGAAAATTAAGGTTTTATTTACAGAGATTGTATAGAATTATAAATATCATTTTAAATCATCTTTTAAGGTTCAAAATATATTTTCCATATTTTTCTACAATTTTTTTCATATGCTGGCTATGGTTATACTGTTAACTGGGGACATTTTGATCTTTTTGCCCAGAAGTGCCAGAAAAAATTCTAAATAATTTTCTAAACTCATCACTAATTATATTAAGAGTATTTGAATAAAGGTATAGATCCCTTAGAGTTTTAGCTATTTTTAATAATTAAATCTATATTTTCCTTAACTGTATAATTACTAAAGGTATCTTAGGTTATTTTCTCAAACACCTCTCTAGAGAAATTTACTCATAATTGTGGTTGGGTATTATAAATTTGGCTGTCTATTAAAAAAGCTACTAAATACTTTATAATTAAATGATTATTACTATTTTAAAATTTTCTTTATTCTATTTATACACCAGTAAGAGAAATTGCGGGTGTTACATGTATACCCTATTACCATGAGTAATCTTAATTGTTCGGGGCTTAGTCATAGTTAAGCCTTCTAACCTCTCTCCCTAACAATGAATGTGTTTGGAAAAACTAGCTGATAAGCTAGCTGGTAGCTGATATAAGCTAGCTTCTAGCTGATAAGCTAACTGCTAGCTGATAAGCTCCTAGCTTATAAGCTCCGAGCTGATAAGCTATATTATTGAATTAGAAGTGTTTGGTAAAACTAGCTGATAAGCTAGTTAGTAAATGTAAAATGACATAAAAGGGCATAATTAACTACATAAATTTTATTATACGAATTCTATTTGTGTTTTTTTAGAAAAAGTATACATTATTATGCAATTATAATTTTATATTTTTTAAAAAATAATTAAATTCTTATTAAACTTTTTAGTAATAAAATATTTAATTAAAAATTAAAATAAATAATGAAATTAATAAAATAAATAGTATAGTATAAAAATAATTTCATAAAATAGTGAAAAGAAATAACAATTTAATTAATTCATAATTTTTTAAATTACTTATTATATATGTAATAATAGGTAAAAAGAAATTGGAAGGTTTTTGTCACTAAAATTTAAAAATATATAATAATAAGTAAAAAGAAATTAAGAATAATAAGGGAAATGTATTAAAATATAAGAGGTAGTGATGGAAGAAATTAAATAAGTTACAAGCTAGAAGCTAGGTGAACTAGCTTGTAGCTTGTAAGTTAGAAACTCCTAAAATAAGCTACTTTGATGTACCTTACCAAACACTTTTGTGTTGGTCAAACTAGCTTATAAGCTAGTCAAATAAGCTAGTAGCTAGCTTATTGGACTTGCCAAACACACTCAATTTTTGTTTTAGTGACCAAACATGTGAGCTATTCACACCATCTCAGTTTGCTTGACAACTTAGCCACAACTAGCTTAGCTACAATTTTTGTTTTAGCAAATCACAAGTTTTCTTGTAGTGCAACTCACACATGTTTATAATTAATTTTCCGTTTACAAATAATGCAAGATAAGACAAAAAATTTTAAAGACATGCAATTTAATAACGTTTCTCTTATACGTATACGTATGGATATAAAAACAAGATACACGAAGAAGTAATTGTGAAATGTTTCATGACCGAAGAGAGAGAAAATAAAACTATAAAAATGTTAGGAGTACAATATAGTAATAAAAAAATATCAACACAATCTAATTAATGAATGAAATAATAATGCAAATTAAAGTATTTAATTGGTGATGTAAATGCTAAAAAAAATTCCTTTAAGGCCGATGTATTATATAAAACCGAATATTAATTTCAAGTAATAATGCATTTAATTATTTAATTAAAGCGATTATCTGGTAATCTCTCTAATTATTCATATTAATTGGCCTACCAGAATTGTTTCCATTTGTCTCAGAAGAAAGAATATATATAGACCGATAACACGTTGTTCCGATCATCATTCGTCCCAGTCACATATTTTCACTTGAGCATGCAGAATGATCATTATCTTATTGCTTTGCTTGTGTTTTGCAACCAAAAACTACCAGTAGATGGGTGGATGCCAAATTTACCCAAAAATGAAGATTTGGATTTGGAGAAACTTTGAAAAGTCATCAACAAGCCTCCTATCAAGACTATTCAAGTATCATTATTCTCTTACCCTCTCCGAAATCCATCTGTAATTAATATTTTCTTCTGTTTACCCTAAAACTACGTTTTAAAACGTGAATTCAATTTAAATCAAACACGTCATTCATATTATAAGATCATATTCCCATAATTTTATATATGTATTTGTCGATTTATGGCAGACAGAGGTTGGGCACATTGTTGATTGTATTGATATGAAATAAACAATTAGCTTTTGACAATCCTTTACTAAAGAATCATAAGATCCAGGTACTCCATCCTCAATATCAACCCTTGATATTTAAATTTGATTACCCAGACTTTTTCTTTTAAAAAAAAAAATTCTTCAAAATTTTATTAATTAATATTATTTGGTTTAATTACAGCTAAAACCTAGCTTTCAAGATACAACGACAAAAAGTCAAAGGTACATGGTAGATCATCATCATCAGGTAGACTTTCAAAGATTGGACTTGGAAAAAAATTGTGTCCCCAGAGGATCAGTTCCTGTTCGTAGGACAACCAAAGAAGATCTCATCCGTGCAAATTGGTTATCAAACAATATTGGTACCGCAAACCTCTGTCTAACCATGGCGTTCATGTAGTTTTCTTCTTTGATTTTGAACAACGGTATACCATCACTGAGAATAAGAATTTAAGAATGAAAAGTTTTATTAAAAATAAAGAAGTATTCATTATTCATTTATGTTTTTAATATAATATTTAATGCAGTTTTCCATTTTAAAAGTTTTATCATCAAAACCGCTTATAACTTTTTATTTACTTTTCTCTGTATTCAATATGAAACGTATTGACCAAATATAATTGCACAATAATTTTTATAATTTTTAATCTGTATAACATTACACATGATACTAAATAAAAGTAGAAAATTTTTATTGAAAAATTAAATATTTAATTTTACCAATTCATTGAATGTTGTGATAGTTGAAATTTTTAATAAAATCTATCCACTTTTGATTTATTATTATGTGTAATGTCTCATTTCATATGTTTAAAAAACAGTAATTTTTATTTTTCCTTAATTAATGAGATTTGTACGTTTGATTTCAAATCTGCTAATTAACTAGCGAATTAATATGTCTTGTTTAATTTGTAGTATGCAGAAGCGCATTTAAAATACAAGCCAGAAATATTTTTCGGAATTAATGGAACAATTAGTGCATATAACCCAACTGTTACTAAAGGCCAAATGAGTTCTGCTTATATATACGTTGCATATGGAACCAGTGATTCTGATGTTAACAGTATCCAAGTTGGATGGCAGGTATACCCTTTAATTCTCCTAATTTATGATTTATCTTTATGCACTGATTTATTTTTAATTTTGTATTGAACTATTAACTATTTATTACAGTAATTTTTAAGAAAATTTGGCGCTAATATATTTATTTGTTCATAACGTTCTTTAATTTTTTTATTTTATTAATGATCATGAGAAATAGAATTTGGATAATAATCATTTCTTCAAATTGGTGCCAGGTATACCCAGATATAATTGGAGATTCCAAAACTCATTTCTTCGTAAAATGGGTAAGGATATCTTTACAATAACTGAATGATATATTTTTGTATATCTTAATATTTTAGTGTCGCTGATTGTTTGAACAGAATTAAGTTTATTTTGTTTTATAAATGCAGACAAATAATATCCAACATACAGGATGCATCGATTTGCAATGTGCAGGTTTTGTGCAAACTAGCCGAAGTATTTTGTTGGCGCACCCCTATTTAATACATCTATCTATGGTGGATTACAGGCTGAGATGAAGCTCGCTATTACACAGGTAAATAAACCTTGTGCTTCAAAGATTTCGTTAGGATATATATAAGCTCAATTGCATAGAATATATAATTTTGAAGATTATTATTAATATCAGAACATTTTTTTATAATAGACTATGCTTTCAATATGTTCAGATTGAAAAAATTAGTTAACATATAACAAAATCCACGTATTGTTCAATAAATAGATTTTGTATTGGTTAAATGGAGCAAGACAGAGTCTCGGATGTCACAGTTCACAAAATTAAATGGAAGACTCAGCTATATATAACAAAATTATTATATTGTTTTTTTTGTTTTCAAATTTCAGGATAAAGATACTAATAACTGGTGGGTAAGTGCTCAAAACAACCAAGTTGGATATTTTCCAGCAGAATTGTTTTCTAATAAGTTGCAGTATGCAAATCAAGCTGGTTGGAGTGGAAAAACATCGGTTTGCAGATAGTAGTAAGCCCAGTCCTCCAATGGGTTCTGGACACTTTCCAGATGGAAATTTTGAACATGTAGGCTATATTTCAGAGATGTTTTTTAAGAATCAATATAGAGAAGATATGTTACCCCTTTTTAGTATGATAGATACTTATACTGACAGCCCAAGTTGCTATGATGTGAGATACTATAAATATGTGAATGATCACCTCCAACATGCTCTCCAGTATGGGGGGACCTGGTGGAGATGATTGTGGTGACTGATCATTGTTGTCAATTGTGGTGTTGTTTTCTCCGGGTTAAGAATTAATGAATAAAGAAGCAGTTTAATTGTTTCATTTCATTATATAGCATTCTGTAATTGAGTAATGCTAAGTTGGACCGATAATTCAATAGATGTAATTGTTTGATACTCATTCATCCAACAATTAATCATTATTTATCTTGTCAAAATTTTAATATACTTGTCCAATTTCTTTAGGTGTAGATATGACCACAATTTATGAACTAAAACATGGACATTCATGATCCTCCATAAACCCTAAACTTTTTTATTATAAAAAATAATTTTGATTTTATAATATATATTGTTAAAATTTAATATTAAAATTATATCTTTACGGTAAAGGTTCACGTATCACTTTTTAAGGGTCTACTAAAATTACCCGGCCGGTTTTTGGTCTGGTATCATTGTTTCAACCAAAGTCCATTAATGTTTAATGGACTTGGTCAACATATATGGGCCAAACTGCTTTTGTGACCAAATTAGACAATTCGCTTTTCGACCAAAAAAAAAAGACCATTCGCTTTTCCATATGGAATTTGGGTTGAAGAAAAAAGCATTTGGGCTTCAGTTTACTTTCGGTTAGAAATAAAGGTAGTGTTCCCATTCTTTCCTTTTGATAGAAAATTAGTATATATGTTTGGTTTAAAAAAAAAAAAAATTTTTATTTTTATACACTTATTTTTAATTAAAAAATATTTTATTAATTTAATTTCTTATTTTCAAATATTTATAGAAATAATGAAAATAATTTTATATTATTTCTATTATTTTCTGTAGAAATCTCTAAAAGTAAAAGGTAAAGTGAAAAACAGGTAATATTTTTGTAATTAAAAGTGACAATAAAAATAAGAAAAAAATCTTAAACCAATCAAGGTATTCATTTTTTTATGTTAATCATAGATATCCACTATTAACTAAGGGCAATCTTGTTCGAAACTTATACATATATAGTTAAAGCTTTTTTACTTATCCCTAAATGGGAATCGAGCGCAAATCTCAGCCAGCATTACTAATTCAACCACGACTTTTTGGTAAGATTCTCATTTTTTAGAAACAAGTATTTTATTAATAAGAAAAATAATACATACACAATAGTCCATAAGTCAATTGTTTTTATTACACCCCGGGCTTTGCAAGCATAGCCGCAACGTTATAACCTTCTTTTATTTTTATGTATAAATCTGGTTTTCATCTTTATATTTTTTTTCCTAATCTCATCATTTTGTATTAATTTATTCTAAATTTTTGAACAAAACAATAAAATCACGAATCAAAATGTTAAAAACAAAACATGCCATGTTTGGTGATAAAAATTTGCAGGATATTAGGTTAATCTAGACTCGATTTTCTAAGGTTTGAGCATGACGTGTGTCTCAAATATAATTTAAAGTTTGAATAAGACATACCGGAAGGCTTTTTAACCCATTTAATATTAAAAAAATTACTAATTACCATATTAATATTGTTAAAAATCTATTTACTCATTTGGGGGTGAATTTGGCCACGTAAGCAACTGCTGTGATTTTTTTAATTTTTTTTGTCCAACTAATAAGTGGCGCTAATTGCTTTAGCGCCACATGACTGTGCATGTCTCCGTCAAGTGAAACACAATTGTGCAGGTGCTGTGTGTGTGCAGGTTTCTGTGTGTGTCTGTTGAACGTGGAAAAAATAGTGAGTGAGTGTGTGAAAACGTGAGAGTGTGTGAAAATCTGAGTGAAAGTGATTGGGTGAGAAGGGGAGGTGATTGACCGGACAGAAACGCGTGTGAGAGAGAGGAATCTGGTTTTTTTTTGTTACGCACGCATGTGGCGTGGAACCAATCAGCGCAACAACTGTAGTGTGTCGCGCATTAAAGCAGCGCCACATGTGTCGGCGTGTCGCGCATTAAAGCAGCACCACATGTGGCGCGTTTTTGCTCAGCGCCATGCTTTGCGCGCTGCTCCTCCCTGCGTGACAAGACCAAACGCTGCAGGATTCGGAGAGAGAGAGGACACGTGAGATTCTCGCCATTGGGAAGGAGGAACGCAGTGCTGAAAAATGCAGAGATTTTGTATGGGGAAGGAGCAACTTAGCATGCAGGCACGTTTTTTGTATTAATTTTTTTTTAAAAAAAAAGAAGGCTGTGAGAATGATCCGAGGCTATATATGTGTGTGTGTTGTGTTTGAATCACTAACACTTGCTTTCTTCTACTCTGATATTTTTTTTCTGTTTCTAAACCTCTTAGATATGGCTGCAGAAAGAATTGTTCATCCCGGTCCAATAGATAAGTCTCTGTTGTATTTGCAAGAAACGCATGTTTCTGAAAATATATGGAATGGTGAAAGATGATAGAGTGCTATATGTTAGACGAGTAAGTGCTCCACAAGACCGTGGGCTTCAAATCCCGGAACAAATTATACCTCTTCTAAGGCAAGCTGGATTTTTTGGTGTTGCTCAACTTGAATTTTACAAGTTGAGCATACGTTGATATCAGCTTTGGTAGAGCGATGGAGGCCCGAGACACATACATTTCACATGCCGCCTGGAGAATGAACAATCACACTACAAGATGTTGCTGTACAAATGGGGTTGAGGATTGACGGGGAAGCTGTTACTGGCGAGACGTTTGCCAATTGGCAACCTCTAGTGCAACATTTATTGGAGGTGGCACCAGATGAGGCGGAACTTCATGGTGGAAAACTGAGGATGAAGTTGCTCAGTGATCATTTTGGGGATTTCAATGAACATGCACACAATGAGCTGCAAGTGCAACGATACACGCGAGCTTACATTTTGCGGTTGATGGGTGGACTGTTGTTTCCAGATCATTCCGGTAGATATGTACCACTAAGGTATTTATCGTTGCTTGAGGATTTTGAGGTAGCTGGCATATACAGCCGGGGGTCGGCAATGCTTAGTTATTTGTATCGTGAATTGTGTAATGCAATGGCTTATGCTCGCAAGGAGATTAGCGGGGCATGTGTGTTGGTACAGTTATGGGCCTGGGAGCGTTTTCCTTCTATTGCAACCTGATGCCCTTGATATTTACATAACCGACCGCTCGGTGCACGGTAAGAACATTGATTAGTGTTATTCATTATTTAATATTAATGTTTATTTATTTTTTTATATTAATGTTTATTCATTTTTAATGTAATTTAACAGGTGGTGTGGTGGACAAACATTTTCGGGGAGAAAATATACAATAAATTACTATCGACATCTTTTTGACAAAATGGAGATGAATGATGTGATTGCCTTTTATTTTAGTGCTTCGAATTATTATTTTAAATAATATTTTATCTACCTAAGTAATTGATAATTGTGTAGATTGTGTGGCAACCCTATACAGTTGATGTTTTGGGTTAACTACCACCATTTTGTGTAGAGTCTCCAGAATTATGGAGAGCTGTTGTACCATTAATTTGCTTTCATATGGTTGAGTGGCATCAGTCGGATCGATGCATGCGTCAGTTTGGCATGCAACAACATATTCCTCGTCCTGCATTGCTTCGTTAGATCCAACAACTACTTATTACAACCCATCCAATCCTTCAACTCATATATGCATGCTTCCAACAATGACATGTCATTCAATGCTGAGATGTCGTCTCCTTTTTCAATGGGGGACTGTTATGTGCCTACTCCTACGATTGATAATACACCACCATTTTTTCACCAATCTCTTGCTACCCCAGGAGCACCTGCGAACTGGGAACATCTTTGGCAAAATGCACCATTAATGTCTCCAACATCTGCTGGGATGGCATATGAAGGTGCATCTTCTAGACCTGATTCTGCACTCGGGCTTGGGTTTAACTTAAATGAGTCATTTGCAGAAGAGGCTAGTGCATCCCATGCTCAAGAGGAAGGTGAAGACGTTGAGCCTAGAAGAAACCCACCTCGTGATGCTAGGAATAGGCGTCGTCATTGTATACTATCACCATTTCCAGAAAATGATTGATTGTATGTAGTTAACTTTTATGAGTATTGTATCTAGTTAACTTTATGAGTAGTGAACGTAGTTAACTTTTATGAGTAGTGATTGTAGTTAACTTTATGATCAGTCACTTGTGTCAATAACATCATGGATTTTAAATAGAAACAAAGAAAGTTAACAACTTCTTGGATTTTATAACAAAATGAAGAAAGTTAACAACATCATTGATTTTTAAACTAAATGAAAAGGTTAACAACATCATGGATTATGCTCGTTGTCTTCCTGATGAAAAGGATCTTGCGATTCTTCTAGATAACGTGGACAAAGTCGACAATTATGACCCTCGCGATGGCAGTGACTACATCTTTGCTTCGATTGAGACTCCCCTCCAATCCATTTCATTTCTTATACGAGTTGACTTTGGCCGACCATTACCACGAATTGTGTCATCATTTGGAACAATACAGGGACCGGTATACAAAGGCATGTTATCTTCATTACCAATTGGCCACCACTCTCCAGAATATGCATCAATAATATTTTGAATTGAGTAGGCAGGATCCACAAATTGGTAAAAATCAATACTCACGACAGCACATGCAGCTATAACATGCGAGCAAGGATATTTGTACGCTTGAAATACACCACACTCACAGTAGCGCCTGTTTAAGATAACTGCCCATGTGTTACCACCTTTTTGTGTTACCGGATTGAAGACCTCCTCAACCTCGAATTTATGGACTGGATATCATATCGACGAACTTGGTGCGAACAAGCCTCTTCTTGATTTTTCCTAATAATATCCATTATCTTCTTACCATACCTAAGACCAGCATGTAGATCTGACATTGCTTGTGCGCCTCTCTGAACAAAATACTCTACAAGTCTTCCATACGTGCACTTCACTAAGGCTGTGATCGGCAAGTTCCGAGCACCTTTCAATATTTTGTTAACAGCCTCAGATAAGTTCGTGGTCATGTGCCCATATCTTTGCCCTTCAAAGTCACTAGCAAGACTCCATTTTTCTTTTGAAATTCCATCTATCCAACGTTGGATATCTGGACTAATCTCTTGAAATTTCTGAAGATTCCTTCAAAATAATGTATGCACGATGTGTAACCTACAGAAATATCAATAAACATAATTTCATTGCGTATTAACTTTAAAGTAAGTCACCATGAAAAGTACAAGTGTAGGATATTTACCCAATTTTTAAAGATCTTCCTTCAATTTGGAATTTTTGAATTTATGGTTGAAGTTGCTTGCAATATGGCGAATGCAATAAACGTGATATGCATTGGAGGCTGCCATCCAGAGTTAGATCTTGCCACAGCTGACTTAATGCTTTGATGACGATCAGAGATGAGACATATTCCCTGTTTTTGAGTAACATGTTCACGTATATTGGCCAAGAACCACGACCATGCACTCAATGTCTCTCCTTCTACAATAGCAAAAGCAATTGGTAACACAGAACTATTGCCATCTTGGGTTGTGGCAATTAAAAGTGTGCCTCTATATTTTCCATATAAAAAGTACCATCAATCTGAGGTATAGGCTAGCAAAAGTTGAAGGCATCACAACATTGCTTGAATGTCCAAAAAACTCGATGGAAAGTACGAAATCGAGGATCAACTTGATTATCAAAAACAAACTCCTTTGTCTCGATTTTATATGCAGATCCAGGAGAGTACAACATCATCTTGTCCAACCATTTAGGGAGTAGTTCATAAGACTCATCCCAATCTCCAAAGACCCTCACTATTGCTTTTTGTTTAGCCTTCCAAGCTTTGCGGTATGAGATGGTATAACCAAATTGACCGCTAATCCTCTTTTGTATTAATGAAATTGCTATTGATGGATCTTTGCTAACCATGCCTAAACACATAAGTGAAATGAATTTTATATACCAATTCAACAAATAAACATAATTTCAAAAACATTAGTGAAATGCATTTTATATAAAATTTATTCGTACCTAAGATGCAGGAGGAGACAAATTCAGAGTCCAACTTTTTGTGATCTTGAGACAACATTGGATTCATACACGTGTGTTGACCACCCCATTTAGAGATCACCCATTTATTTGATTTCTTACCCAACATAGCCGTCATTCGCCATGGACAATCTTGTGCATGGTTTGGACACTTCAAAGTCAAAATTGTTGGCTTTGATTCGACCACAAAAAATGACTGATGTTTCTTCATTGAATAGTGCTTAACAACCATTTGAACATCATGTTTGCTATTGAATCGCGTAAGCCAACATACAATTCATCTCCAACTCGCCAAGACCCAGGCACATCCAAACCAGGAAATTCCATCTCTTCATCGGGATGGTCCCAATTTATAAACCTATAATGTGGACTTACATTCCAAAATGGACCGTGCATTCCACCTAGCCACATAAAAAGATTTCATTAATAAACTAGCATGACTATATATAAAAACAATCTTACTATTACTAATCAGTTTCTTGTGGTTGGGAGTCACCATGAATTGCAATTGAATCTAGTGAAGCAGCCACATATGTAGGGTGTATGGAAGGATCAACATTGGCATCAAAGTCACCCTCAACCTCTGTATCAGATGAATCTCCCTCAGGGACATCACCTTCATCATCCTCCTCGCCACTTTCACCATGCATATCCATACCAATATTGGGCATATTGATCATTATCATCATCCATACGTGGATCAATGTTCATATCCACCTCGACTCTTGGCGCTCCAAACTGATTTGTACATTGATCAGGAATGCCCATTGACAATTGAGTTTCAAATTGATAGGATGGCACAGGTAATGATGAACTACCAGCATTATCAATGTCAACATATAATTCAAGCACAGTCATCAAAGATTGTTGCTCAAAAGCATGGATCATACACTCAACATCTTCATCATCACAAATTTGAAGACCTGTATATGTGGTCGGATTTTGGGAAATTAAAAACCGACAGGTCAAACCAGAAACAATTTCATTGGATGTAAGATTCAATTTGTTATGAATCTTCCTCTTTAAAACACTAAAACCAATGCCGCGTTTTATTCGAATAGATCTTTTGTCACCTTTAAATGTTATACCTTGTAACCCCTCATATTTTCTACCATTACAGTAAATAAAAGTAATAATTTAACTCATTTTTTTCAAAAATAAATAACTAAATAACACAAACAACACAACACAACACAACAAATGAATGATAAAAAAAACAACACAAATTGATAACAGAATACGTGAGAAAAACACAACAGATGAATGAAGAAGCAAAAGATATCAAGAGAAGAAGTGAAACACAAGGAAGAAATGATTTGAGTTGTGATCGAAAACGGGTTATATAGGAGTTTATTGCGTTAGGGGAAGTAGCGCCATATACACGTAACGCTAAAACAAACAGCGCCATAAACACGTAACGCTAAAACAAACAACGCCATACACATGTGTCGCTACTTCAACCAACACCATAACTTGTGTCGCTTCTTCCATCCGCGCCACAAAGTGTTGTACGTTTGTCTTATTATGTGGCTCTAAAGCAACTAGAGTCACATAATAAGACAAAAAAATTTCAGATTTCTATATGTCGCTGCTTGAAGTAGCGCCATAGGAGAGTCAGAAAGCGCTATATCAACTAGCGCCACACGTCCTCTCTCCTACGTGGCAAAAATCACCCCAACTTGGTAAAATATTTTTTAATAATATTATTTTGGTAAATAGTAATTTTTTTAATATTAATTAAGTTAAAAAGCCCATACTGAAATGTAAGTTTTTTTTTTCTTTTAATGTCTAGCTTAAAAATTTGTTTAAAATTATACTTTATAATAAGCTCTTTGAATAAATTAGTTCTAAATTATACTTATAAGTTTATGTTATTATGTTGGATAATATGCTGAAATATTTAAATAAGTCAATAATATATAATTTTAAGATATTATCATAGAAATCTAATATAATAATAATTGAAATTATAAACTATTACTTTATTATTTATATTTACTTAAATACGCTTCACTAATTTTTTTAGCTAAATAGTTTTATAAAATTTCCCGAATTTATTTAATAAATCAGTGACCTAAATTTATTATAAATAAACTAAGTAGTAGGTTCTTCATGAACAACCTGATTTATTTCTGCCTCTAATTACACCTTTCAACTGAAATGTTTCTTAATCATTGTGGAATAATCTATTTCAAATTATAGAGACCAAGCTTACGACAATACTTGAAAGTTGAAACCAATAAGAATGGAAAAAAAAAAAAAATTACAACTCAAAGAATATCCATACACACAGATGCCAACTTATCCGTACCCATACATCATTTATTATATAAAGCATGGTTTGCCTATATATAGCCAGTCCTGAACCACCTATAATATTATTTACATTAACACTTCCTCCTAGATATATCATGATGATTCTAGCATATTGTTATTTTATATATCAGTTGTCATAAAAATCAGTTTGTTTTTTTTTTCTTTTTTTTTTTTCTAGTTTTCCTCTAATTCGTCAGCCAGTCTTCTACAAATTAAAACTCTCCTATAAATTTGATCGAATCATATTTCATCAATTCTAGTTCGAGTCTCGAAACTGGGAAAGTTACGACTTGTAACCATAATAACTAAGATTCTATGTTCTAAGTTCTATAACATGCCAAAGAAAGGCTTTTGCTCTTGCCAATTAACTTAATTAATACATATACACACGAATGCATTTTACTTCGGGAGAATTCGAAGAAAGGTTATAGAATTAATTAAGAGTATAGATATAGATGATGGTGTATGCACTCCACAGTCATTTTGAAAGCGATGGCACCTCCAAATATATCCTCGAACACTTTCTGTATAGTTTTTAAGGTTTTTTGGAATAGCCGGCAGCTACATCTTAATAAATATGCAAGGACTATATATTGTGACCATCATGATATATTCACTATTCACCAACAGCGTGACAACATGAACCACGCCCTTCAATTAGTGATGGTGAAGGATGCTAATTTGATCGAGCTTTAATTTATTAGTTCAAGTCTAGAAAGTGATCGAGAAAGTTAGTAGAACAAACCTTAATTAATTTATGGCAGAGGTTCTGACTAGAACGCTTTAACGCTTCACGAAGAAACTTTTGGCTAGCTCTAACTAACTTAAAATGTATATATACATATACGAAAATGCATGTGACTTTGAGGAATTAAGATCAAAATAAGAGGTCTTGACTTTTTGGAGGCTTGAAGTTGAAAATGGCAAAAGTTGGAGAGATATATAGAAGCCACTTGAGTAAAATTTGTAAACGAGTCAACTTTGTATAAGTAAGATGCAAGTCAACTAAGAGTGTGTTTGACAATACCAATAAGTAGTTATTAGCTTATTTGATTAGTTTATAAGTTAGTTTGACCAACACATAAGTATTTGGTAAGGTACATCAAAGTAGCTAATTTTAGGAGTTTTTTAGCTTATAAGTTACAAGTTACTTCACCTAACTTCTAGAATTTGTAACTTATAGCTTATTTAATTAATTTCTTCCATCATTATCCCTTATATTTTAATACATTTTCCTTATTATCCTTAATTTCTTTTTACCTATTATTACCTATTTTCAATTTTAGTGACAAAAACCTTTAAATTAATTTTTACATATTATTATCTATATAATAAGTAATTTAAAAAATTACGAATTAATTAAATTTGTATTTTTTTTCACTATTTTATGAAATTGTTTTTATATTATACTATTTATTTATCAACTTCACTATTTATTTTAATTTTTAATTAAATATTTTATCAGTAAAAGGTTTAATAAGAGTTTAATTATTTTATCTAAAATTATAATTATATAATAATATATTTTGTCTAGAAAACACAAATAGAATTTTTACAATAAAACTTATATAGTTATGTCTTTTTACGTCATTTTACATTTACCAACTAACTTATTAGCTAGTTCTATGAAACACTTTTAATTCAATAAACTAGCTTATCGACTCGGAGCTTATCAGTTAGTAGCTAGTTTATCAGCTAAATCTAGTTTATCACCAATTAACTTATCAGCTAATTTTGTCAAAAACATTCTAAAACTGGTATAAGAATAGCATAAATATTTATTGTGTAAATACTGTCTTCATAAATTTCCAAAATACCATATAATAAGTGATTTGAAATTCAAATTTCAAAATAGAAAATAAATGAGACATGACATTAAAGGCGTAGGGACCATTAATTAAAAATAAGGTCTACACTTTAAAAGTGCAAATTATCGACAAAATCTTGTATTCCTTGTGTTTGATAAAATTATTAAAAAATTAACTAAAGTTAAAAGTTAAAAAATTAGCTAATTGAATTAAAAATATTTAATAAAACTAGTTGTAAATTGTAAAATGATAGATAATTAATTTTGTTAATAATAAAAAAATAAAAGATAAAATCATAAAAAGATCCAACTAATTGTTAAAATCTTGAAACGCTAGCGTTTCAAAATGCTAGTAATTATTGCTAAAAAAAATATTAATTTACTAAATAGGATTGAAATAACCCATTAGGGTCGGTTTAGTGGCTATGGGTTTGGGTAGTTTAACATGAGGTTCTAGGTTCAAAACTCATTGCTCTCCTTGTACACTGAAAAAAAAAAAAAAGATTGAAATTATTAAAGTATTTTACCAATTTCAGTTTTCAACCCTATGAAATGATATGCCAATCATAATTTGACATGTAAGATTAATTTTACATCGTTATTATTAACTTATTATTGTTGTTTTTTGTGTGTTTAATGTCGATGTTGTTGTGCATCCAATCCTTGAGCACCCTTCTATCCGCACTGTAAAACTATTGCACCAAATCTTCATCCTCTCCTGCATTTCTACCCCACTTTCTCCGTGAACCTATGCTCTTGGCTAGCTTAGGAAAGACCATAGTAGCATTGTAGTTAGAGGGTGTTTTTTTTTTTTTTTTTGGTCAAATAGTTAGAGGGTTGAAATGTGGATAGTGAAGAGTGGTGATGGTGGTGGTGGTGGGATTGGTACTTGATGACGTGTGTGGCGGTGAAGATGGATTCCTTCTAAGTGGAGAAGGGAAATAGATTTCACTTCATTGGAGAGACATGTGAGAGGCATCGATAAATTAAGAAGAAGCTCTAATGACATTAAAAGAATGTCTCCATTTTTATTGATGTGTAAAATTATAATTAGGAGAGGTTTTGTCTAACATGCACCTATTAACTTTGCACCAATTCAATAAAATAAAACAAGACCATTAAATTTAAAATTATTTAATAAATAACAGAGAATAAAGGTAATCAATCGACGGTAAACTATGTGAAAAAAATAGTTATCCATTATTTTGCTAATTGGTGGTCCCCTTAAAAAAACTTTGACTCAAGGAAAGGAGCTAAGTTGCTGATGAGGCCGACTGACTACAATTTTTGCCTTATCATACTGCTATCCTCTTTATAATGGGCTGGTTTTTTTATATATATAAGAAATATAGGTTGAACAAATTTCTAAAGGTAAAATTTTTGTTAGGTGGATAAAGATGGACTTATAAAATAAAAGATTTTTTGTTTATATGAACTATTAATTCTAAAATATGAGTTATTTGATTAAATAACTCTCTAAAACCAATAAAAAACATGTGTAAGGTTACACGACCCATTAGGAGAATAAGAAAAAGAGTATAAAATAGAGGAGTTCTACATTACACCACTAAAATGGGTGGTGAACTATAGTACACTTATAATCTTATCAATATTTAGTTTCTAATTCAGGATATGTAACTCTAGTATATATATGATATGATACTTGTAGGGCAAAGACAGATGGACGAAATGAATGTGGTGGTGGTGTAATGATTATTTCACATGCCATGTTACAAATTAAACATAAATTGTAAGCAATTACATGACACAAAGATTACGATACATGTCAATGTTCAATGTATAAAAAAACACAAAAACACCACAACAACAATTAGAGTTGAGATTAATTAAGTATCCATCTTGATCTAAATAACATTTTTCATTACATTGAAGATTTGTCGACTCATGGACAATCAATTTATTTATTTATTCCTTTTTCATTTCTAAAATGAAGAGGCCAAAGAAGTAAGAAGATGAAAGAAAGGGGAAATGAAGGAGGAGACAAAAGGCATGTAATTAAGGAAGTAATAAAGAAGAGAGGTGAAAGAAATGCAGTAGCCAGTAGGTGGTTCTCCTTCTCGGGCACAGTACTATTATTGTGTGTGTATGTATATATTCTTTTATTCTTCATTTCATAAACAGTTTGAATGAATGAATATATATAGAAAGCGTGCAATGCCAAACTTCAAGAAAAAAGGTGTATTGATAGAAACAAGGAATAGTCAAGAGGATAGAAGTATGATAAGGCAGAAGAAAAAGGTAAAAGAATTGGTCAAGTCACACTCATTCAATTCATTTCATACCCAATGGAATTAACAAAGGCGTTCAGAACAAAACAGGTCCATAGTGTTGGCACTGTCTAATAAATGCCAATGGCATTCACAATTAAACATTCTGGGTTGAGTAGTTTTACTCTGTAGCAACTTGAAGCAACTGCTATAAATGCTCACAGAGATAGAGCAAAGTCTAATCATCTTTTTCTCCTTTCAATCTAATATATGTCTATTGGAAAAAGCATCATACTACACACCAGGCAAAATAGGATAAGTTATGATTAATTATAATTATATATAACAAGATTAACAATAAACAAATATTGTTATGTAATGCTGATGGAATTAATCCTCCATGCATCTTAATTATAATTTCTTCCGTCGGTAGAAACGCAATAATAAAATTGGCAATTAAGCTATTTTATATTGATGTCATATTTAATTTCTGTCTAAATATGATTTGTAATGATATAAAAAAACAATTAAAAATGCAACTTGACGAGCTTTGACCGAACATTAGTCTCTCGAGTGTCCATCAAAATTGAAGATTTCAGGTTCGATTCCTTTCTCCAGCTAGTAATGTCAAAACTCCTTAAAACAGAAAGGAATATATATCATGATAAAAATCTTAAATATGAAAATATTTTAAATATTCCTAAAACGTATTTGTCCTAAATTCATCATGCACTAGATTAACTTGGATAAATTGACATTTCCAGATTTAGGTAACACATTATAGAGTAATTAATATTTCCAAATTAAACATAGAGCCGGAGATGATCAAGAAATTGGATACATTATACGTTAAAATTGTTACTACCTCCATTCTAATTTAATAGTCGTTTTAGGAATATAGATTTTTTTTCATAATATGAGTCGTTTTCTAGTTTCTATGTGAGTATTAATGATAGTTTTCCATTTTTACCCTCTCACTTTTATGGGAAAAGAAACTTAAAAAATTGTGCACCACACTACTCATTAATGTATTTAGGTAAAATAAGAAAAAATGTGTAGTAAATTAAGAAGGGTAATTTAGTAAGATTACTATGTCTTTTAAGTCATTTATTATTGTTCTTAATTTGTGTGTAAAAACCTTAAACGACTGTCAAATGGAATGAAGGAAGTATAAGATTGTGAATGACAAGAGATGCATTTATGTGATGATTCAATGGTAATGATAACAAACCAAATTAAATGAAAAACATGATGGCAGCTAGCAGAGAGAAATTAAAGAGGAAGTAGAAGTTTAATTAATTAATTACCTATTGCATTAATTATGTCATATATGGATCCCACGAAACCCTAGGAACGGTTGATGGTGCGGCGGTCATCACCACCGCTTGCAGCACTATGCTGTTGAAGCTGATTGAGCTGTCCTAAGCTAGCAGATATGTTCATGGCCAAGAGACTTGCATCATAGTTGTTCCCTCCATCAAATTTCTAACCATATTCTGCTTCTGTTGTTGCTGATACTGATCCATTGGAAAGAATTGATGATGATGATGATGGTGATGGAAGTTGTTGTTGTCACGACCATTACCACCACTTATATTCTGTGAGTGGTAGTAATTAGCGGTCGTGACCGCAGAGTCACCACCAGGCATGAGGCCGTGGTTGGTGGTGATGCTCAAGTTTTGGTACCTAGAGAGTTCGGATTTAGCACAATAAAGACTCATTTGGAGTTGGCGGAGTTGATGTTGAAGGAGAGAGATGACTCCTACACAGCCATAGACAGGGTCACGGAGCCTCATCTCAGCTTCATAAGCAAGAGAATTCACTGCATCTTCACGTTGGTGAGGGTGTAAGTCATTGAGAAGCTTTGTGACATTGCTTGCCCCAAAGATCCTATGAACATTTGCAAATTTTTGAGGCTGATCAGGTGGGAAGTATGGTGCAAATGCACATTCTGGTTGGCATTTTCGGCGTAGAAATTTGCATGCTGCACATGGTGAATTTGAGGATGCCATAGTTTCACTTCTTTCTCTTTCTTTCTTCTCTTCCTCCTCCTCTTCTTCTATCCCTCTCACACAATTTCTGTGATGCATTACCATAGGTTTGTTATTACTATATTGTAAAATAATAATAATAAATGTTAACAAGAAAAGAGAAGTGATCAATTAATGCGTGTGTTAGATGGCCAAATCCATTGTTTTACGTTTTCTTTGGGTAACTCTATTATTTTAAACCACACACTCTTTTCCTTTTCTTTCTTATTTCATTACCCTTTTTTAACCTAACAAAATTTGCTTAATTTCCCCTTCACCACCCCACCCCACACTTATAGGCTATAGCGCAGGCTTTTCATATAGCTAGCTTATAACACACTGAAAAATTTTTATCCTTTGTTTTTCTTGAAAATTAGGTTATTTTTAACTTTGAAGGAAATTAAAGGGAATTAATATAAAAGAATATTCTAGTTAAAAAAATGTAAATCATCCAGGGTTTTGTCCACTGGATTCTGTTAAAAAAAATCGAATTGGGAGATCCAAGAGAGTAAAGATCAAAGGAGCAATGGGATTGAAGAAAATACCAAAGTGACAAAAACAAGGAATAAATTTGCATAGATAACTAATTTCAAAGATTGAGTTACCACTCCCAATTTCATATGGCGAGACAAAATCCTTGATCCTTGTGTTGGTGGCAGAGAAATTGAAGACAAAACCAAGAGCGAGAGTTTGTATATCAGAAAAGAGGTGCTGCCTGGGGAAAATAATAAAGTTGAATGTTTGAAGGCAGAAGACACTCCTTTGTGTGAGAATGCATGTGAGACTTGAACTTCTTTACCTTTGTACGATATATAGGAAGTGTATATATAGAAAAAGAGAACTTGTGTTTCTTATTAATTATTATTATTATTTTATTTTTTCTTTGTTGGATACATATAATTTCCAATTATCTACTCTTTTCTTCTTCTGTTTTTATTTTTTAAAATTTTTCTGAGTTGGATACATATATATAAATTTTCAATTGTGTCTTGGATGGATATAAATCTTCATAATATCGATGACACATGGCCAGGAAAATCCTTATGGCAGGACAATTGGCATATCGATCGATTCCCCTCTTCACACATTCCTTTTGCAGGTATATGGATGAAGCCAATTAAGATTGATGCTAAGAGGGTGAGGAATTTTCCAAGGCCTTTTTTATTGTAGTGAATGGAAGAAATAAATAAATATATATAAGAGAATAATATTTTTCATAAATTAAAATTCTTCTCACTATTAAACTCCAATTAACTGCATATGAAATTAAACCATAGGAAAAAAATCATATTCATATTTATGACTTTTTAATTTCCAAGTTCAAAATGAACAAAGGGTGGGACTTAATTTTTTTTACTGGCAATTAAATTGGTGATTTTTTAAAAAAAAATTAAGGAAAAGAACTTTGCGTGGTGCAATTTATGTATGGGGAGTAGGAGAATTAGAATGAGACTTGAGAAAGGATTAACTTGCATGACTGTAAGTGTAAAGACGTACATACATAAATTGCATCATATTGTATTGATAAATTTTAGTGAAAATTTTTCTAAATTGCAAATTAGTACGTAGTGGAATACGTATTGTTCTATATTTCTGATTTCACATAAGTTTTTTACTTGAACAACAAAGAAAATTTTATTAAAGAAGTATGATATATTGAGTACCCTACCTAGCTATAAAAGGAACATCTAGACTTATGTGGCACGGATTTTATGATCTTAGGATCTAATTCAAGAGTGGTAAGGTTTCATATATGGCAATATATAAGAACCACCCTAGTCACTCATGCAAAAACTTCGCCAAAGCAATATCTTTTGATGGAAGATTCTAATTGGATTTACCTATTAAACTCATTATCGAGAGATTTATTGATAGCCGGATGGGTGTAGGATCTAGAATTGAGCAAAACCAACCGATTAGAATCAATTAAAGGCACCAAAATTGCGAATTATAGTGGCTGGAACAGCAGCTATAATGCGCAAGAAAATGCAAGAAAATGAAAGAAAATGAAAGAAAAAGTGGAGAGGAAGAAATGGGAAGGACGCCACTGAAGCAAGAATCCACTTGCAAATAAGTCCAATGCCAGACGCCACTAATTCAGGAGAATTAGATAAGTCTCAGTATGGTTTGAGCAACAACCACCAAGCCTCACTCAACTCACAAAGGGAGGAGAAAATTTGACATAATTCCTTTACTTCAAAATTCAATGTGTTCAAATACAAGAGAGGAGGCCCCTTTATATAGGAGAGGGGGAGTGAGGGGGCGGCCACTTACATGAGGGAAGGGGGAGAAAAATAAAAGATGAGTGAAATCCCATCCTAAGTGGGATTTGAACCCATGTCCCTAATGGCTTATGGCTAAGCTAAGCCTTAAGCCAATAAACCCAAAAATAGCGCCCCTTTTAACAAGGAAAAGAAAGATGAGGTAATTTTCTATCTTAGGTGGGATTAGATCCCATGACCTCCTAAACCTTGTAGCAAGGTATCCTACTAACCAATAAAACCCATACAATTAGCACCCAAGTGGAATGAAATAAAAAGGAAAATACAAAAATAAAAAGAAAATACAAGAGAGTCCTAATTAAGGGTGGTTCATAGGACAAGGGTCCTATCTAGGGTCAATGTGTCCTTCTGTAGGGTAGTGACCTTTATTTTGTAGGGTAGTGTCCCTTTATTTGTAGGACACTAATTTCTCCAACTCTTCCTTGCTTGAAGTTGGTGCATATCCTCCAATGTAGGTCTTGCAGGTCCAAGCTCTTAGCAGAGTGTTATCATTTATTTACACAATTTCGTGTGAAATACCTAATACACATAATATACGAGAAAAAATTCAGTATATAAAGTTATAAAATTTGGGCCGGTCATTGACTCTGTCAGAGTACTAGATTAATGGGTCATTGGTTGAACAAGTGAGCTAGTTGAACCGGTTTAAACCGGTATGTATATGATTAATTTTAAGGTTTATAAAAATTAAATATACAAAATAATAAGAAAATCTGATAAGAAGAAAATAATTTAAATATGATATTCATAAAATTAAATTTTTTAAGAAAGGAATTAAAATAAATAAATAACATTAATTATTTAATACATTTCATATTATTGTTGGTATTCCATTTCTGAGTCTTTTCGAATTATATGAATTTTAAGTTTTTTTGTGATCGAAAAAAGTTCATTTTAAGCTTCTGAGTAGACAAAAGGATATTGTTTAGTTGAAAGATGAAATATGACTAAGTTATGAGAAAGCCAACACCTTCAAAATTAAGGGACAAGAGATGTTCGAACTGATTAAGATTCGAGAAAGTTAAAATTTAAAAGATCATTGGCTAAATTAACTTAGAAAAGGTTGAATTCATTAAGACTCAAAAGGGAGTTGTAAAACAAATTCGAAAAGGAAATATTTCGAATATTTAGAAAAGACAAGGATAACTTCTTTTATTTATGAATACAGGAAATTCGAATTACATAAAGTTCGAATACAATCTTAAAAGTACATGTTAAAGGAAGAATCTATCCTATGTATTCTACTGTAAAAGGATAAACTATCCTATACTACATGATGTACTTTCCTACCTGCCGGACCTCTTCTTCCTCCTTCTCTTCCACAAGCTTTGATTGAACCACCAGGGTGATAACATTCTGCAGACTTGATTGAGCAGCTCTGTGATTCAATCGAAAAGTAAGAAAGATGAAGTGAAGACCAAAAGCTGTAAGAATTGGCTAGTATGTTCGACCTAAAAGGAAATCCTTAAAAAGGATTGAAAAAAGCTTATAGCTTTGGCTACCTCGTTGACCTTATAAAAAATGAAATCATTAAAGATTAGGTCGAATGTAGTAGCCAATTAGGAAAAAGCTTCTCCATTTTGAACTAAGAGAAGAATAAAAGAAGAATGGAAAGGAATGAAGAACATGTTTGGAATGGAACTCTTGTTTATAGGGGAAGAGAAAGGGAGAATAATAAATTCATCCCCAGAATGAGCCAATCAATGAAGCCTTCATAAATGAGGCTGAGTGGACAGTGGACGGTAGTCAAATGCCACCAAGAAATTAGCCAAAAGAGGATTGACACGTGGCAAAGCCAAGGAAGCCAAATGGTTAAGGAAGAACATGAGTTTCGAGGAAGATCAAGCATCAGAATATTTCTAAGTTATACAGAAGAGAAAAAATCGAAGAAGATGTTCGATTTTAAAATTACTGCAGAATCGAAGGACAAAGTGGTTTAAAGGACTTAATTAGAAAATATTTCTGAAGAAAGAAGGTACTTTCGAAGGAAGTCAAGCTTTGAAGAAACAGTTAATGGAAGTTATTGGAAACCTATTGTCCAAGACAGATGTCAAAATTCTAGTGGAGCATTTGCAAAAGTTCAAAAAAGGAAGAAACAATTTCTGCTTGATTAGAAGACGTGGCAGCCATGCATTCTGCCAACACATGAGAAAGCTGATGTGTCTCATGTACATTAGTTAGCCGTTAGGCTTTATAAATCTATAAATAGGAAAATTTATGATGTAATAAGGGTGGGCAATCATTGATACTGAAACTCTGAAACATCGAACGTCTATTTCATTAGCGACTAATTGGTTATAAGGAGATCAAGTATGTGATTCCACCCACTTTTTCATTAATGCAAATACTTTTATGTAATGTTCTTTGTTCTTTACATTATTTTGTTTCTGCATTTACATTTTTTGTATTTCTTTCTTCCTTTCGTTCTTCTTATTTTCTATTCTCACTTTCCTGTAATTCTTTTCTTTCTAAATTTCAATTCAAATCCAAGTTTTACTTTATTAGACTTTGGGTAACTTTATTATGAGATCTTAGGATTGAGATATTTTGAATTCTTAAAGGTGAAAACACTATAAACCTACTTTTAAAAAGAACTCCTTTTAGAGGACCAGATTCTAAGTCCCAGATTGATCATAGAATCAAAGTGTTTAAAAGTAATTCTTTTGAGATTCACTTTTATCACCACAAACAATTATTAGATATAATTTAGAAGTTTGAAAAAGAATATAAAAATTTGAAAATATAGATTTTTTAAGGTATTATTGAACCACAAAAAGTGGTTTTTAGTTTTCAGTTTTGAGTTGTAAAAATTTGGTTAAAAATTTTTGAAAACTAAAAACTGAAAACTTGCAATTACCCAAAACGAACCCGTGTTAACGTGTTTAGCGTAGTGGCGTGGAGCAACTTTAGCGGTCACAAGTGTACGAGTTCGATCCTGAAACCGCCGCAGTGACACACCGTCGAGCTGGAGACGATAGTGGTGTCATTCAAGAACTGGAAGCACCCAACGACTTTGTTCTGTTATGAGTCTGCTCTGATGGTGTGGATACCAAAATCAAGAAGAATAAAAATAGAGGGGAGGAAAGAGGATAGTTGTTTGGATATGATCTGATGGCTCTTAATCCTGTTCCAAACAACAAAAAAAATAAAAGTCGGGGATAACATTCTTCCTTCTTTCAGTTTTTACATTTTTTTCTTATATGTCTTAAAGGACATAAAATATGACATAAAAGTTGATTTTGAATATTCTATAGTTGACAAGAGATTGAAATTACAAGTTTTAGTAATCAGAGGGAGGGTAGGTTGGTGTTGCTTACATATTATAGTCCAAGTGATAATTACACCTAAAGTTGAAGGGAGTCTTCCAACATCCACATTAATCTATTGATCCAATCTTGCTTTTCTTCTTTGAGTAATTTGCGAAGTAATTTGAAAATTGCACGATCAAGATAAAACGGCTTTTTGACCAAAATGGGGCAGAAATAAAAATAAAATACCAAAATAATGTATCCCCGAAACTATTTACCGTTCATGGTGTGTGTCAGGCCACGTGTATATAAGAACTCGCAAAACCAGTTTGCGTTTTAGGAGCCACAAACTCAGTTTGCGCATCCCTTTTAAATTCGCAATTTCACCTTGCGCATCCCTCTTAAATGCGCTGATCCACTTTGCGCATTCCTTTTAATTGCGGATATCCACCTTACGCATTCCTTTTAATATATAATGAGGTGATGTTGGTTGAGTTGGCCGTATCAGTGTATCATCCCTCTTAAATACGCAAAACCTTGAATAATGGTTTTGACCACACTGATCATAATGGTAGACCCCATGAATCCAACAAGATCCAAACATAAATTGAATAAGTTTAGTTAGTCAAATTAATTAAATCATAATGATCAGATTTGTTTCATGCAATATTCAAAACCTTTGAACTTAGGTAGTTTTATATATTCAAAACCATTACAATAGTTCCACGTGAGTTTTATACATGCAAAGGGGCATAGGGACACGAATGAGATGCCTGGCATAGGGACACGCAAAATCTGGCTATGCGTTGCTTTCAAAGACCGTTTATTACTTGGAAGAGTGGCACATGAACAACTAACAATGTCACCACCGTCACAACCTGAGCCAGATTTGTATTATGTGCCACCAGTGCATCCTTTTGATCCAGTTTCCTCATACTATTATCCATCTCAACCTACACCCCCAAATATGCCTTCCCCTCAGTTTGGTTATCCCCCTCCCTTTACAATGGAGGATTGTTACATGCCAACGCCACCAGTTAATGTTACTCCACCTGTGTATACCCAAACTACTGCAACACCTACAACACCAACATGTTGGATTCATCAGTGGCTAGATGCTCCCCTCATGTCCCCAGATGCTTCCGGGATGCCTTATCAAGCCAGCTCTTCCAGACAAGCTAAACCCCCTGGCGTTGATTTTAATTAAAATGAAGCGTTTGCTGAAGAAGCAAGTTCATCGGGGAATGCAGTGGAAACTGAAGACCCCGAGCCAAGAAGAAACCCACCTCGCCATGCTTGGAATCGACGTCCTCATTGTATTCTCTCACCTTTCCCCCCATCTAATTAAATGTATAAAAAATTATATTATCAACTCACTTTGTTTAAAATGAATTCGTATTATTATATTATTACTATTTGTCTCATGTTTAAATTTTAAATATAAAAAAATTGATAAAAAGAAAAACGGCTCATGAAAAACTGACTTTTAAATTAAAAAACATATTAAACTAAAACGCAAAGTCAATATGCGATTCCCATTTAATATGCGCAAAGTCACTTTGCGTTTCTTGTTACGCAATTTCCTTTAGCGCGTCCCTATAATTCCTTACCCCAGGTTGGTAAATAGTTTCGGGACCACATTATTTTGGTATTTTATTTTATTTCTGCCCCATTTTGGTCAAAAAGCCAGATAAAACACTTTTCATCACTGGTCGTACGTCTATATACACACACACACACATATATATATATATATTATGAAAATATGTTTTAGGCTTTCTTTGATTAATCATAGTTCCTAAAAATAGTGAGTGGAACTCCAATGTAGGTAATTTAAAAAATAAAGTACAATTGTGGAATAAGGAAGTTTTTGAGCATATTAGACAAAGAAAAAAGGAAAATACGCTAGTTTGGAAAATTTGCATAAAAACAGAGATTATGAAGATGTGGCATCCCAAGAGGAAATCTTATGGTTCCAATAAGCTAGATGCAAATGGATTCAATTTGGTGGTAAGAATACCAAATATTTCCATGGAGCAACCCTTGCTAGAATGAAAAAGAACCGAATTGATTGCTTGCAAAAAGAGAATGGGGACTTAGTTACTATCATAGGATAAATTGGGACTTCATATACAACACCCTTTTTGAGATAGATAGGTATTCCAGAGCCACTTCGTAATATAATGCAACATTGCATTTCCTCTACACAAATGCATATCCTTTTTAATGGTGAAGCCTGAGAGGCTTTCACTTCGTCTAGAGGTATTCGTCAAGGGGACCCTGTGTCCCCTTATATTTTCATTTTTTGCATTGAGTGTTTATTCCATCTTATAAACATATCTGTTGATAATCATTTTTAGAGACCCATTAAGGTTGGCAGGAGGGGCATTAGAATCTCCCACCTAACTTTTGGGGATGGCCTCATCCTCTTTGCGGAAGCATGGTTAGATCAAGTGGAGATCATCAATACTTTTTTTTTATCTTTTTGTTCAAGTTTTGGACAAAAGGTAAGTAAAGAGAAGACTTGAATTTTCTTTTTTTAACAACGTTTGTATACAGGTTCGAGAAGAAATCTCCACAGCTTTGGATTTCCAAAGAACTTCTGATTTAGATTGCTACCTTGGAGTCCCCATCCTGGTCATCAGATTTACTCATGGAACTATTCTAGCCCGCACCAAGCAACGTCTCTCTATGTGGAAAGCTAAGATCTTATCATTTGCAGGGAGGCTTATACTTTCTCAGTCAGTGTTGAATGATGTTTCATCATATCTGATGCATACTACATTCTTACCATCTTCTACTTGGAGGAGCTTGACAAACTGTGTGGAGGTTTTCTATAGGGTGATACAAAGATTAAAAGAATACACCTTATAGGATGGGACAAAATATTTGAAGCCCTAAATTGGTGGGAGGACTTGGTCTCAGAAAAGCTCGTGATCTTAATAAAGCGTATATGATGAAGATAGGATATATGGGAATTAATTAACACATCGCAATACTTATGGGTTCAAGTGTTGAGGGCCAAGTATAATTGCAAATATCCTTTCCCTAATGTGAAGCGCAAGGCTAGTTCATCTAACTTATGGCAAGATGCATGTCTATGCAACTTGGACCACCCTTTTGGACAATTACATCTGACATCTTCACAATGGATCAGATCTTTTACAAACTTCTGCACATATTCTTGTGTTCCAGGCTTGGGACGTTTATCTCAATATTCTATTAAACAAGTTCCTCAAGCATATTTACATTTATGTGAGGAAGACTTCTCTACTCTGTTGGGGGTTGGGATCGGGCAAAGCTTCAGTTGTGCCTTCTGGGGCAAAAGTGTAATTAAGCAAAAAAATATACAATTTACCAGAATATATATTATAAAAAAAATACTATTTACCCATGTGCAACCCTACTATTTACTGAAGTAGGGTGATTTTTTTCCATGTAGAGAAGAAAGATGTCATAGGAGAGTGTGGTGGCATTGAGTTGGATAACGCCTTATGTAGCGCTGAATGATTTAGTGCCATGTGATGAGTGATGGATTAAATGTGCGGCACTAAGTGAGTTAAAGAAGCTTTGTCGTTCATAGAAGTCCTATGCCCGATCAGGACTACTTCCCGTGAAGGATACCTGCGGTCTTGCACAAAAAAAAAAAATAGAAAGAAATTTTATTTCCCTCGCCATTTAGACATGAATAAAAATTCCCTCTTTAAGTAGAGAGGGAAAAATCTGTCTTTAAGTAGAGAGGGAATGCCATATTCTCTCTCTAATTGACAACAAAATATGCTTATTTATAATTATCATGGATAAAATAGAATTGGTTACAGTTTTTCTTTTTTTTTATAATTTAAGATGAAAAGTTTTCATCTCTAATTAGCGAGGGAATTGATAATCCCCTTACAAATATTGATGCTCGATTTAGACATGATTTTGCAAATTCCATTGTTAATATATTTAGCAAGGGAATTTTTAACATTTAGAGAGATTGTTTTCCTTTTTAATTTTTAATTAAAAAAACTACATTACATTTCATCATACGATTTAATTATAACACTTAATATACTTTTTAAAACATAATTAATAAATATTGATTATAGTAGTATATACTTATAAATGTTTGATTCATCTAAATTATGGTATGCATAACCAATATGTTAATATTACATTATTCAACAATTATATTTATTAAATTTATATTTTATAAAGGGTTATAAAGAGATATTATTTGATAACTTCGCTATTCATAGGAGATACCTAAAACATATATAAGACAAAAAAAAGTGAAAAGATGACAATAAAATAAAGAAAAATTAATATTGAATCGAAATCAAAAAGATAAAATTGCAAATCGAATAAGGTATCATATATATGTATAAAAATAACTCCTATATTATAATGTGATTTATCCCTTCATAATTTGAAAATAAAATTAATTGATACAATATTTACAGTTATTAATTTAATTATTATAATAATTACTTTGATTGATTAGTTTAACTAAATTTTTATTTTAAATAATTATTATTTTTTATTAATACACACTAGTAATTGTTATAGTTGATAAATGCTCATGCGTTGACACAGAGTACTGTTGCAAATAAGGGTTTTAATGATGGTTAAAAAGAACTTTTAACGACGGTTCTAGATGTGTCGTTGAAAACTAGACCATTCTATGATGTCTTTTAATCGTTGTTGAAATTTTAGAAACGACAACTGTTGTTGAAAGAACCATTGTCATATGTGTCTTTTGTTGAACTTTTTGGGTGCAGAAACAACGAAGATTGTGGCTGATCGTCGTCGTTTTTTAGCCATAATCAAATGGAATATGTTCCCATATAATGTCATTGGTAAGGAAGACATATCAGGCAGTGTCTCACTTTTTCTTTTTAATTTTTTCTATTCTAAGCCATGGCTTTAATTTCCAATTTCTTTGTTTTCCCTCCTCCCTTACGCTACTCTCTGTTAAGTGTTCACCTTCAACATCCCTAAATAAATTTTTAACTTTATCTTTAAGCCTAGTTGAGGCGGAAGGAATATTTTGTCACCGATAATTCTCATTGTTAGTTTTGCAAGTTTTGATTTGAAAGTAAAATGCAAGACTTATAATATTTTTTGGAGAGAAAGCTTTTTGTTCATGACTCGCAAATCCTTCTTGAACACATCAACTTATATTACTTTAGCACTGGGCCCATGGAAATTGTTGGTTATGTAATTGGATTTTTAAACTTACTTCTCATTTAAATTTCATTGGCTATTCCACAAGTTAGAAGAAATGCCATGTTTTAGCTTTGATAGATGCTTTCATGTCTGTTTTTAGTCTGTATAACTTCAATGGTAATGAGTATTGACAATTTTATAATGGTTTTGTTGATTATAATAAATTTTTCAAGTCTTATAAGATGCTATTTCAACAACTTCCTTCCTTTTTCTTAAGAGGTTTTCTCATTTAATAGTTCAGATTATACAAATAGATGATTAACAAAATGATTGAAACTTAACACTTCCTTTTGAGTTGTTAATCATTCTTATAAGAAATATATCTGAATTTACCCTGTTAGGAAAATAATTCGGATAAGGATTATCATTCATTGACATATAGTTGTTCAAAATAAAAGAAATTGACCGGAGAATAATCCGGACGAAGAGCCATATTGATCTGGATAAGACAAACTCTGGTCAAGAAAATAATCCAGATAAAGAGCATTGCATCCGACCAAAACAAGTAATCCGGATGAAGAACTATACTGATTGCATCCGGCCAAAACAATAATTCGGATGAAGAACCATACTGATTGCATCTGACCAAAACAATAATCCAGATGAAGAGCAATATTGATTGCATCCGGCCAAAACAAGTGATCTGGATGAAGAATCATATTGATTGCATCTGGACAAAACAATAATCCGAATGAGCTAGGAACCATACAGATTGCATCCAACTAAAACAATAATCCGGATGAGAAGCGATATTAATTGCATCCGACCAAAACAAGTGATTCGGATGAAGAGTCATACTGATTGCATCTGGTCAAAACAATAACCCGGATGAAGAACCATACTAATTACATCTGATGTTCCATGGCGGCGCTTAAGGATGATAATTTACTGGTAATATATATTGATATGTACACATATATCAATATCTATTCATTTAAATTTAATCTTATTTTATTTTTTAAAAAATTATACATATAGGAGTTTCAACCTGTTTTACGTAGTTATATTTTACATAATTTAAATTATAAATTTTATTTGTTGTTATTTTATTTTTTATTGTATACAATGCTGATATATGATTTCATCTGCATTATACATTGTTTTTGTCATAATTATAAGTTATTGTTACATATTAATTTTTGAATATTATAAAGTATTTTATTATCTTTGTGTAATAATTAATATTAATTGTATTCATGCGTTTAGATTATAATTATGTAAAGTGCTACTTTTGACGTGTGCGAGACAAATCTTTATTTTGTTTTTTTTAAATACTTCCATTTGCACAGTTTTAATTTTACTGTTAATGGACTTTGATTTCTCTATCTTTTTAAATTTCTATTATCATCATCATCATCATCATCATCATCATCAAGGGTTAAATATGTTTTCAGTCCCTAAAGTTGGACTCAAATTTGGTTTTAATCCCTAAACTTTAAAACCGTTGGTTTGGGTCCTTCATGTTCTGAAATCACGTAACTTAAGTCCCTCCTCTTAACACCGTTAACTTTGACGTTGACGTGACAAACTAATTTCTATGTCAGTTTGTCCATCCAATTACAATGATCATGTTGTGACAATTGAATTATTTACCTTAGCTCATCCAATCAGCTTTTATTTAGGGTTTTATTAAATTTAACTTCACATTTTTCATGAACAGAGCCACAAAATTGATTGGATGAGCTGAGTTGTGTAATTCAATTGTCACATCATGGTCATTGAAAGTGATTAAACAAACTGACACGAAAATTCATTTATCACGTCAGTGTCAAAGTTAACGGTGTTAAGGAGAATGACTAAAGTTACGTGATTTCAGAACATAAGAGACTCAAACCAACGATTTTAAATTTTAGAAAATAAAGCCAAATTTAAATCGAACATAGGGAATAAAAACATATTTAACCCATATTTTTATAATTAGTCTTGTAATAGCCGCATAGCACGCGTCTCCTACTAATTTTCTACAAACCGCCTAGGTTATCCAATAGACATGCAGATTATTAAGAAGGTAAATATAGTGCACCAATTTTAATTTTTCAGTTCTCTTTTATCTTTCGAGTTGTGCCCACCCCCACCCCCACCACCCACACTTTTAAATTTTGATTTTTTTTTTAATGTAACTTTGGTTTAAAGTAAAGATGGTTTAATCCTTCGTCAGAAAAAAAAAGATGGTTTAATCCCATTGAAGAATGTTATTTTCTCTTTAGGCACCCTAAACAAATTTGGTTAGGCTAGCCCCTCGAGTCCCAAATTAATTGTTTTTCTAATTGTTGTCCAAAGAAAATAAAGAATCAGCCAGAGCTTGAGGCCGGGTCCGGTTTAGACTTATTCTAAGGAAAGAGACATTGCTTAACAAGATTAATATTTATTATATATAGTGAAGATCACATTTTATTATTTAATATATGTTTACATAAAGCAAACAAATGAAATAGCCGGCTAGAGCTCCACATGGCACTGATTCCCCTTTTGATGTAAAACTATTAAATTTCTTCTGTCGTTTGCAACACCATGCATCACTCGACCACAAGAATTAGAATCTATGAGAGTAAAAGAGGGAATTGGAGAGAAAGAAGCATCATTAGTATATTAGTAGTATAAGGAGTAGAGAATGGGTAGTAGGGTCAGGGTGATGATGCAGGGCAACATGAAAGGGCACTTGGATCGAGAACGTGACAGAGACGAGGACCTTACCCTTTTCAGGGAATTGCGGAAGAATGAGCACATCCCCAGCCTCCTCAACTGTGTTTCTGAAGAGTATGAATGTGACACAAATGGTGCCAGTGGTAGGTACCCCCCAATATTGTTTAATTTCTTAGATGTTGTATGTGTATATATGTTTTATCTAATAGAGAATTAATTCGATTTTTTTTTTTTTTTTTGCTCTTAGATTTGGTTTTGCTGTTGTAATTTTTTTTATTTTTGTTCCTCATAAGATTAAATTTTTACCCTAGAATTTTGCTTGGGTTAGTGTTTAGTACTAACGGAAGAAAAATATTATTGCAGGAAAGTTTTCACTCTATAGAATTTCTTCAGGGAAGAAAGAATATGGACTTGAGTTTCTAGAAACAAACAAAAACGACTATGATTGGTAAGTTTCATAGTGAATCAACATGCATTTTGCAAGGAAAGATCTTACTGCTTGAATGATTATTTGCTTTTTTAAACAAAGAAATTAAATAACATGAACAATGCATATTGTGTTAAAAAGGTTGAAAACACCCCCTGCAACTCCTCTGTTTCCATCCCTAGAAATGGAACCCAGCGCTCAACTTGTCATTCAAAAAGAGATACCAATCTCTCAGCCCATCTCAAGAGTACGTCACTGAACTCATATTTTAATTAATTTCCAAATAATGATGTGTACAAATTAAATATGATATGAATTATAGATGATACCAAATCTATTTTTTGTTTGATTTTGTCCCTTTCATCATCTGCATAAAGATATTGATAAATTCTCTGAAGATTTGGAGTAAATTCTTAGGTAAATATAAATATCATGCATTGTGCAGTATGTGTGGTAGATAAGTAGAAATTGGTAATTGAATTGACATTTTTAATTGAAGTTTTAAGTTAATTAAATGTGAAATAAATTGATTAACTAATGAAGGTAAACTCTAGTTTGCATGTTCCTCTGAAGCCCAAACTGATGACATAAAGGTTGGTTTTGACCACAGTTTGCAAAGAGTGATGTGGAGGCACCAAAACCCAAAGCAATTGATGGAAAAACAAATCATACCAACTCAACTAAACCAAAACTTCCTATGAGGTCAATAACACCAAGTCATAACAGACAGAGATCAAGCATCATCAAGAACACAAATGAACAACAATTAGCTACTCACCCAACTATTACCAAACAGAGTAGTAAAGCAAAAACAGAACATGATGCTTCCAACAATACTAAATCTACTCCCAAAAAGCAAACTAACAATGCTGATTTCCTTGCATTGAACCTTAAGAAAAGTATAGAAACAAATGAATCACAGAGGAAGCCTAGAACTAGAGGTGTTTCTCCATCAGTGAAGTCAAGGGTTTCAGTGTTAGAACTCTCAAATGAGGCACCACCAAATTTAAGGACAGATCATAGGTCAAGTTCCAATACAAGACGACGAAGCACTACTCGAGCATCTACAATTGTGGGGTTTCAAAACACAGATCCTACTCCAAGAGCATGTAGACCATCAAGGTCACCATCACCAAGCATGTCTAATGGTGGTTGGAACCAATTAGACAGAACACAGAAAAACTTGAGGACACAAAAGGAATTGTTTACTCTGGCAGCAGGCACCAATGAAAGCAAATCACATTTTAGGGGAAGTAAAATGGTAGAGAAAGTGGTGAATGCTAGAAAATCTGGTATCAATCAAGTGGACAGAGAAGCAAAACCAAAGCCTCTCAAATATAGGGTATGATTCTTCCCTTCTCCTTTCATATTGCCAATTAGAAACTGCCTATGCATTTGCTAATTGCTATAAAAAGGTTAACAGTTTATGTTTAATTTAAACTTTAATTCACTTATCCATTGTTTCAAGTGATGACACAGGAAAAATGAGACAGGAATGCATTACACAAAGGTGCACTCCAAAATTGCTCAGACTGAATGTTTTGGTTCTTTGTTATAGAAAAATGACAAAGAAAGCAGTTGACTAGTGGCAAGGGATTTGGATGATGTGCTGATCATAGTTTAAATGTCTTCATTTTAATAAAATAAGACATCAAGAAATTGCTTATTTAGAGATCTTCTGCAAAACTTTGTAGACATCATCTGTAAAAATGTCTACCTGTTATTTTTTAGCATGTAGAGAGTATGGATGAAATATCAATCAAATTTTTGAATGAATTGGTTTAATTGTGTAATAATCAAAATTCTCGACTCAGTTCCAGCAATCTATAAATAAAAAGATTATCGATAAATGTTTTACGATTCTGTTTTTTTATATCTACTGTGCAAAAATCAATGCCCTTCTTTTGACCAATATTTGATGCTCAGAATGTAGGAAATCTAATAAAATTTTCATCTTAGTAAAAACATTTAACTTTCATACAGCGTAAATTTCTAAAATAAAGTTTCAAAAGGTTTTAAAGAAACACACACTTCATCCGCTTGTCTTCATTTGGTATGTCATTGCTATCAACACTTTTTTTGGTATCACTTACTGGAAAAGTTTTATCATTTGACATAATAATGGCACCATTAATTTCAACAGAAAATATAGTCACATGTGATGAAATTCAAATTTTAGTATTAAAATGAACTCAATAAGTCAATGACTTTTTGGTATTTTACAATGTGCAACAAAAACTAAGCTTTACAAAACTTTTTGTTTAATTGGGGGGTGTTCAGCAGAATTGAAGAGGCTAACAGAAATGGATGGTGGCCAACGATAGTGTCCTGCCTGCCTTGTATTCGCTCAAAATTAACTTGTGTAAACCATTAAATTGGTCTTTGATTTTTTTACGGGCAATTTAATTCCTGATATTTAAAAAGGACTTTGTTACTTGTTAGCTTTTAACATTCCTGACCGTCCATTAATTTAGTCTAACATTACATGGGGTTTAGGAACAAAGGTCCAGACATCACTTTGACTTCTTCAGATAGCTTGTTTCTGAACACTCATTTGGTTCCAATAATTGTTTTCCCATAGGGTTTAGGAACAAGAGTCCAGACATCACTCCTCGCAAATTGATTAAGCTCTTCTTGCATGGCTAGGATCCACCATTCATCACGCAGAGCTTCATCAATGTTCTTTGACTCAATTTCAGAAAGTAAGGCAAGATTATTCACATCTCTGAATTTTGATCTTGTTCTTACACCTTCTGAGGTATCACCAATGATTTGTTCCCTGGGGTGATGAGATCTGTATCTCCACTCATTTCTATGAGGAAATACGTTCTTTGTCTGAGACTCAACATTAGCTGTCTGAAGAGGTTCAACTTCAGAAGGTTGTTCAGATGGACCTTTAGAAAGTTCTTCAGAAGGTTCTTCATCTTTGACATCTTTCTTTTCAGACGAAGGATTCAGCTCCATTCCTGTAAAGTCATCTTCAAGATATGATAGTTCCCTATCAGTCTTTTTCATGTCATTAAATTGTACATAAATAGATTCTTCAACAGTTAAGGTTCTAGAGTTGTAAACCCTGTATGCCTTTGATGTTTCAGAATATCCAATGAAAAATCCTTTGTCTGACTTAGGATCAAATTTTCCCATATCATCTTTAGTGTTAAGTATAAAACACTCACATCCAAAGATATGGAAATAAGATATGTTGGGCTTTCTTCCTCCACAATTCATAGGGACTCTTTTTGAGAACTGGTCTTACCAAAATTCTGTTTTGAATATAAAAAGTTGTGTGAACTGCTTTTGCCCAGAAGGATCTTGGTAAGTTGCTTGAAATGAGAATGGTTCTTCCCATCTCCTGCAAGCTTCTGTTCTTTCTCTCAACAACCCCATTTTGCTGAGGTGTTCTTGCCACTGAGAAATTGTGAGAGATCCCATTCTCATCACAGAACAATTTGAAGCTTCAGTTTTCAAACTCTCCACCATGATCACTCCTTATGGTAGATATGCAGAATCATTTTTCATTCTGCACCTTCTTACAGAATTTTGTGAAATTATCAAAAATCTCATCCTTTCTTATGAGGAATATTACCCATGTAAATCTAGTATAGTCATCCACTATGACCAAACCATATTTCTTTCCACTAAGACTTTCTGTTCTAGTAGGACCAAACAAGTCAATGTGAAGAAGTTCTAAAGGTCTGCAGGTAGACACAACATTCTTGCTCTTGAAAGAGCTTATTGTTTGTTTTCCCTTTAGACAGTTTTCACATAAAATATCAAATTTGAATGAGAGCTTGGGTAAGCCTTTAACAAGGTTATGTTTTGTTAGATTTGAGATCAATCTCAAGCTGGCATGCCCAAATTTCTGATGTCAAATCTGTTTTTCATCTTCCACAGAAAGAAAACATTTCACATTCTGACTTGCAAGTTCTTCTAGATCAATTTTGTACACATTATTGTGTCTCTTAGCATAAAAGAGGGTTTGATCTAAATAGTCCTTGACTATACAACCTTCTTTTGTGAAAGATACACCATATCCACAGTCACATAATTGACTTATGCTCAGAAGGTTATGTTGCAGCCCTTCAACCAAAAGAACATTCTTAATAAGGGATTGAGGAGATATACCTACAGTCCCTATGCCAGTGATCTTCCTTTGTTGTTTTCCTCCAAAGGTGACCACTCCTCCCTCCTTTGGTCTAAGGCTTTGGACAAAGACTTTTCTCCCGTCATGTGACGCGAGCATCCACTGTCCAGGTACCATTTAAGGGGTTTCCTTTATCCTATTAAAGACATATGCAACAGGAACAATTAAGTGCTTAGGTACCCATATTTTCTTGGGTCATTTCTTGTTAGATTTGGGCTTTGATTTCCTTTTGTGTTTACATTGAGACACATTGTGTCCAGTCTTACCACAATGGGAACACCCATTACCTTGCATCTTACCTTTATCAGGAAATTTTAAAATAGAAGGTTCAGATGATGTATATTCTGAGAAGCCTAAGCCATTCTTGTCATAGGAATTTCTTTGTGTTCCTAATAATCTGTTAAGATTATCAATTCCTTTGACAAACCTGACTAGGTCCTTGGTAAGTTCCTCAACCTTTCTCTGAAGTTTTTGATTTTCCTTAGAAAGGTCTTTGGAGTTACCAGTCTCTTGTTTCAAGAGCTTTTCTTTGAGTATAAGATTTTCTTTTTCTAAAATTTCATTTTTGTCACTTACTTTAGCAAATGCTCTTGAGAGCTCCTTATACTCATTGAAAAGTTCTTTGGAACTTCCAACCAAATCATCATACTGATCTTTAAGAGTTTGAGGCATTACCTCAGATTCTGAACTATCAGATGATGGAAGACTTTCCATCAGGTACATATTTGCTTCTTCTGGAGCATCCTCCTCTTCTTCTTCTGAAGTTGACTCATCAAGATCCTCCCAAGTGGCCATCAGCCCCTTCTTCTTCTTAAAGAATTTCTTCTTTTGGAAAGAAGGTTTCTTGAGCTTAGGACAATCAGCCTTCACGTGTCCTTGCTGTTTACACTCAAAACGGGTAATTTTTTCAGTAGATAAGGAATATTTACTAGAATTACCTTGTCTAAATCCAGAGGATTGATGCTTTCTGAACCTCTCTTTCTTCTGAAGAATTTTCTTTATCTTTCTGCTAAGAAGAGCAAGATCCTCATCTTCCTCTAAACTGACTTCAGATTCTTCACCACCATCTGAAACTTCTTCAGCTTGCATGGCTTTCAGGCTTCCATGCCTAAGCTGTTTGGATTTTGTGTTCAGTGCCACTCATTTCTTCTTGAATTTGTCTTCGCCAAGTTCTAACTCATGGACCTTGAGAGATCCCAACTGTTCTTCCATTCTTAAGGAGTTGAGGTCTTTGGCCTCTTGAATGGCAGTAACTTTGGGTCTCCAGGTTTTAGGTAGACTCCTAAGAATCTTTTGATTGTTATCTCCAGATTCATAGGTTCTTCTTAAAGACCTCAGTCCATTAGTTATAGTCTAAAACCTCCCATACATTTGATCAATGGTTTCAGAGTCATGCATTTTGAACATCTTATACTGATGTACAAGCATGCTGATCTTAGACTGTTTAACATTCTCAATCCCTTCATGGGTTGATGCTAATGTGTCCCAGATCTCCTTGGAAGAAGTACATTCATGAACTTTCTCATATTCTGAGTTGTTCAGAGAATATATCAAATAGACTTTAGCCTTGACATTTAACTGAACACGAGCCTTATACTCCATAGTCCATTCAGAATTTGGTATAGGCACCCCACCATGCATAGGAACATAATCACCATCAGTGACAACATCCCAAAGATCAATGTTGTTGCTCTCAATGAACAACTTCATACGATCTCTCCAGTAGTGATAATCTACTCCATTGAAGGCTGGAGGCCTGGTGATAGAGGCTCCCTCTGTAATGTACTGTTTGTTTCTTGTTGAGGTTTCCATCTGGATCTTTTTCCTCAGCACTTGTTAGATGCTCAACCCGAGGCTGAGCTCTGATACCAATTGTAGAAACAAACAGGGAAACACTAGAAGGGGGTTGAATAGTGTTTCTATAAAACTTGAACGTTTTTGGAAACTTTTTCTCAACAAGGTGTTTTTATAAAAGCTTTCAGACAATGCACTATTATCTGAAGTTTAAAATTCCGTCTGAAGGTTGTTCGGACTGATAAAATTTGTTTTTTGAAAAACTGAGTTTACGTTTAAGCTTTTATATGAACCGATTTCCACTAATCTTTAGAAGATTACAAGTATTCTTTTCTGTCAAGCCTCTTCAGGCTCTACAACAACAAGTATTGTTTCCTCACAAGCCTCTTCAGGCTCAACCCAAGTATTGTTTAACAAATAAGCCTCTTTAAGCTCAACACCCAAGTGTTTAAAGGTATAAGAAAGTTTAAGCTTAAGAACTACACAAGTTCAGAGCTCAAATAGAAATATTGTACAAGATAACTGAGTTATTTTCAGGATAAGAAGGTTTTTGTACAAAGAATAATTTATCATAGTTTTTACAGCGAAAAACTTGCAGTGTTTGGGCTCTTCCTTTCTTCGATTGTTCTCTTTTTTGCATAGTTCTGCATGAAGCTATTTATAGATGCTTGAGATGAAGTCCGTTGAATTCATCGTTGAGAGATAACATTAAATGCTCTTAATCCCGTTGTTATACAACTTCTGATAGCTTCTGACACAGTACAAGGTAGATGTGCAGTATTGTCTCTATTTTGAGCACTGCAAAGACTGCGCTGCAGATATTTCCTTTCTGGTGCATGTAATTCAAACGTGCAGGAAAGTCTTTGAACAACTTGAAAGGGAATCAAGCATGTAGTCAGGGTGTAGCGGAATAAATGGATTCCCTCCCTTGTTATGATCGTTAATGCGAAAACACGAATCAAGGCATAAAAGAGCATAAAACAAAAGGTCGTACCTTATAAGGATTGCTAACAAGGCAATAACAGTCACGTCTCTAGTGGTGTCCACGCCAACAGCCAAACTAGGAAACCCTCCTCAACTCTGCTAGTAGCCTTAGAGAGTAAAAGGCAATTGCTTATGTGTATGGGGTAGTGCATCTCATGCTCTATTTATAAAGTGGTGGCTAGGGTTTTACCCCCTTACTCACTTATCTCTAACACATATGGGTCTGGCCCATTAGGTTATAATTCTAATTAAATTAAATTAGAATTATTATCCTTTCCTAGAGGCATGTTATATGCGTGTGACCCAATAGACTTTTAATATTTGGTCATGATATTAAAATAAAACCCTTTCATATTTAATATCTTAAATAGTGAGCGGTATCTAGCAATACATCACTATCCAAATATTGAGATTATCAACAACTTTGATGCATCCTATTTTATGATAATAATTTATATGATATGTCCCTTTGTCCAAATATCTAATTGAACACAAGGGCATGGATTGTGTCAACCTTGTATAGTTCAATTTATGTTTTTCTTGATCCCCAAGTAGACTGCTCATAAAATAAACATCTCATGTTTATCCTCCTGAGCATGGCCATGCATTTTGCAGTCTCACTTTATCAAGAGGCCTACAGATATAACTCTTGTTACACAGGAGGGACAAATCCCATCTAGGGCACTCACATTCCACCACATAATTTATTATATGTCCAAAAACCAACTTTATGATTACCCTGTTATAGGTAACGTTTGATGATAATTAAAACATATAATTCCTTATGTAGGAATCGTAGTGATTTCAGGTCGAAGGACTTCATATAACACTTATCAATTTAAGAAACGTTCATGACACTTATGTAACAATCCATGCAACATTCTTAAGGTGGGTCTGTCCAGTACACCATTACTCTTAATGTGTACCTATGTGAGCACATGATATCTCATATCCATGATCCGTGAGATGTGATCATCAATGAACTCACATACTTGTCTAAATGCATCTTTGTCCTAAGATGATACTTGACTAGGGACTATGTAAGAATAGTTCTTCATAAGATCTCACGATCAAGTCATCTACTTGATTTCTTATGAAATTTGAGCTTACTATTCTAAGGACATTAATTATACTCTAAAAGAATAAGTTACCTTTATAAAATAACATGATACAAGTGATGGATGTTCATAAACATATAAGTCTATAGTGCATATTCCTAACACAACTTGCCTTAAAAAGGATAGACCAAAGACTTGTTTCAGAAGGCATTGAAAAATGACTTGAGTCTTTATCAGAGATCTTTAGAGGGCATCACTTTTTAGATGGCTTCTGAATTCAGACACTCTTTCACGTCACACATCTTCAGATGGTCTTCTTGGCTTCAGATGATTTCATGCTTCAGATTGATAGACCACTTCAGATGGTTCTACTTCTTCAGACAGTAGATCACTTCAGATGGACAACTTGCTGAAACACGAAAAAACAGTTAAAAACATAAGCAATATTTGCAAGAGATACTTTAACAGAATTTGTTATTCACTAAAACTTAGGAAAGTAAGACTCAACAGGGTGCTGGTTGTGTGTTGATAATATAGAATTGTGTATGTGTTTGTGTTGTGATATGTGAAACTTTTATGCTGAAATTATATAATTTTTGAATTGTAGACAAATGGATTGTAGATGGATGTATGATAGGGTTGATTCTTATAGGAGATTGAATAATGAGTTTATTGATGGGGGTTTCGAGATTTGTTAACAAGGCTATGGAACAACCTTCGTTTTTGTCTGATGGAGGGATTAGGTGTCCATGTGTGAAATGTAATCGTGAGAGTATTCTGAAACCTTTTTTAGTTAGACTTCATTTGTTGAAGTCTGTATTTAAACCAAACTACAGTGTATGGATTGACCACGGAGAAGTAGGGTCTAATAATGTTCAGTTGGGAGATGATGATAATAGTGGTGAATTTATGAGTTATGAACCTCAGTTTGCCTCAATGACTCAAATGGTGTATGATGCATTTAGGCCTATACCTGATGAAACAGATGATAATGACCATGAGCCACCTAACCCAGATGCCCAACGGTTTTATGATATGTTAATATCTGCAAACCAGCCAATCTATGATGGAGCAAATGATTCTAAGTTATCAATAGTTGTGAGGTTATTAGCAGCTAGGAGTAATTGGCATGTTACTAAAAAGTGTTTGAATTATTTAATCCAAATGCTAGTTGATGTAACTCCAACACCCAACACCATTCCAAAGAACCATTATTAGGCAACCAAATTGGTGTCTAAGTTAGGGTTGAAGGCGGAAAAAATTGATTGTTGTAGGAATGGTTGCATGTTGTATTACAAGGATGATTCTATGTTAACAGAATACAAGTTTTGTAATGCTCTGAGGTTTGTTGCTCGTAAGGTTGGGAAGGAGAGATATAAAGATGTTCCGGTGAAGAGGATGTTTTATTTGCCAATTATTCCAAGGTTGCAGCAATTATATGCTTCATTAGAGTCTGCTGCACAAATGTGATGGCATCATGAGAATAAGAATGATTCTAGTTTATTGCGTCATCCATCGGACGGGGAAGCATGGAAACACTTTGATAATGTATATCCTTATTTTGCAAATGAGCCAAGAAATGTAAGGTTGGGGTTATGTGCTAAATTTTATAATCGCAATTAACTAAATAATCATTTTTAAAAAAAAAAGTATTATGACTAGTTACGGCCTGGCCGTCGCTAAAAAACCGACGCTAAATGGTATAAGTTTAGAGATGGACAGGTCGTCTCTACATTATGCCCATCGCTAACTTGCGACGGCTAGCGACGGTTGCGACCGTCGATACGTTGTGACGGTCGTCACTTTAGCAACGGTCGTTGCGTCGCTAACTAGCTACGACTGACAAAATAGTCGTCCCTATTGCATTAACGACGGGGCCCTATAGCGACGACCTACTAGTCGTCGCTCTGTCGTCGCTAGAGCATGTATAGCAACGGCTTTCGTGATGTTAGCGACGACTTATAGCCGTTGCTAATCAAATGATTTTCTTGTAGTGGGTTTAGAGAGTCACAAAAAGGGGTTGAATTGTGGCTCTTAAAAACTTTTCGCTCAACCTACAAAGTTGAATTCCGTACTAATTTTCTTCTCAAGAAATTCTTGGCTTACTACCCAAAATATTTTTTATTAACAAACTAGTAGCAAAGGAAAAACTAGGATAGTTGAGGGAGTCCCTAACTACCTCTTACATGATTGTTAGGTTAAATGGATATTTAAGGAATACTATTGAAATCAAACATTCATAAGTGACATTCCTTATCCAATTGAAGTATAGTGGTAAAAAACGAGTTATGATATTCATACAATAAATTTATACAAACTCATACGACATACTCTTTATCTCTATCTCTCCCCATCACACACATAACCCATTACACCCCTCTCTTTTCTCTCCTCTATTATCTCTTTTTTTATTGTCCAAAATATTATACAAGATGCTAAGATTTCTCGTAGAGAACAATATCTCTTATATGGCCTTTGGTCATTTACTTTTCACTCTGAACATAAGTAAATTACTTAAAATAACAATGATATCTACTGGGAATTAAATTGGATAGTCTCCCATAAAATAAAGATAAAGATCCCCATATAAAAATAGGAAAATTCTAGGGTGGACCAAATAAACCAAATAAAATTTGGTCCAACCTACATTTTATTGACTTCTAAAGTTGAGTAAATAATTTTATTTTTTATTAAATGATTTTTATATGACTATTTAAACTTAATTTAAGGATAAATACGAATTTATAATACAACCTATCACTTTAAATTGATAAAATGAACACTGAATCTGATGATCATGAGTTTAAATTACTATATTTTTACATTCTGCATCGTAAGACCCATAAAAATAATAGTAATGTCGAGTGTACTACACTCAAATCCATTACAAACATAATACAAACATGAACAATCAAATTAAAAGACAACTAGAGCTTAAATTTAAAGACGTACATTTTACAAACAACATTATTTTTACAAACATGGACAATGAAAAGACACTAGAGTCCAAAGAGTACCCATCGTGGTGCATGGAAGACATACTCATTAGAGTTATTGCGCACAAAGGACAAAATCCAAGCAAGCTACTAATCTGAAAAAATAAATGAAGAAATCGTGAGTTAAATATATAGATTCAATGAAAATGTTAAAACAATAGTTAAGCAGTATATGAATATATAGTAAAAATTAAAACTTTAATTCATGTGATGTTTTAAATGATCATATATATGACTCATTACCAAATAACGATCATATATGACTATTAATATATACATGCATGCAAATCTTATATCAATGTTCATTAACAAATAGCGATAAAAATCATTAATATATATGATAAGTTATTACAAGTAAAAAAACAAATCTAAATTTCCTAACTATCTTTGTTTCATATACAACCAAAAATACACAATTGAAAAATTAAGGACCTATACTACATGATTTCACTATTTTCCTTATAAACCTTTAAAAATAATAAATAAAAGGGAAAAAATATGTTTCATCTCTATACTTTCGGTGAACTTTAGTCTTCATTGCTATACTTTAAATCATGCGTTTTTTGTCACTAAATTTTCTAAATCCCCAAACTATGGTACCTGCCGTTAATGAGATCTGTTAACCTAATGACCTGACTAACATAAGTTACATGTTAACCTCAGTAGTGAGTCATAAATAATTGACTCGGATCTAATTTATAACATTTTTTATTAATTTTTAATTACTAAAAAAACCTTAATTACTAAATTAGAGTTTTCACCTCAGTATTTTTATCTGATAAAAAAACATAATTTAGTAATTATGGTTATTTTAATAATTAAAAAATTAATAAAAAATATTAATTAGATGAGAATTGATATTTGGGACCCCTATTGAGACTCACATGTAGCTTTTATTAGTCATCTCATCAGGTTAACATATCTAACTAACGGTCCGGGGCCACGGATTGACGGTTTAGAAAGTTTAAGGACAAAAAACAAAGGATTTAAAGTACACGGACGAAGACCAAAGTTGACCTAAACTATAGGGACGATAAACATATTTTTCCCTAAATAAAATGACAATAATTAAGTTGAACTTTTTGTAAGCAAAAGAGAAAATTAGAAATTAAAATAGAAAGTATATATTTTCTCAAATTAATTAAATACATGCTAAATTTTTCTCCAAGTGCTAGGATAAAACTAGTGCAATAATAATATTAAGGAGTGTTTAAACATTGGTTAAGGAATAAAAACTGAAATGTTTTTATTAGAGAGAAACATTTAATATCATAAATGTAATTAAAATTATAAATTTTAAAATTTTATAATAAATAAGTCAAAGAAAAAAACTTTGAAAGCTCTAAACTTAAAATAACGACGAGTTGTTAGAAGAATGTTTTTAGTAAATCAAAGCATGTTATTTTAATTATATTATTATTATTATTATTATTATTATTATTATTATTATTTCGTTTCATTAAAAAAGTGTCACAATATATATAATCCAATCTCCCTAGACTATACCGTTAGGAAAATTTTCAACCTCTTCTTGAACTCCCTTTAAAATCTCACAAAATGTGAGGTTTGATTTTTCACTCAAACAACAATATATCAACTTTTATCTTTAAAAAATTTTAAACACTATAGTCCAACTTAATAGTGATTTATTAAAGAACACTAACCCCTGACCTTGTTTGGTGGAGGAGAAATAGAGGAGAAATAGAGAAGGGGGAGAGAAGTTGACAACTTCCCTTATTTGGTGGAGGAGAGAAATGCTAAAAAATTGTGGGACTCACATACTTTTTTATTTCTCCACAAATTTAGTGAGAGCTAGATATGGGAGAAATGGGGGCAACAACACAATAACCTATTTCTTTCTATTTCACACACATAGTTCTCACATATCAAACAACTTAAAAATTAATTTCTTTTTTATTTCACACTCATTTCTCTCACACCAAACAATTTATAAAGGTTCTAAAAATAATTTTAGTTCATTAAGAGAAAACATACGTTAGTTTTTTTTCCCTAAACATTGATGCAATACTTATAACAAGCTTAAAACATAGTTTTGAACAAAAAGATAATGTAGGCTGTTTTTAAATATTTGGAGAAAGAAAAAAGTCTAGAGAGAGGTAAAGTTACCACAGGTTCTCAGCATTATTATTTTCTCTACAATCTTAAAAGTAATATAGGACAATATTTTTTATTTACACCTAAGAAACTAAAATGACATATAGGCTAGTTTGGATAAACTTATAAGAATTTATTTGGGAGAAAAAAAAGAATAAATTAAAAAGTAAAATGAATTCAGCTTCTTCTATAAGTTAAAATTAATCTTTGCAACTCAATTTTTTCAGAAGTTCTCTCATTTAACTTTTTATAAATAACTAATTTTAAATTATGGGAGAAGTTGAATTCATTTTACCTTTTTGATTCATTCTATTTGATTCATTCATTTTTCTTCTCTCACACGTCATTATAGAGAAATTTATTCAGACTGGCTACTATTGTAGTGACTTCTTCACTTTATTTAGTTTGTAAATTCAAAATTACTTTCAATTTTTGAATTTTGTTATTAATGAGTGATAAGAGAAGTAGAGGTGACTCCAGGGTGTAAAAAGCACAAAATTGGGAGTGCTTTTGTTAAGTGAGTGTGGAGAAAAATAACGAAGAGATGAATAAAAAAGTAGGAATGAAAAGACATGAAAATATATAATTAAAAAAATACCAAAACCAAAGGTGTGGGCTGAAAGAAGGAAAAATAACTTGGTCGATTATCATATGAGACCCACATATATGAAGGAACATATCCCACAAAAAGTTTCAGTTTCAGAAATCAATTATGAAAAGTGGCAATAGAAAAGAAAACTATAACAAGAGTTTTGAGCAATTATTTTGGAAAAGCAACATTATATTAAAACACTGACAAAGCAATATGGTTGATAAGCAAATAAAAACATGTTAAAATAAATTTCTTTTGCTTATCACATTACTAAATTTCAAGTGAATAAAACAAACTTCTTTTGCTTACCACATCACTAAGTTTCAACTGAAGGAGTGCACTTGAGGACCATCATGACGTAAAGTTCGTCTTTCGTATGATTGAGAAATCTGAAGTAAGCATGTCTCCATGTTCGTTTGAAGAAAAGGGAACCACAAACTACCCAGAAGCTTATTGCAAATCCAACCCCCATGCCCATATACAACCCTTCTAGTAGCTCAGATCTTTCCTCATCATCATTTCCCATTATGTTTGTGTCAGTGGGTGCTTCATCATGGGTGCAATTCTTTGTAAGCGGAGTCCCACAAAGTTGAGGATTGCCGATATAACTAAGAGCTGTAAAGCCTTGAAGCTGCGTCCCTAATGGGATTTGACGCTTGAAATTGTTGAATGGGAGATTCAAGGCACTAAGAAAAGTGAGTGCAGAGATGCTCGAAGGAATTTCTCCTGAAAGCTTTTTTTTGAGAGATCAAGGGATTCCAGTTGCTTCATATTGCCAATTTCTTCGGCTATGGTTCCCATTAATTGATTATGTGACAAGTTCAAGGATTGTAATGCAGTGAGCTTAAATACTTCCACAGGTACTTTTCCAGACAATTGGTTGCTTGAAAAGTCAACAACACGCATGTACCGTCTATAATTTATGTTAAAGTTTGATACAAATTTCTAGAATATGTTAGATAAGTGTAGAAAAAGCTAGATATGTATGTTAGTAACTACTAGATAGAAAATTCTAGAATTATGTAAACAATTAAATATAGATAGAGAACTCTAGAATAGATATCTCTAGAATTCTCTTGATAAAACATGAATGGTGTGTTGAGGCCTATAAATAGGCCATGTACCCAACATTTGTAACCAAGTAACTAGTAAGCCATTTCTACTCAAAACTATTCCAACTATTCCTCTAAGCTAGCTTTCCTTTCAACTAAGCCTATCAACATAACAGTGGTACCAGAGCTACGTTCGATCATCTACCGGGCGTAGAAATATTACCCCACTACTTCCAAAAAATTCTCCCAATATCCTACCAACTTCCAATAAATTTTCTATCCCATGGCTAACACCATTCAATCATCATCTATCCCTATTCCCATTTTTAATGGTGAAAATTATGATTTTTGGAGCACAAAAATGAAGACATACTTCACCTTCCAAGATCTATGGGATACGATAGAAGAAGGATTTTCTGCTCCAGAAGACACCTCAGCCCTTACTGCGGCTCAAAAAAAGGAGTTGAAGTATAACAAACAAAAGAATTCGAAGGCACTATTTATTTTGCAACAAGCCATGACCGACACAATTTTTCCGAGAATAATAGGTGCCAAAACCGCCAAAGAAGCATGGACTACGCTGCAGGAGGAGTTCGAAGGAAGCGAAAAGGTACGTGCTGTAAAACTCCAAACTCTACGGCGTAACTTTGAATTGCTAAATATGAAGGAAGTTGAGACCGTAAAGGACTACTATTCTAAGATAAAAGAAATAGTTAACCAAATGAGAGCTTACGGGGAAAATATTCTTGACAAGAAAATTGTCGAGAAAATTCTAATTACTCTTCCCCGTAAATATGATTCGATTGCGACAACGATTGAGCAAACAAAAGATCTATCTACCTTATCAGTGACAGAGCTGATGGGGTCACTTGAAGCTTATGAGCAAAGATTGAATAGGCATGATGAGGACTCAGTTGAAAATGCCTTTCAATCAAAGCTAAAATTACGGTCTCAAAATAAAGGAAATGCAGAAAAAAGGAATAATGGAGAAACTTCTAGAAATAAAGAGAATTCTAGAAATTTCTTTGGAAATTATCAGAATGAATATCCTCCATGCGGCATTTGTAAAAGGACAAATCATGCCGAAAAAGACTGTCGGTATCGTGGAAAGCCACAATGTCATCACTGCAAGAAATTTGGACATGTGGAGAAGTATTGCCGCAACAAAAATAAACATCAAGCAAACTTTGCTGAAGAGAAAGATGGTGAGCAACATCTTTTCTATGCTACCCAAGATTCCAATAATGAAACAGCTGGAAGCTGGTACTTGGATAGGGGCTGCAGCAATCATATGGCCAAAGATGCAAGCATCTTCAAGGATATTGACGAATCCGTCAAAGTGAAAGTCCGAATGGGGAATGGCACTGTCGTTGAATCAAAATGCAAAGGCACCGTTATGGTGGAGACGAAGAAAGGTACGAGACTTATTACTGACGTTCTACTAGTTCCCAATCTCAAAGAAAATCTCTTGAGCATTGGTCAAATGATGGAGAAAGGTTATACTCTCCACTTCGAAGGAGACACATGTAGAATATACGACAATAAAAAGATAGAGATTGGCCGAGTAAAAATGGAGAAGAGAAACAGAAGTTTTCCAATAAGCCTGAGACAAGGCTCTAATATTGCCATGAAAGCGGAAGTTGACGACTCATGGCTTTGGCATTGAAGATTTGGCCACTTCAATACCCATGCCTTGAAGTTATTATATCAAAAGAATATGATGAGAGATCTCCCATGCCTAAAGGATAATAGTGAAGCTTGTGAAGGATGTCTTCTTGGAAAGCAACACCGACTGCCGTTTTCAACCGGCAAAGCATGGAGAGCAAAGGACTTGTTGGAGCTGATCCATACATATGTATGTGGACCAATGCGGACATCGTCACTCCATAACAACAGGTATTTCATTCTCTTCATAGATGACTTTTCTAGAATGACTTGGGTCTACTTCATAAAAGCAAAATCAGAAGTCTTTGGTATTTTCAAGAAGTTTAAGGCCCTTGTCGAAAAGCAAAGTGGGAAACAAATAAAAGTACTTAGAAGTGATCGTGGCAAAGAATACACATCCCACGAGTTTGATAAATTCTGCGAAGATGAAGGCATTGAGCGACAACTTACAGTCGCATATTCTCCGCAACAAAACGGAGTGTCTGAGAGAAAAAATCGCACTGTCATAGAGATGGCCAGATCGATGCTCAAGGAGAAAGGATTACCAAACACATTCTGGGCTGAAGCAGTCTATACTGCTGTCTACATACTTAATAGATGTTCGACTAAAACAGTTCAAGATAAGACTCCGATCGAAGCTTGGAGCGGGCAAAAGCCATCAGCAAAGCACCTAAGGGTCTTTGGATCTATTTGCTACATACATGTTCCAGAAGAGAAGAGGCACAAGCTAGAAGACAAGACCGTACGAGGCATCTTCCTTGGGTATAGCACACAGTCAAAAGGCTACCGAGTCTACAACTTGCAGACCAAGAAGCTCACTATTAGCCGAGACGTTGAAGTCGATGAAAATGCTGCTTGGAATTGGAATTACGAGAAAGTAGAGAAAAATATTTCGATCTCAATGCAGCAACCTGAAGAAGGAACTGCCGAAGTCCCAGGTGAGCCTCATTCTCCTCCGCAACAACAAACTCCATCACCAGAGTCTACTCCAAGACGAGTTAGATCTTTGGTGGATATATATGAAACCTGCAACTTGGCCATACTTGAACCTGAAAGCTTTGAAGCAGCATCAAAACAACAAGTATGGGTAAAGGCTATGGAAGAAGAGATAAAAATGATAGAGAAAAATAACACATGGGAGCTAGTAGATTGTCCAAAAGACAAAGATATCATCGGGGTAAAATGGGTGTATAAGACAAAACTCAATCCCGACGGCACCATACAAAAGCATAAGGCAAGGTTGGTAGCTAAGGGCTACTCACAACAACCTGGAATTGACTACAACGAGACATTTGCCCCAGTAGCTCGCTTAGATACAATCAGAGCTCTAATAGCTCTTGCGGCACAAAAAGGCTGGAATATCTATCAGCTAGATGTCAAGTCTGCTTTTCTAAATGGAGTACTACAAGAAGAGATCTACGTGGAGCAACCACAAGGTTTTGTGAGCAAAGGCAATGAAGACAAAGTGCTAAGGCTTAGAAAAGCTTTATATGGTTTGAAGCAAGCTCCTCGGGTATGGTACAGCAGAATAGATCAATACTTGACCGATCATGGATTCAGGAGGAGTAAGAGTGAGCCAACACTATACATCAAGACCCAAGGTCAATATGACACTCTCATAGTCTCCTTGTATGTAGATGATCTTATCTACACAGGGAACAATATGAAGATGATGACAGAATTCAAAGAAGACATTATGAAGACATTTGAAATGACGGACCTTGGCTTGATGAACTACTTCCTCGGTATTGAGGTAAGTCAAAAGAAAGAAGGGATATTCATCTGTCAAAAGAAATATACAGAAGCTCTACTTAAGAAGTTCAAGATGAGTGGATGCAAGACTGTCACTACTCCGCCCGTGACAAACGAGAAGCTACAAAAAGATGATGGAGCACCAGAAGCTGATGCATCTCGCTACAAGAGTCTGATCGGGAGCTTACTATATTTGACAGCTACACGACCAGACATCATGTATGCTGTAAGTCTTCTATCAAGGTTTATGCAAAGCCCAAGCCAAATTCACTTTGGAGCAGCTAAAAGAATTCTAAGATATCTACAAGGTACAAAGGAGTTTGGTATATGGTACAAAACCATGACCAACTCAAGTTTGCTAGGATACACTGACAGTGATTGGGCAGGTTCGGTAGATGACATGAAGAGCACCTCCGGCTATGCCTTCTCACTCGGATCAGGAATATTTTCTTGGGCATCAAAGAAGCAAGCAACAGTTGCACAATCAACCGCAGAGGCAGAATACATTGCAGCAGCTGAAGCTACAAGTCAAACAATTTGGCTTCGAAGGATATTTGCTGAAATGGGAGAACAACAAGATGGGCCTACCATAATCTACTACGACAACAAATCAGCAATAGCAATGACTAAGAATCCAATGCATCATAGTAGAACAAAACACATAGCAATCAAATACCACTTCATCAAAGAAGCAGAAGCAACTAAAGAAATCAAGCTAGAGTATTGCAAGACTGAAGATCAAGTAGCTGACATATTCACGAAGGCACTACCAAGAGCAAGGTTCGAACAACTACGCATTATGCTTGGAGTTACAGAAATTTGTATCAAGGAGGAGTGTTAAAGTTTGATACAAATTTCTAGAATATGTTAGATAAGTGTAGAAAAAGCTAGATATGCATGTTAGTAACTACTAGATAGAAAATTCTAGAATTATGTAAACAATTAAATATAGATAGAGAACTCTAGAATAGATATCTCTAGAATTCTCTTGATAAAACATGAATGGTGTGTTGAGGCCTATAAATAGGCCATGTACCCAACATTTGTAACCAAGCAACTAGTAAGCCATTTCTACTCAAAGCTATTCCAACTATTCCTCTAAGCTAGCTTTCCTTTCAACTAAGCCTATCAACATAAATTTGCCTCCCCATCCTTTCTACCAATCAAAGAAGTTTTCACTATTTGATAATTCTAAAACTAACAATTTAACTCATTGCCTTTTGTGAGCTGCGGAAGAGAGAATTGGTATGACACCCCTTGTTCAATAATACCTAACATGTCACTTATTGAATGATTTCCAAAGGTTATTGTTGCTTAGATCAACATGAGTCAATGATTTCGAATTTACCCAGCAATCAGTGAGCCCTTCGGATAAATAATTATGAGAGAGGTCCAAGTACTGTAAATTGCTTTCCCCATTCATATTATGACACAAGAGAGGAGAAAGAGGCCCAGACAAAGAGTTTTCTCTTATCTGAAAAAGCCTCACATTTGAAGTTAACCGAGGAAGGCCACCACTCAAACCATTTGCTTTCAACCTTACGACTTCAGAGTTCAACAACACGTTTGACATATTCCAATGCATGGAATTGTCAAATAAAGAGAGAAATGCAAGTTCAGCTGCCCAACTCCAAAACTTGTCGGGAGATTCACTTGTAAATGAGGAGTTCCAGATTTTTAGAGCATAGAGAGATGTTTGTGTACAACCATGGAATATGTTTAAGATCCACATATCCCAGTATAAGTTGCAAGAGTTGAAAAGGAGGAGTCCAGTGGGGATCAAAATCAAAGACCAAGGAGGGCGAACTCAACCACTAATCTTGTAAGTTTGAGAGGTTGGCAAAATTTCGTTGGGACACAACCCCAGATAAAGAATTTCCTCCAACACCCATCTCCTCTAAATTTGAGAGTTGCCCAAAACTTTCAGGAAGGCTACCAGTCAACTGATTTAAGTAGACAACAAAGCCTATCAAGGATGATAAATTCCCCAAAGTTGTAGGGATAGAACCTGTAAATAAATTTTGAGAGAGATCAATATAATGTAGGCTTCCAAGTTGGCCTAACCAATCAGGAATTGTTCCGCTCACCTGTTGTCATTCAATCTCAATGAATATAAGTTACCAAGATTCAATAAAGTGTTGGGTATTTCGCCATGGAAACGATTACCTTCAAGAATCAGAACAGAGAGCCCAATAAGATTGAACAACCAATTAGGCAGTTCAGAGAAGAAATCATTGTCAGAAAGATCAAGATGTTCAAGTGAAGTGAAATTGGCATATCCCAGAGATGGACTAGCACTTTTAAGTAGGCAACCCGTCAAGTGTAACTCAGAAAGTGAAGGAAGCATGGTCATTATCTGAAGCCATTGAGTTTGCTTGTGGAGATCAATGGAGTCCAAATTAAGATATTCTAAGGATGATAGATGAAGAAGCCATCTTAGATCATCAATCACAAGAATGTCAGAAAATTGGGGATTATGCCATTTCTTGATTATTGATAATGGAAATTAAATGAAATTGTACACTCATGTTATAATATGGTTTGAAGATACTATTATGCTTACTCATGAATTATTTCACTCATTATTGGGAGAAACTTGAATTTGGTCTTTGAGGCCTCACAGTGTAAATAAGGAATTTAATGTGGATCCTTGGCCTTCACGTGTATTTGAGGTATTTGGGGCTTTGGATCTCATGTATGAAAGAGGATAAATAATTGTTTGAATTTATCATAGTAACGGGGTAAGGTCCCTGTGGCCTTCAGGGACGACGGTCCCTGTTAGCCTGAGCTCAGTCTAGCCTTCACAGATAAGTGGAAAGACCCCTTGGGTGTTGGGTTAAACACTTCATGTTCAAGTATAAATTATATCATGGATATTACTCTTGCTTGCTTATTATCATCATTCTTTGGTTGTTGCATTGCATTTGTCTGTTCCTCACCACACCGCTTGTTTATACACACTCACTGGGACTTTAGTCTCATTATACGATATTTTGTATTTAGAATCACAGGTCTCCAGGCTAGGTGCATGAATGGATGGAAGATTGGATATTAAACTCTTTTGGATCATTTTGGACTTTGGTGTATTTTAATCAATGTATAGATGAATCTATTATTCTGTGATGGGATATTGTAGTGCATGTAGAGCCTAGAAGGCATGGTATTGATTGTTATAGGTGACATGTATCATTGTATTCCATTTAACTATACTTGTGTTGTATCTTGTTGGATGCCTGATAAGTGAAAATTATATGATAAATTAGAGCACTTTTTAGTTCACTTATCAAGGATAAAATAGTATTTTTGCCCCAAATTAATCCCTTTTTATTTAATATTAGATCAATTGTATTTATTAATCTTGAATTTTAATTTGATGCTATTTTGATACAAATTGTGCTGATTTTTGCAGAATATTGCAAAGATTTGATATTAAGGAAAGATAGCATTAAATAAGGGAGATATTTGCAAGATTTGAAGTTTATTTGAAGGCAATTAATGAAGATTGGAAGATTATTTGAGAGCAATTAATGGAGATATCACTGCCAATTAAACAAGGATTCTGCAGACAACCTTCCCAATTAAATCCAAGATGCTCAATAAATGCAAGATCTCAGCAAGGAAAAGGGAAACAAGGAAAGACAATCAACTAAAATCAGTCTCGGGGAGAAATCAAGTTAAAAAGAGAAAGATTGAAGCTGTGCAACTCGTGTTGCGCGCTTCACCCTGCGCTGCAGCGCAGGTGAAGCGCAACCATTCTGACTTCTGCGCTGCAACCTGCGCTGTAGCGTAGGTGAAGCGCAGAACGCGTGATTACTTGCCAAGTTGCCATTTTTAGATAGATTTATCCCCAATCTTCTTTGTCTTTCCTTAGCCTATAAATAGGACCTCATTGCACCAGATCAAGGTGTGCACGATTATTGTAATTCAGTGATATTTCAGTGATAATGCACCAGAGCTAATTTTAGAGTAGGAGAGGAGGAACGCTTCACAAGGATTGAAGATGGTGACAGCATCTTCGGTGGTTTGTATGGCTACCTTGTGTAGTTAACTCTCCATTAGGATTGGATGTAATTGATTCTATCCCCAAGTATATGTAAACTCTATATTATTATTTCCTGAGCTCTCTGTCTATAATATTGGTAATCTTATTCTGTGCTTAATTCCTAACTTCCGCGCTTACGCTGGAGTTATAGGCTAGTTTCGACTAGGATTGAGGATGGGGGAGCAGATTCTGAAGAAACCCATTCTCTGAGTGAATAAGAGGACTCGGTAGCCAGTGAACCGAAACATGGGCGTTGCTAGTGATTGATGGGTAGTGTGAGTACTCTAATGAATGGCGTCTACAGGATAGGCATGGTTATTAAATTACCGATAGCAAAGGATTAGTTGATTGTCGATCCAAGAAGCGAAACGTGGATGTATTCTAATGAGTGATGGGTAGTGACAGTACTCTAGCGAAGGTGCGTCCAGAGGAGTAGGCCTCGTTTATCAATTAGTCTTTTACAAACGGAATAAAAGAAAGCAAAATAAGTCGAGGGTAAGTCTGTCGCCTGGGAGAGCCCGCATGGATTACCTTTAAGTGTGTGAGGCCGCTAGTAACTCGGGGTCTTAGCAATATAGTTTGTCTACAGTATTATAGAGTAAACCTAAAATAATAGATAGTTTTTACATGCACGAAGGGTGTGATGATATGAAATCCAATCCTAATCCAAGTAAAGTGTCTCTAACTCTTCCTTTCTATTTCTATTGATTATTAATTTGCAATTTATATTTTCCGCAGAAAATACTCTCATAAATCCATTGTTTTCCCTTGATAAATAGATCACGACTATACGCGAATTGACCGTTCCCTGTGGATACGATAACTCTTCTTACTATTATATTACTGGATTTTTGGTTCGCTTGCCAGAAACCCATCAATTCCCTGAGTGGCAATGACTGATTAGTTATGTTTGACTGTTGAATTCCATCTTAAATAATATGTTGGATTACCTGAGCGTTTTTGTGTTGCAAGCGATACTTAAAATGCGCGAAATAATTTCCAAAATTTGGAGATAGTGCTCCCAGCAGGCACTGTTTTCTAATTTAAGAAATTAGGACGTTACATTTTGGTATCAGAGCAGTTCAATCCAATTGGACTGTGGAATTGTTTGTCTTCTAAAGTTAGTTATTTTCTTTATACATTGTTATGAAATTGAGAGACTGATCACCTCGATATTTTATTAATGACGTGTAGAGTATCATGGCTGGTGGAAGAAGAGGCAGGCCTAGGGCTAATCCTTCAACTCATCCACCTCCTCCACCTCACGGTGCTACCCCCGACCCCGTGGCGGCAGTCTTACAGACCTTGGCCCAAATTATGGGAGAACAGAATGCCAACAATGTTGCAATGCTTCAGGAGCTCATCCGGAGACCGAGAGACACCTCGCCACCACCCTTGAATGTTGTTGATCCGTTTGTCCCTAGGTTGGCGGAATTCAGGAAGCACCATCCTCCCGCCTTTACCAGAGTGTACGATCCCGAAGCTGTAAACTCATGGCTCAATGCTATGAGCAAGATCTTTAAAGTTATGGCATGCTCTGACGAGTTCAAGGTGCGCTTCGCAACCTACATGTTACAAGGAGAAGCGGAGAATTGGAGGAAGGCCGCTAGGGCTGGATTGACTCCTCCAGGGACTCTAGAATCAGTGTTCCTATAGAAGTACTTTCCGGAGCCTGTGAGGCAAAGGAAGGAGTTGGAGTTCCTACAACTGAAGCAGGGAGATATGATGGTGGGCCAGTACGTGGCAAAGTTTGAGGAGCTCGCCAAATACCATTCCCTACTCCAGACCAACCCTAATAAGGGTTGGAAATGCACCCACTTTGAGTCGGGTTTAAAGCCCGAAATCAGGAAGAGTGTTGCTATTCTCCAGCTGAGGGAATTCCTCGCTTTGGTCACCAAGTGCATGGTGGCAGAACAGAGTATGATGGATGAGGCACCCAAGCCTGTTGTGAAGACTTGGGTGGATGGGAAGAGAAAGAGAGAGGAAGCACCTGCAGGGAGGAACAACGGGCCCAACTTCCAAGAAGGGAATGGCAAGCACATTGCCCTACCTTCTACCCCTACCGTTCCTGCTTGTCCTAAGTGTGGCAAGGGCTACAAATGTGAGTGTCTGGTTAGCCAAAAGAAATGTTATTACTGTTTTGAGGCGGGCCATATGGCTGGTGAGTGCCCGAAGAAGAAGAAGGATCAGTCCAAGCCCCAAACTACCGGAAGAGTTTTCACTCTTAGTGGGGAAACTGCCACCAAGGCCAATAATTTGATGCAAGGTATGTGTACACTTAATGAGATTCCCTTGATTGTACTATATGATTATGGGGCAACCCACTTATTTATTGTTTGTGACTGTGTGGAACGATTAAAATTGCATGTCACCCATTTGCCTGTTCACTTAAATGTTCTCACCTCGGCCAAAGTGGCGATTCCTACTTCTCTTGCTTGTTTAGATTGTTCCATTGTGATACAAGGGAAGTCCTTTGTTGTGGATTTGATCTGCTTACCTTTGCATGGCATTGATATCATCTTAGGCATGAATTGGTTGTCCCAAAATCAAGTTATGCTAAATTGTTTCAATAAAGAGATTGTTTTTTCAAGTCTCCCTCTTGTTTCGAGGGAGAAGCCTGCATGCCTACTTTCTAGCCATACTCAGATTTCTGAATGCCTGTCTGATGAGAGTTATTGTTTTATTTTATTACTTTCCTCAACTGTAAGGTCCAAACCTGACTTGAGTAGTATAGCTACAGTAAGGGAATTCCAGGATGTTTTCCCGAGTGAGGTAACCATCTTACCTCCGGACCGAGAAGTTGAGTTTTCCATAGACATGTTGTTGGGCACCAGACCAATATATAAGTCCCTCTATAGGATGTCACCACTTGAGATGAGTGAACTTAAGAGTCAGCTGGAGGAGCTATTTGAGAAGAAGTTTATTAGACTCAGTGTATCACCTTGGGGAGCACCTGTGCTCTTGGTTAAAAAGAAGAATGGGAGTATGAGGTTGTGTGTAGACTTTAGGCAGTTGAATTAGGTAACTATCAAGAATAAGTATCCTTTTCCTAGGATAGATGACCTCCTAGACCAACTTAGGGGAGCGTCGGTTTTCTCTAAAATAGACTTGAGGTCAGGTTATCATCAGATTAAAATAAAGAGTGAGGATATTCCAAAAACTGCCTTTAGAACCCGATACGGGCACTATGAGTACTTGGTGATGCCTTTTGGCTTAACCAATGCTCCTGCAGTGTTCATGGATTACATGAACCGGATTTTCCGGCCCTACCTGTATACGTTTGTGGTTGTGTTCATCGACGACATCCTTATCTACTCCCAAACTTTAGAGGAACATAAGCAACATCTTAGAATTGTGTTAGGAGTGCTGAGGGAGAAGAAATTGTTTGCCAACCCTGAAAAGTGTGAATTTTGGATGGATAGGGTTCATTTTCTAGAACATGTCATTTCTAAGGAAGGGGTGTCGGTTGACCCTAGCAAGATAGAAGCTGTAGTTGAGTGGGAGAGACCAAAGTCCATCACTGAGGTCAGGAGTTTTCTAAGTCTAGCCGGCTATTACCGGTGATTCATTAAGGGATTCTCCCAGTTAGCCTTACCCCTCACTAGGTTGACCCGTAAGGGTCATGCTTTTTTTTGGGATGAGAAATGTAAGAAGAGTTTCTTGGAACTCAAGGAGAGATTGACTACCACCCCCGTCCTAGTATTACCAGATTTGTCTAAATCCTTTGAGGTTTATAGTGATGCATCAGGGAAGGGTTTAGGTTATGTGTTGATGCAAGAGAGGAAAGTGGTGGCCTATGCTTCCAGGCAGCTCAGGCCACATGAGGAGAACTACCCCACCCATGACTTAGACCTAGCAGTTGTGGTCTTTGCCCTTAAAATCTGGAGGCATTACCTTTATGGGGTTAAGTTTGAGGTTTTCAGTGACCATAAGAGCCTGAAGTACCTTTTTGATCAGAAGGAACTCAATATGAGGCAGAGGAGATGGATGGAATTTTTGAAAGATTATGATTTTGAACTAAAGTACCACCCGGGCAAGGCAAATGTAGTGGCTGATGCCCTCAGTAGGAAGTCTCTCCATGCATCATCTATGATGGTGCGGGAGTTAGAGTTGTCGGAAGAATTTAGGAACCTCAAGCTTGAGGTGAGTTTTGAGGGGAGCCACTGCAGTCTCTTTAGGTTAGAGGTTACTAGTGAGTTAAAGATCAGGATTAGGAAAGCCCAGGCACTAGATTCTAATCTTCAGGCCCGTAAGGGGCAACCGGGTTTCACCGAGTCAGGCGATCGGACAATTCTTTTCCAAGGGAGAGTCTGTGTCCCTAAGGGGGTAGTCTTAGACAAGAGATTTTGGAAGAAGCCCATAGGAGCAAGTTTACGGTGCATCCTGGGATTACCAAGATGTACCAAGACTTGAAAAACATGTTTTAGTGGGATGGAATGAAAAGAGAGGTAGCCGAGTATGTTTCCAAGTGTTTAGTATGCCAACAGGTTAAGATAGAACATCAGAAACCCTCAGGAACACTCCTACCCCTAGATATTCCCGAGTGGAAATGTGAGGCCATAGTTATGGATTTTGTGATAGGACTACCTAGAGTCCCAGCAGGCTTTGATGCTATTTGGGTCATAGTGGATCGACTAACCAAGACGGCCCATTTCTTGCCCATTAAAGCAACCTACCCCTTGAGTAAGTTAGTTGATCTGTACATTAAGGAGATAGTGAAGCTCCATGGTGTACCCTCTAGCATTGTATCAGATAGAGATCCTAGGTTCACCTCTAGGTTCTAGGGTGCTTTACATCAAGCTTTTGGTACAAAACTTAGGTTTAGTACTGCTTACCATCCTCAGACTTATGGGAAGTCTGAGAGGACCATCCAAACCTTAGAGGACAAGCTTAGAGCTTGTGTGTTAGAGGAAAAGGGAAGTTAGGATAGGTACCTGCCCCTCGTAGAGTTTGCCTACCACAACAGTTTTTATAGCAGTATAGGCATGACACCCTATGAGGCTTTGTATGGTCGGAGATGCAGGTCCCCACTCTATTGGTGTGAAGTGGGGGAGAAGAGTTTATTAGGTCTGGAGTTAGTTCATGAAACCACTGACAAAATCAAGAGGATTAGGGAAAAACCGGTAACTGCCCAAAGCCGGCAAAAGAGTTATGCTGATAGGAGGAGGAGGGATCTAGAGTTTGAGGAAAGTGATAATGTGTTTCTAAAAGTTACTCCTGTCACAGGCATAGGGAGGGCCATCAAGGCTAAAAAGCTAAATCCCCGATTTATTGGTCCTTTTCAAATCCTGCAAAGAATTGGTCCTCTTGCCTACCGTATTGCCCTTCCACCTCACTTGTCCAATATCCATGATGTTTTTCATGGGTCTTAACTTCGGAAGTATGTTCCCAATCCTTCCCATATCATAAACACAAAATCAGTACAATTACGGGATAACTTGACAATTCCAACCCAACCTGCACAAATTATTGACCGAAGCGTCAAGACCCTACGGAATAAGACAATTCCGTTAGTGAAGGTGATTTGGGTGGGTCAATCACCTGAGGAAGCCACTTGTGACATCCTAAATTTTATTAGGATAAATATTAATTAAATTAAATAGATTAATTAAGAAAATAATTAATTTAATGGGAAATAAATAATAGGAGTGTTATTATTATTAGTTTTGTTTCGTAAAGGTAATTTTAATTAAAAATAGAATAAGAGGGTGAGAGTGGGCCCAAGCCCAATTAGTTATTTCAGTAAGGAGGGGTTAACAGAGCACCCTAATCCTTATTCGTATCACTCGTCAGTAAGCGAAACGCTAAGGAGGGGAGAAACGGAGTCTCAAGAGAGAGCTGCTGTGGAGCGAATGCCAAGAATCCAAGAAAGGACTTCCTTGCTGTGATCAAGCTTCGCTTAAGGTACGGTAGGGGAGAGGATATTGCCTGTATATGCATGTAGGGGGTGCTTGTGTAATGATTTAAGATGTATAATTCGAATTTATGAATGAATAATTGAGAATGATGATATAATTTGGTGATTGATGATGTATTGTATGTGTATTGATGATTCTTGGATGAGTTTAAAGAGGATATTGAGAATAATGGAAAAAATGGGTGATTAGGGATTGAGATATTGGGGTTTTGATAAATTGATGGTATAATCTAAAATTGGTCGTTGATTTATGGAGTATTGCATGCTAATAATGATTATGTATGATGTTTAGACGAAAGAGATTGAGTAGGGATTGATTGGATGGGTTTTGAGGGGTTTGAAATCGTGGATTCTGCGATCTGCGTCGCGGGCAATCGATTACCAGGTGTGGTAATCGATTACCAGAGTGTTCTGGGCAACCCAGAAGCACTATTTGCTGGCTGGTAATCGATTACAGGATGGTGGTAATCGATTACCAGAGAGCTTGCCTGCCGGTAATCGATTACAAGGGTGATGTAATCGATTACCAGAGAGTTTGTTGGTGGGTAATCGATTACAAGGTGGTTGTAATCGATTACCAGAGACCTTGTTTGCGGGTAATCGATTACTAGAAGTTGGTAATCGATTACCAGAGTGGATTTTGATATCCTGAGTGTTTGATAATGATTGATGATGTTTGATGATGCTTTATAACGAGTATGATGTTGATGATTGATGATGTTAATGATGTTTGCGATGATGATGATGTATGATGTTGATGTAATAGTGTATATCACTTGATAATGATGATGTTGATGATGAGTATGATGACGTATGATGTTGATGTAATAGTGTATACCACTTGATAATGATGATGTTGATGATGAGCATGATGAGGTATGATGTTGATGTTAATAGTGTATATCACTTAATGATTAGGGTGTTTATTGATAAGCATGTTAATGCATGATGATGTTGATGATACTGATGTTGGTGTATATCACCTTTTGATGACGATTTATGATGTTGGTGTATATCACCTTTTGATGATGATGTTACCTAAGTTGTGCGGGCCCATAGAGGGGGTACAACTTAGGAGAGATGCCTTGAGCATATGTGATGAGACCTGGATTGTGCGGGCCCATAGAGGGGGTACAATTCGGGAAGTGAACTGAGTTGTGCGGGCCCATAGAGGGGGTACAACTCAAGGGATCAAGATGGGGCGTTCGATGCACGGGCCCATGGAGAGGGTGCAACCTGGGAGTGATTGTACGGGCCCATAGAGGGGGTACAACCTATCGGATAGTGTGTGGTAACACCGATAAACTATCTTGGTACTAACTAGAGTGATTGACGAGGTGCACCCATTGTGTGGAGTTCCAAGTCATGATCTTTTGGTAGATGATGAGAGGAGTATTGATGTATGATGATGAGTATAACGATGTATGAATGATGTTATGATGATAATGAGTATGATGATAGATGAATGATGATATGATGATAATGAGTATGATGATATATGAATGATGCTATGATGATCATGAGCTTGGTGAACGTATAATGGATGTATTTATGTGTTATAAATGAGAATGATTGTATGGCATGTATATGTTGATATAGATGATTAAATATGTGTTGAGTTTACATGAATGTTATTTACTGGTGATTAATGTATTGATGGTATGTTGTGATGATGTTGTGGGTGAGGATGGGTATTCTCTATGTGTATGTATAAGTAGTATTCCTTTTCCTCACCGTATTCTGTGGATATATTTTTTACAGGTGTTGATGAGGACACGACTGGTGTCGATTATGATTAAAGGGATGTGCTCTGATAGATGTGACATCAGGGTGTATTTTAGGAGTTTTATTATGTTCCTGGATTAGGAGTATTTTTATGAACTTTTGGATGCCTTGTATGGCAGTAGGCTATTAGTGTCTTTATATTTTGGAGTTTCGCTGCAATTATGTTTGAGTTAAATCTGGAGTTTAATTCTTTTAATAAAGTCGTTTTCCAACTAACGAAAATTTATTAAGAGCGTTTGTGAACCTTTTTACCCATTGTGGGACGTTACCCTTTTCTAAACTATGATTTACTAAACATATAAGAGTATGGGGTAGAAGGGTGTCACATTAGTTGGTATCAGAGCAGGTCGGTTCACTGGCCTTGAGTTATGAGTTTACTATGCTTTTGATGTGCTAATCTGATTGATTGGTTGAGTGATTGATTGGTTGCTTGAGTGAATTGTCTGCTTGGTTGATTGTTGTTTGTTTGATTTCTTTACTTTTCTGCTTTACTTGGTATGTTTGCTTACCCTTTCTTTAATAAGCGAAGGTTGATGCCTTGATGGCTATGGAACAGGCTGTTGGCAACCTTAACCAACGTCACGAGACGGACTGGCTTGCACGGTCCCAGTGGAATCATTCACCTACGTCTCGTGGGGGATATGACCCTGACGATGCTGCTGACTGGATCTTCGAGATCGAGAAGATTTTTTTTAGAGCGATGGACTGCCCGTTGGTGCAAAAGGTTACGTTGGCTGTGTTCAGGCTATCAGGGGATGCCGGATCCTGGAGTGACTCACTCGTTCATATCACGTGTGTGCGCGTCTAAACTTAAATTGCCTGTTTCTTCCTTGCCTTTTGTATTGAGTGTGGAAACGCCAGCTAGTGGGTCAGTTTCTACTTCTGATGTTTGCTTAAACTGTTTGATATCTGTTAATGATAGAAACTTCCTAGTTGAATTGATTTGTTTGCCTCTAAGTCAACTAGATGTCATCCTTGGTATGGACTGGTTATCGTCCAACCATGTCCTTCTAAACTGTGCTGACAAGTCTATTGTTTTTGGTCACCCTGTCGAGTGTAAGAGTAAGGATTTTATGACTGCCAATCAGGTAAAGGCGTCTCTAAGGGAAGATGCCCAGGTTTACATGCTTTTAGCTTCTTTGAAATCTGATAGTAGCGCGGTGGTGAGTGAGATACTTGTAGTGTGTGAGTACCCTGAAGTATTTGCTGATAATGTGCCTAGTTTACCACCTAAGAGAGAGATAGAGTTTGCCATGGACTTAGTGCCAGGTACAGGACCGATTTCAGCTACACCTTATAGGATGTCACCCATAGAGCTAGCAGAACTTAAGAAGCAACTAGAAGACCTGTTAGAGAAGAATTTCATTAGGCCTAGTGTGTCACCCTGGGGAGCGCCTGTATTGTTTGTTAAGAAGAAGGATGGTAGCATGAGGTTGTGTATTGATTACCGCTAGTTAAATAAGGTAACCATTAAGAATAGGTATCCTTTGCCTAGGATAGATGACTTGATGGATCAGTTAGTGGGGGCATGTGTGTTTAGTAAGATAGATCTTAGATCAGGCTATCATCAGATTAGAGTTAAGGAGGAGGATATACCTAAGACCGCTTTTAGGACTAGGTATGGACATTATGAGTATCTGGTAATGCCTTTCAGTGTGACGAATGCTCCTGCCATTTTTATGGATTACATGAACAGGATTTTTCACCCTTATTTGGATAAATTCGTAGTTGTCTTTATAGATGATATACAAATTTATTCCAAAACTAAGGAGGAGCATGAGGAACATCTAAAGGTAGTGCTTCAGGTTCTTAAGGATAATCAGTTGTATGCTAAGATGTCCAAGTGTGAGTTCTGGTTAGAGCAAGTGAGTTTCTTGGGTCATGTAATTTCTAAGGGAGGCATAGGTGTAGATCCTTCTAAGGTAGAAGTCGTGCTTAAGTGGGAGCCCCCTAAGTCAGTGAGTGAGATTAGAAGTTTCCTTGGGTTAGCTGGATACTATAGGAGGTTCATAGAAGGGTTTTCTAAGTTAGCTTTGCCTTTGACCGAGTTGACTAGGAAGGGAGTTGCCTATGTGTGGAATAGTAAGTGCGAGACTAGCTTCCAAACCCTTAAGGAGAAGTTGACTAGTGCACCAGTGTTAGTGTTGCCTGACCTTAGTAAATCCTTTGTGGTGTACTGTGATGCCTCTAAGATGGGTTTAGGTGGGGTGTTGATGCAAGAGGGTAAAGTAGTAGCCTATGCTTCTAGGCAATTGAAAATCCATGAGAGAAACTACCCTACCCATGACCTAGAGTTAGCAGTCGTAGTGTTTGTGTTGAAGATTTGGAGACATTCCCTGTATGGTTCCCGATTCGAGGTTTTTAGTGACCATAAGAGCCTTAGGTATCTGTTTGACCAGAAAGAGCTGAACATGAGGCAGAGGAGGTGGTTAGAGTTTCTTAAGGATTATGATTTTAAGTTAAGTTACCATCCCGGTGAGGCCAATGTAGTGGCTGATGCCTTGAGTAGGAAGTCGATCCATGTTAATTCCCTAATGATTAGAGAGATGGATCTTTTAACCCAGTTTAGAGACCTAAGTTTAGCTGGTGAAGTAACATCTTCCAGTGTGAGGTTAGGGATGACTAGAGTGAGTAATGATTTGCTGAAGGATATTAGTAAGGCCCAGTTAGAGGATCCATTTTTGGTTAGTAGGCGAGAGGCTATAGAAGGGGGTAGTGGTGGAGAGTTTGTGATTGGTACTGATGGGGTTGTGAGGTTTGGAGAAAGAGTGTGTGTGCCTAGTGAACCTAGCATTAAGAGATTGGTACTAGAATAAGGGCATAGAAGTAAGCTTAGTTTCCACCCAGGATCCACTAAGATGTATCAGGATTTGAAGAAAGTATTTTGGTGGCCTAGGATGAAGAGGGACATAGAGGAGTTCGTGAGTGCTTGTTTAGTGTGCCAGAAGGCTAAGGTAGAGCATCAAAAACCTTCAGGATTACTTCAACCCTTAAGTATACCTGAGTGGAAGTGGGATAGTATATCCATGGACTTCGTAGTTGCTTTACCTAAGACTGTGAGGGGGCACGACTCAATCTGGGTTATTGTTGATAGGTTAACTAAGAGTGCCCATTTCCTTCCCATCAATATTAAGTATTTTCTAGAGAGGTTGGCTCAGTTGTACATCAGTGAGATTGTGAGGTTGCATGGCATACCATCTAGTATAGTCTCCGATAGAGATCCCAGGTTTGCCTCTAGATTTTGGGAGAGTTTACAGCAGGCCTTAGGGACCCAGCTTAGGCTTAGCTCAGCTTATCACCCTCAGACTGATGGTCAGACCAAAAGAACCATCCAACCCTTAGAGGATTTGCTTAAAGCCTGTGTGTTAGACCAAGGGGGTAATTGGGATAGCTTTTTACCTTTGATAGAATTCACCTATAACAATAGCTTTAACTCTAGCATAGGTATGGCGCCTTATGAGGCATTGTATGGAAGGAGGTGTAGAACCCCTTTGTGTTGGTGTGAGCCGGGTGAGAGTCTTGCGTTAGGACCTGAGATAGTGCAGCAGACCACTGATAAGGTTAGAATAATCCAGGAGAGGATGAGGACAGCCCAGAGTAGGCAGAAGAGCTATGCTAATAAGGAAAGGAAGGAGTTAGAGTTCAAAGAAGGGGACCATGTATTCTTGAAAGTCACTCTGTGGACTGGGGTTGGTAGGGCATTAAAGTCTAGAAAGCTTACACCTTGATTTATTGGTCCTTACCAAATCCTTACAAGAGTCGGCAATGTTGCCTATCAAATCGTTTTACCTCCACACTTGTCTAATCTTCATAACGTTTTCCACGTTTCTCAACTCTGGAAATACGTTCACGATCCTTCGCATGTGATTGAGTCGGATCATCTTGAGGTTAAGGAAAACCTAACAGTGGAAACCATGCCGGTGAGAGTTGAGGATCGGAGGGTGAAACAACTTCGAGGTAAAGATATTCCTTTAGTTAAGGTGATCTAGGGAGGACCTACACCAGAGAGTGCCACTTGGGAACTCGAAGAGAAGATGAAAGAGTCTTATCCAGAATTGTTCACTTCAGGTAAAATTCGAGGACGAATTTTCTTTTTAGGAGGGGAGAGTTGTAACTTCCTAAATTTTATTAGGATAAATATTAATTAAATTAAATAGATTAATTAAGAAAATAATTAATTTAATGGAAAATAAATAATAGGAGTGTTATTATTATTAGTTTTGTTTCGTAAAGGTAATTTTAATTGAAAATAGAATAAGGGGGTGAGAGTGGGCCCAAGCCCAATTAGTTATTTCAGTAAGGAGGGGTTAACAGAGCACCCTAATCCTTATTCGTATCACTCGTCAGTAAGCGAAACGCTAAGGAGGGGAGAAACGGAGTCTCAAGAGAGAGCTGCTGTGGAGCGAACGCCAAGAATCCAAGAAAGGACTTCCTTGCTGTGATCAAGCTTCGCTTAAGGTATGGTGGGAGAGAGGGTATTGCCTGTATATGCATGTAGGGGGTGCTTGGGTAATGATTTAAGATGTATAATTCGAATTTATGAATGAATAATTGAGAATGATGATATAATTTGGTGATTGATGATTTATTGTATGTGTATTGATGATTCTTGGATGAGTTTAAAGAGGATATTGAGAATAATGGAAAAAAGGGGTGATTAGGGATTGAGATATTGGGGTTTTGATAAATTGATGGTATAATCTATAATTGGTCGTTGATTTACGGAGTATTGCATGCTAATAATGATTATGTATGATGTTTAAACGAAAGAGATTGAGTAGGGATTGATCGGATGGGTTTTGAGGGGTTTGAAATCGTGGATTCTGCGATCTGCGTCGCGGGTAATCGATTACTAGGTGTGGTAATCGATTACCAGAGTGTTCTGGGCAACCCAGAAGCACTATTTTGCTGGCTGGTAATCGATTACAGGATGGTGGTAATCGATTACCAGAGAGCTTGTCTGCCGGTAATCGATTACAGGGGTGCTGTAATCGATTACCAGAGAGTTTGTTGGTGGGTAATCGATTACAAGGTGGTTGTAATCGATTACCAGAGACCTTGTTTGTGGGTAATCGATTACTAGAGGTTGGTAATCGATTACCAGAGTGGATTTTGATATCCTGAGTGTTTGATAATGATTGATGATGTTTGATGATGCTTTATAACGAGTATGATGTTAATGATGTTTGCGATGATGATGATGTATGATGTTGATGTAATAGTGTATATCACTTGATAATGATGATGTTGATGATGAGTATGATGACGTATGATGTTGATGTAATAGTGTATACCACTTGATAATGATGATGTTTATGATGAGCATGATGAGGTATGATGTTGATGTTAATAGTGTATATCACTTAATGATGAGGGTGTTTATTGATAAGCATGTTAATGCATGATGATGTTGATGATACTGATGTTGGTGTATATCACCTTTTGATGACGATTTATGATGTTGGTGTATATCACCTTTTGATGATGATGTTACCTAAGTTGTGCGGGCCCATAGAGGGGGTACAACTTAGGAGAGATGCCTTGAGCATATGTGATGAGACCTGGATTGTGCGGGCCCATAGAGGGGGTACAACTCAGGGGATCAAGATGGGGTGTTCGATGCACGGGCCCATGGAGGGGGTGTAACCTGGGAGTGATTGTACGGGCCCATAGAGGGGGTACAACCTATCGGATAGTGTGTGGTAACACCGATAGACTATCTTGGTACTAACTAGAGTGATTGATGAGGTGCACCCATTGTGTGGAGTTCCAAGTCATGATCTTTGGGTAGATGATGCGAGGAGTATTGATGTATGATGATGAGTATAACGATGTATGAATGATGTTATGATGATAATGAGTATGATGATAGATGAATGATGATATTATGATAATGAGTATGATGATATATGAATGATGCTATGATGATGAGCTTGGTGAACGTATAATGGATGTATTTATGTGTTATAAATGAGAATGATTGTATGGCATGTATATGTTGATATAGATGATTAAATATGTGTTGAGTTTAGATGAATGTTATTTACTGGTGATTAATGTATTGATGGTATGCTGTGATGATGTTGTGGGTGAGGATGGGTATTCTCTATGTGTATGTATAAGTAGTATTCCTTTTCCTCACCGTATTATGTGGATATATTTTTTACAGGTGTTGATGAGGACACGACTGGTGTCGATTATGATTAAAGGGATGTGCTCTGATAGATGTGACATCAGGGTGTATTTTAGGAGTTTTATTATGTTCCTGGATTAGGAGTATTTTTATGAACTTTTGGATGCCTTGTATGGCAGTAGGCTATTAGTGTCTTTATATTTTGGAGTTCCGCTGCAATTATGTTTGAGTTATATCTAGAGTTTAATTCTTTTCCCATTGTGGGACGTTACCCTTTTCTAAACTTTGATTTACTAAACATATAAGAGTATGGGGTAGAAGGGTGTCACACCACTTGGGAGAAGGAGGATGATGTCCGCAATCACTTTCCGGAATTATTTGCTTGAGGTAAATTTTTCTTTATTCTCCTTTATCTTAACCAATTTTGAGGACAAAATTATTTTTAGGGGGGTAGAGTTGTAACATCCGTTTTTTAGATTTCTATGATTAGCCTTGGAGGCTTATATATGATGTATTTTGTTGTTGTGGTTGGATTTTCTGAGTTTCAGGATTTAAGTGAAATTTCGGGAATGTCCAGTTTTAGGGGAGACTCTGCCAGATTTCCGGTAGGGAGATCCCATATTCTAGCAAACCTTAGTGATAGTGAGTTTCCATAGATGGAGAATGGAAGAAATTTGAGGGACAAACCTTAAGAATAGGGTAAAAAGGGAGAAAAGTAGTTTCGGTCAGGAGCGCGCTCAAGCACGCTTTAAGCGCGTTCAAGCACGCTTCATGAGTAAGGGAGGGGGGACCCTGTTGCCTGTGCGCCTCGGCGCACTTAGAGGGCGCTTCAGCGCACTCCTCCACACTATGTGGGGTGGCCTCTGTTTGGTGCGCGCTACAGCTCACCCTTTCCCATACAAGATGTAAACCCTCATATTCAATCCACAAAACTATACCCATAGCTTCAATCTTTGGAATTAGAGGTTTAGATAAATCTATCTCAACACAGATTCTAGCAAGTCTCCCTCTGGAATGTATAGAAGTGAGTTTGTCCACCTTTAACATTGTCCCCAAAATATTTCCTGCTCTATAAAGAAAGCTAGAATTATATAACTCAATTGGCAAGTATGGAATTCTTACCCAGCAATCTGTTTTCTTGATTTTTTTAGCTTCTTCCAAGAAGAGAGAGCGTCATCGTTGTACAATCAAATAGTGGTCAACCACTAGGGGTGGGAATAGGCCAGCCGGCCTGTCAGGGGCCTGTGGCCTGGCCTGTTTATGGCCTGACTCGTTTATTAAAAAGGCCAGGCTAAGGCTTGTTAAAAGGCCTATTTAGTTAAATAGGTCAGGCTTCAGGCATATGAAAAAGCCTATTAGGCTTGACAGACCAACCTGTTTAATATAATAATATATAATATATTAAATTAATTATACAAATAACTATAAATATAATTAAAAAAACTATAATATAGTAAAAACCTAGAATATATTAAAATAATTATATAAAAAAGCATGCTTAAAAGGCCTGTAGGCCTGTATAGGCCTATAGGTCTGTTGGCCTGTTTGTAGGCCTTGTTATATGACTTCTAAACAGGCTTACAAGTCAGGCCAGACTTTTATGCAGGCCATACCAGACCTTAAAAAAAGGCCTGTAACAGGTAACAGACCCGGGCTCAGGCTTAAGAATTAGTAGTCAGGCCAGGCTCAGGCCTGCCAAAGCCTGGCCTGGCCTGGCCTGTTCCCACCCATATCAACCACCATCTAGGGTCCATCAAATAGGACATGGGTGTAGTCTTCCATTTCAGTGAAGTAAACAAGATGATAGTCCTAAGACATATCAATAAACTTCATAGGATTCTTGCAGACCCACTTTCTGCGCAGATGATTTTCAAGATAATGTTTGTTGAGACGCTTCCCAAGCACCTTCACCACTAGAGCCTTTCTCCATGGGGAGCACCAATTGTTATATTCATCTTCAGCTATAGGGACCACAGGCCATGACTGATTTCTCTGAGGTTGCTGCATATCAACCTCTTGCTCAACATATCTATCCTCCTCTCTGGATTCCTCACCAGGCACCTCAATGTCATCAACATCAAATAAGGGGCTGGTCAATAAACCTATTTGTTGCAGAAAGGATTCTTTATATGAATTCTGCTAAGACATAGAAGCTGAGTTATCCACCTCCCTGTCTTGGCTATCAACAATTTTAACTTTCTTGGTACTTCGGTGCACTTGGTCTTCCTCTTGGGAGGACTTGCCTTGGAGATCGGCATTCTTCATTGCTGGAACAAGAACGTGATGTTGAATTCTTGGAGAGAATTCGTTCCTAGATCACAAATTCTGAATGCAATAATTCCCGAAATTTATTAATCTAATTGGTCCTCTATTTTAGGGAATTAAAAATACGTACAATTCACCTTATATTTTAGTATGTGTTTTTTGGCATAGTGATAATAATAATAGTAAAAATAATAAATGAAATAATAATAATAACATGTATAAATATTATCACTAATTCCAAGTATAAGGATAAATGAGTAATTAAACATCATACTCATTTTTTCTTAACCTCACTTTTCCTTTACTTTTCCTCTTAAACCAAACAACTAAAATATATTCATATTTTTCCTTTATTTTCTCTTTCTTCCCTTTTCTTTCCTTCTATTTTTCCTCCCCTCATTTTCATTTCTCATCCAAACGGGACCTTATAGATGGAGTGGAGCTCTTTGATATTATATTATATATACAAGATTGACTTAACTCTTAAAATTATACTCTAATAAATATATAATGAATCAAAATGTAAAACAATAATTTTATTTAAATAAATGAAAGGAAACAGTTGTAAATTTCATAATTCAAATTAAAATTTACTAATAGAAAGAGTGAGAATAGATTTCTAGGAGTGTTGCTAATTTCTAAAATAAATAGAAGTGTTGCTCTTTGTGTTAGGTTTTCTCATAAAGTTTTTAAATTAATTTTTAAAATAAATAGGTGTGTCGTTATAAGCACACCAACACAAAGAGGCAATCATTTCAAGTTCATTGCTATTATTGTCCTTTTTGTGTAAAAAAAACGTAAAAACGTCTCTTCCTATTTATCTATTCCATTTGAAGATATTTTTTATTTCTATATATTTGTTACATTTAGAAGTTCAAGAGAATATTAATTACGTTTTTTTTTTTTACTTTTACTCTTAATACGAGATATAATAAATGAAAATATAAATTAAAAAATAGAGAGATAAATGATATATTACAAAAATAATAAATTTAATGTAAATCAATACATTTATTGTATTTCTTAGAACGTGTTTGGTAAAACTAGCTGAAAGCTGAAAAATTAGTTGATTTGCTTGAACGTGTTTGGAAAGATGGAAATTGACTGGAAAAGTGGAAGGTGATATAAAATTTAGTTTTTAGCGACGACTATTCTGCAAATGCACTGTTCAGTGCAATTAATTCTTAGAGACGGCCTAGGCGTCGCTAGGAAGTGACAGTAGCGACGTCCAGGCCATAGCTATAATTATAATTTTTTTTAAAAAAAAAACTAAATGTAGCGACGACTTTAGAGACGGCAGACCGTCGCTACATTAAAATGAATTTTTAATTTGCGCGCGCATTTTTTTAAAAACGTAGCGACGACCGTAGCGACGTTAAAAACCTGCACGCGTTAAAACCCCTCCCCCTCCCCTCTTCCTCCATTTCCAAATCTCATTTCCTTCAAACTCCCTTTTCCTCTCATACAGCCACCCCTATTTCTGTCCCCTCACTCTGTTTATTTTGAAAAACTGACTGATTAAAATGTTCCTCTCCTTCATAGGATCGTTTTGAACCGATCAATTTTTAAAATAGTTGCCTGTACGTGATGTTAGAGCTGATTCCAAAGTTATTCCTTTTTCGGAGTCGCAACAAGTAAGTTTTTTAAAGCTTTAATCATTTTATTTGTAATTTTTAGTTTATTTGTTTTATTAATTTATTAATGTGATATAGGAATTAGGTTTATTTGTAATTAATAGTTTATGTGTAGTTAGTTTTTATTAATTTATTTTTTTGTGATTAGGTTTATTTGTAATTAATAGTTTATTTATAAATATTTTATTTGTAATTAATAGTTTTAATTAATTTATTTGTATTTAGGTTTATTTATTTTATTAATGTGATATAGGAATTAGTTTATTTGTAATTAATTAATAGTTTAATTAATTTATTTGTAATTATTAGTTTATTTGTTTTATTAATTTATTAGTAATTATTTAATTTGTTAGTAATTAGTAATGAGTAATAAGTTTTTTTAATTTATATAATTATTTATTTTTTATATAATGTCTATAGTAATTAAAATTAGTTTTATTAATTTTATTAGTAATTAGTACATTAGTAATTATCTTATTAATTAGTATATTAGTAATATGTAATTAGTTTATTTAATTTATATAATTATTTATTTTTTATATAATGTCTATAGTCATTAGTGCCTAGGATGTGCGGTAGAGGTGGAGAGAAGATCCCACAGAGTATAGGGAGGTCCATCCCTCCGGGTGAGCTACAGCAACAAGCAGCTCGCGCGATGCGGGAGAGGGCCAACCTCTCTCACTCACGCGCTGATCAGATGCCGGAGCATCCATCTACTTTAGCGTCGGCGGGCGCCATGCAGACTACTTCTTCCTCCCCTCCACCATCTGCTCCGGCGCAGTTCGATGGTATGAGGTTCATTCTGACACTAGGATTAGTTTGGATGCCTCCAGTGCAGGAGGACACTATGCCCGACATAGACGCTGACGACGCTCAGGATGACCTGGATAGGGATGCTGACCAGGAGCCAGCTCAGTTCCAGGGTGCCGGCTTAAGCAGATCTCATGAGGCAGACGCTCGAGGTCGGGTTATTATTCGACCATTTGGCAAGGGGTGAGTTTGTTTATTTTTTTTCTTCTTTAGAATTGATATTAACATTGAATCTTTAATTGTTTTAACTGTTAATATTGAATATTTTATTTTGCAGGTGGGTGTCTAATAACGCCCCACCCATCGCAACCATTAGTCATGCGATCAGTTCGCATTTCCGGGGTCCTCACTACCTTTAGGAGGTCACCTCGAAAGATGTTAGGGAATGGTGGTGGGAGGAGTTCACGGTAATTAAAAACCCTATCCACTTTAAATTTTTTCTTAAGATATGTCAATTTGGCAGGACTTACCATATTTTTATTTTGCAGAGCTGAGTTACTTGGGACCCTTCTGATGAAGCCCAAATCAAGAAGGTGTACAGTAGAGGGTTGCTCGTCGCCTTTGAGATATGATGAACAAGGCTCGGAAGGCTGGGAAGAGGCCCACGTGGTGTGGTGAGGAGGCCTGGGAGGGTCTTTTGGCCTACTGGGACTCTACGGAATTCAAGGGGAAGTCCGCTCGTAACAAGAGCAACCGAGCTTCTCAACGCGGGGGGGGGGGGGTCCACACCACGGGCCACAGGGCCCACCATGAGGTGGCGTTTGATATGGTATGTATAAACAAACACCCTTCTTTATTATGATTCTATTTGTTATTAAATTAATTAATTTGTGTAATTTTCTTGTGTAGGCTCAACAGCTTGGACAGGAGGTCGATCTGGACGAGTTCTTTGCTGCCACCCACGCCAAAAAGGGTGGTGGCTGGGTAGATGACCGAGCACGGTCCACATATGTAAGTGTTTGTTTATAAGTGCTTTTTTTTATATAATTTCATATTTATTCAGTTGAATATATAACTAATAACTAATTTTACTTTTACCTCAACAGACAAATTACAAGGAGCGCCTGAGGGAGGTGGGGTCACAGATGGGGGACACCTCCATGACTGATGCCTCCACCAAGCTGGAGATCTGGAGGGATGTTGCGGGTGGCAAGACCCGAGGCCGTTGTTATGGCACCGAGGACTTGGCCTCCAACATTCGTCCAGGTGTGACCAGCTTAACTCAGGAGTCTCGGGCTCACCCGGGCGAGAGTACTGACTGGTCCGGGTCATGACATTCTACTGAGGAGGCGCTGCGCCAGGAATTCCATGAAGCAAATAAGCAGTCTCGGCAGGCCATGACAAAGATTGCAACGTTGGAGGATCAGTTAGCACGACTTCGACGACAAATACAACAGATCCTGGACGCTCAGGCTGCAGGTCAGGCTGCTCAAGCTCCAACTCAGGCTCAAGCACAACCGCACCCCCATTATGATCCCGCCATGGATGACCTATCGGTGGATGATGAGGAAGAGTCGCCCGCCCCACTGCCCCAGCGCCGTCACCTCCATTGATTTCTTTTTCATTATGTTTTATTGTATTATTTTTTAACAGATTTTATGTATATATTTTATATATATATATATATGCTTTTTTTAGTATTGTTTTTCTAATTTTAAATTTAATAAATAATAAATTTAATAAATTATTAAAATAAAATAAATAATAATAAATTTAATTTTAAAAAAATAACCTGTAGCGACGGCCATGGCTGTCACTACAGCCGTCTCTATATAAAAAAATAAAAAAAAAATATTCTTAGCGACAGCCATGTTTTTAGAGACGGCTTCAACAACGGCTAGGTCGTGTCTAGGTAGCAACGACTCACTTTCCTCGTCGCTACTGTATTTACGACCAGCTACTTAGCGATGTGCACGTGGCCATCGCTACGCAGCTTGTAGAGACGGCTTTTCCTTGTGTAGTGACGGCCACTGGTCGTTGCTAAAATTGAATTTTCTTGTAGTGTTATAAAAATTAGTAACTAATACATCATTAATATAATTATAAATTTAATATATATATATATATTGAGATTTTTTATCCCACAACCCAATCACTTTAAACCAATATAAATTGTATGGAAAAAACCCTTATTGCAAGAGTTAGGTTCACCATTATGTGAATGTTCACGGAAAGAGTATGATTGTCTCTCCCGTGGAGAATACTTCGTGTATTTTTTTTAGAAAAAAAAACCACTCTACTTTGGTGAGAATAAAAAATATAAAAAAACTAAATAAAAAGAAATGGAGAAAATGTGACGCATGTATTGGGTAAACAATTTTACTATAGAGTAATTAGATAGATAAGAGAAATAATAAATAAAAATACTAATGAATAAAATAGATAGATAAATGGTATATTGCAAAAAAAATATATTAATTTTTATGTAAATCAACACATTTTCTATAATTTTTAAATCTATGTTTTTGTGTAATGATATATTATAATAGGAACATATAATAAGAGAAAATGTTTAATATAGTAATAAAAAAATAAAATGAAAGTGTGATAAAAGAAGATAGTGGCCGGCGACGGGAGCAGAACTACCTCCCGTGGAGGATACCCGTAGTTTATAAAAACATTCACTTTACTGAAGTGAAAATAAAAAACAAAAAAACCCAAGTGAAGATACGTGTACTGGGGCCGAGAAACAATTTTAAGATAGTGAGTAAATAGATAAACCGAACAGATAAGAGAGATAATAAGTGAAAAAATTAATGAATAGAATCGAGAAATAAATGATATATTGGAAAAATCACATTAAATTTAATGTAAGTCAATACATTTATTGTATTTCTTATTATGTTTTGTATATAACTAGTAATCAACCCGTGCTATGCACAGGAGTAAGTTGCTTAATTTACTTGCCTAATAGAATTGTCCTGACGATAGAATAATGAATGGCCAGAATGGTTATTGCTCCGAACATTATATTCATTGTAGAGTTGTTGGTTTCTCATTTCCATTCGATAAAGCATACAAGTGGCGCAGATGAACAAATTACAAAATTTGTTGATAACTAAGCAAGTTTTTGAGACGACTGAAGAGTAAGTAGTGCAAGCTAAGTGGGGCAATTGTTAAATTTGTGGATACAACATAGGTATCAAATTAAGCTGAGTTAATATAGTAATTGACTATTGGTAGAGTTTGTTGGAGATAGTTGTTACTTTGCAAAAATAGATAAACAGACATTCATAATCCCTTTTGCAAAAATAGATAAACAGGCATTTATAATCCCTAGTACACGGGTAGATTTATTGTTCATCCTTTGTAAGCACAGGACAAAATATTAATTATAATGAACACAAATTGAAATGAACCAAAATTATATCAACGTAAATTTTTTGAATGCATATATTAAAGATGATTGGATTTCATGCGTCTTAGGGAAGCTTACAAAAAAAATTCAACAATCAAATAAGCACATTCTGTGTTACCAACTGCAAAGTTTCTCTCTTACTTTCTTATCTCATCTTCTCCAATGAATCAACAACTACACTTCCCATTGGAGGAGAATGACGTGGCGGGGAGAGTGCTTAATTTTAAGAAGCGGATGAACCCAAATCAGTTGGGAAGAAATCATTCTTCAGCCATAAATTATAACCAGGTTAATAAAAAATGACTAATTAATAAAAAATCCTCAATCACAACCAAATTCATAAAAAATTATAATCAGATACTACAAGAAAAAGGCTCATTAGTGTAGGCCAAAAGCCCACGCTAAACAACGAAAACAGACGCTAAACACTAAATTAGCGTCGGCCTAGCGTCGGCGTCGTGGCCCCCGCTAAAATCCTCGAGGCAAAAATTTGGGACAAGGCCGACGCTAATTGGGACGCTATGTAGAAGCTAACTAATTGCTAAATGGTTGACGGAGGTTAGGCGGACGCTACGTTAGCGTAGGCCAGCCTATGCTAATGTCAGCCAAGGCTACATCAGTTGAGGCTGGCCTACGCTAAAGTTAGCTAGGGCCATCATACACTAACGTCAGCCAAGGCTACCTTAGCTAGGGCTGGCCGACGCTAATCAACATGATTTTTTTAAATAACCTTCGTATTAAATTAAACCATTAATTTATAATATTTATCAGATAAAACCTACCAATGCTAATTAAATAACTAATTATCCATAATAAAATAACTAATTAACTAACAACATGTTATCTGACTTTGTTAAGTGTATATTTGGTCTTGGCTGAAAGCTTATCTTAATTGTGAAACCATGAACGTGTATATATATACCGGTGTGTGTGTGTATATATACCGGTCAAAGGAATAATGGAAAATATGTAGAATTTATATATTGTATGCAAATAAATATTTTGCATTGTGATCAAAGCTTCACCGTCCTTTTCTTCCCCCTTTCTAATTATACTTCAAAGTATAAACAACAAAAATTAAAGGCAAAATATATATGATCTGCAAGAGATGTTAAAAAGCATAGTTAAGGAATTTTAATTTAGACAATTAGGCTCCAACAAGTGACCTTAATATTTGAAAAGTCACAATTAGCAAAACCAGAGTATTAAGTCTTTCATTTTAGTTGAACAAAAAAAAAAGATATCTATGTTAAATGTTGCTGGCTACTAATGAATTGTCAATCTGCCACATACCCTTTTGCATGCTCATCTCAAATGTTGCGCAGCCACGCATCACAAATTTCTGTTTTAATACAGAGAAAGTTAAAATTTATCTAAGGTAAATATAGTGCCTCATCAACGGAAAATGAAGTATTTATAAACTTTTTGTGATATAAGGACTTAATTTTTTTTACTTAAAATGTGTACAGCAAGAAATTCACCACTTGACTCTACAAATAGTTACCATAAAAATATATATCACAATCAAAAGGTTCAAAACCCCAACTCAACAGAATATAACCAAACCAAACGAACCGAATCAACAAAATTAGGACATGTCAAGCAAAGAAAGAAGCTGAAAGACCAAAATCAGAAGAAAACCCACCTGAAATTCTTTCAGTAGGTTGATTCCTGCCCAGCTCCACAACACCAATTGTAAAGAGAAAAGCAGCACAAAGAAGCCCCAAAAAACTCCATTTCCAAATATCCATTTTTGTTTCCCCAGAACAGAAATGTTTTTTATTGAAGGAATCTCAGTGATTGGAAGGAGGTGCTACTGCAAAACAAGGGGTGTAAGAATTATAAGGAAGTCAATTGTGATCTGCAGAAAAAGGTGAAGAAGGTTAAGATGTCACAGGGGAAAGTAGTTGTGAGAGGTTTCTTAGCAATGGGGCTTCTTCAGAGGATCAGCTTGAAAGAGAGGGATATGGGTTCTTCTCAGCAGCAATAGAGAGAGACAGATTTGAAACATCAAGGGACCAACAAACAGAGAGTGGATTTGCTATTTTAATGGTGTTGGAATCCTTTAACAGAGTAGATAGCAATAGAGAGAAACAGATTTGAACATTAAAGAATCGATTTTAATGGTGTTGGAATCCTTTAACAGAGTAGATAGCAAGAACAAACATTATTTTACCTATTTCTTAGAAGAGCTCGATGACATTCTGTGTAGTTTTTGTAGAAGATTCCAAAAAAGACAAGCCATTTTCTTTGACATATCCTCACCCTCGTACAACAATCAAAACAAGTACGAGCATATGAAAGGTTAGTGCCAAAACAAATTCTCACTTTCTATAAGGGAGAGTTACAAAATATTCAAATGAAACTCTGAAAGATTAGCTACCAAGCTATTCCTTTGCCATATCATGACTATTAAACATGTACATGTAAGCGATGACATCAAACATATATGAACTAGTAATCAATGTCAAATTAGTAAACAAAAATAATAACAACATTTAATGATATAAGAGAATTTGGAATCAATTAGTAAACAAAAATAATAACAACAACCAAGCCTTTCATACTGACTTTAAACATAAACTGGTACTAAATGAAAAGGAGATAAAATCTGAATTTTTTTCAGTTGAAAGATACATCTCTTGGGGTTCTAACAAAAAAAACGACACTCAAATCTGACATGTTTAGCTCAAGTTTTGAACATATGATTACAGACAACCCAAACTGTGACAGCATGCGAGTTATGCAGAAAAAAATTTGAATTCAAAATGAAACTGGGTCTAATTGGCAAGGAAAATAAATCTAAAACTCAAACCATGTTGAAGCTTAGTGTGTTAGCTTTCAAACAAAGCAGATTGTACTCAAATCCAACAAGTATATTAGAAGTTATACGCAAAACTATAAATGCTGCCACAATCCTATTAGTTGAAAAGGAGATAAAATGAATAACATCAATGACTTTAAACAAAATCTGGTACTAAAGGAAAAAGGAGATAAAATCTGAATTTTTTTCAGTTGAAAGATATATCTCTTAGGTTTCTAACAAAAAAAAACGACACTCAAATCCGACATGTTTAGCTCAAGTTTTGAACATATGATAACAGACAACCCAAACTGTGACAGCATGCGAGTTATGCAGAAAAAAATTTGAATTCAAAATGACACTGGGTCTAATTGGCAAGGAAAATAAATCTAAAACTCAAACCATGTTGAAGCTTAGTGTGTTAGCTTTCAAACAAAGCAGATTGTACTCAAATCCAACAAGTATATTAGAAGTTATACACAAAACTATAAATGCTGCCACAATCCTATTATTTGAAAAGGAGATAAAATGAATAACATCACTGACTTTAAACAAAAACTGGTACTAAATGAAAAGGAGATAAAATCTGAATTTTTTTCAGTTGAAAGATATATCTCTTAGGGTTCTAACAAAAAAACGACACTCAAATCCGACATGTTTAGCTCAAGTTATGAACATATGATTACAGACAACCCAAACTGTGACAGCATGCGAGTTATGCAGAAAAAATTTGAATTCAAAATGAAATTGGGTCTAATTGGCAAGGAAAATAAATCTAAAACACAAACCATGTTGAAGCTTAGTGTGTTAGCTTTCAAACAAAGCAGATTGTACTCAAATCCAACAAGTATATTAGAAGTTATACACAAAACTATAAATGCTGCCACAATCCTATTAGTTGAAAAGGAGATAAAATGAATAACATCACTGACTTTAAACAAAATCTGGTACTAAATGAAAAGGAGATAAAATCTGAAATTTTTTTTTAGTTGAAAGATATATCTCTTAGGTTTCTAACAAAAAAAACGACACTCAAATCCGACATGTTTAGCTCAAGTTATGAACATATGAGTAGAGACATCACAAGTCAACAATCAGCAAATCCTTCCAATATCATTTAATTTTCACTTACTTTTTCATTGAACAGGCACCAAATTCAGGCTTCGATGAAGTTCTTTAGAGATCTACACATCGATCTTATCAAAACTCAAAGTGGAAAGGGTCACCTCTTGTTTAAATGTGCAGGCAAAAGGAGACCAACCAAACAAAATGTGACAAAGTGATAAGCTTAAGAAAGGGTTCTCTGGCAGGAATTTAGGTTTTTTTTCTTCCTACTTGTTTGTTTCCATGTAGTTAGATGGCATTTGGCATCTTCATACCACTTATAGAAATAGGTTTACCTACACTATTGAATGGTTCATGGGTTCAGTGGTTGTTTTTGGAGCATCCTTAGTTTCTGCACTGACTTATCTATATATATGCCATCTTACAGGTCAAAGCCCTCCAGAGTCACTAGCATTAATTGTTTTCTTTCGTAAAATATGTGCAGTTTGCAAGTTAAAAAGAAAGTGAAAGAGAAATAAAGAAAATTATAATAGACATACAGCAGCTAAGAAAACTTTTGCTGCAGCCATGAAGTCTTCATTCTGAAAGGAACACATCAATTTTCACATCATAATCCCCACGTAAACAGGAGAAAACTATCTGCCTCACTCTCATAAAATATTTCCATGCATAGTGCCATAGCCATTTAACAGTTCATTTTAACAATAATAAAAAATGAATTAAAACAGATAACAATCTCTAGATAGACATACACCCCATAAGTAGCCACTGCATATTGAAAAGAAAACAGATACTTACAAATTGGGTCCATTCTCATTATGGCCAGCAATGAGGAGAGACACTCCAAATGGTCTAGACTGCCAAAAGGAAATGAAATACCAAAAGTTAAAATGCATACATGATGACAAATGGCCAGCAATGAAATCATACATGTTTTACTTAACCTGATATTTTCAAGGTTTAAATCTTCCAGGCAACCATGGAATCCTGCTTAGCACCACCACCATTTAGCGATTTGTATAAAAGAAAGAGATAATTGGCCCATATAACATAACAAGTCTGTCCCAAAAGCACCATGCAAGAGGAATAAGGTATTTAAATAGAAATACAGTCTACTCAAAAGAAAATGTTGAGATTTGTGTATCCCAAAATGTAAAGTGATACTAACATTACTTTTAGATCTCCAATCAACATTCACCAAGATGCAATATATAACTTCTCATAAATTCAGAAGATACAATCTCAAGTTGAACAGTAATTGATAAACTAAGAGGCAGGTCTCCATTATTGGATTTCACTACATTAATGCACCATGGAGTGAAGACACACACCAGAACAGAACAAAACCTTTCTGTTTCATACTTCCATTCCATTTAATTCTGTAATATTCAAGTGTCAAATGCTACGTTAAATAAATATATAGTGAGATCGGTCTGGCCACTGACTTTGCCAAAGCAGCATTCTATGGACTAAACTAGCATTTTGAACTATATCCAATCTGTTATATAAAAGAAAATCCAGACATAAATCACAAGCAGAATCAGGGAAAAGGGAATCACCCTCTAGAATGCATCTTCTCTAATATGGATATAGCCTCAATTGCTATACATGCCACCATCTCCGCTGACATCCTAAAGCCAAAACACAGAAAATAAAGTTATATTTTGACCAAAAAAACAGAAATAAAAGCTATACAAGCAAAACTCACAGCAACATGAACAAAATGAGATGCATTACATTTCATAACATTTCAGCCTGAGAGAGGAACTTACATGTGTGAGTTGTTATTCCAAACATCCCATAGACTAAGGCCCATCATATCCATGACATGTAATGCAATAACAGGTTACGAAAAACATTCAAAGAGAAACACAAAACCTCCAACCCCTCCATCCAATAATTTGGGTGATGTTAGGCCAGTTCAATCTGACTGCGGTCATGGTGCCGATGCTGGTCCAAATACTGATTCCCTCTAAACAGATGTAGGTGGGGCAATAAGAGGAAGGAATTCCTGCGGCCCTGCAGCATCATTTAAACTATATTTAGAACTTAGAAGACATCTCAGAACATAGAAACTCATTAGACTTAGAGTCACCATTTTTTTTCAGGGGGTTTGGGAAGAAAGAGGCTGAATAAATTAGGAATTGCAACTAGAATCTCCCTTACTACACAGCCTCTAGAACCAAATACAGATTGTTATTCTTCCATGGATCACTTGAACCTGGATTATCTAACTCACTCTAGTTTCCGCAATTAGAGTCTAGAATACTCGAGTTCACACACAATTGATGTCATAGATAGCACATAGAAAATCATGAAGAATGTAGATAGTTCATCTTTTTCTATCTAACATAATGAAATTTCAGACATTCAAACTATCATCTATTCAGAATTAAGGCATGCTCAAGTATCTAAATAGAATACCTAGTAGTATTGAATGTTCCCAGCTACACTGTACACAGTGGCCTGCTGCATGTAATGGCATAACTTCCATTAGGGACAAGCAAGCCAAAATCAGAAGCATATTTAATTTTGGAAAATTTGAAACGCAAGCTGCAAAATGAGGAAAAGTGTTAGTAATTGAAGAGCACATCAAACCATAGAACTTTGCACATGAAGATACACATATAGAGCACAAGCACATAACAATCCTCAATTCTCATCATCCTCGACCAAGAAACCACTAAATTTCCCCAAACCCCTAAAAAAACACTAAAACCCAATCATTAAACTCCACCACAGTGATCCAACCAAAACATTTAGGGTTCCAACAATCAACAAACCCTTACCTAAAATGCAGTGAGCAGCAACGCGTAGGGAGCATAACGAAGCAATGGCAGGGGGAGGACACGGTGAGCTCGTGGCAGCAGCACAACAGCTACGATGAGTGAAGGGCGTGTGCACGGTGGGGGGCGACTGCACGTTGAGGGTTTTAGAGAGAGAGAGAGAGAGATGTGATGGGGACGACACAGGTTAGCAGAGCGTTAGCCCTGTAGCCAAAAGAATGCATTTTGGGGTTTCTTCTTCGATTGCGCTCTCTTGTTTGATAAAGAAAAGCGGCTTAGCAAAATGGAGGAGGAAAATCGGCCAAGAGCAAAACGTTTCACTAAGCGTAGGCCTTGCCCTAGCAAAACTAAATTAGGTTCACAATAGCGTCCGGCGGCCTACGCAAATGATTCTTTTTTCATCGAGCGCCCAAATTCCAAATTGTAAATTAGAGTAGGCCTTGAGTAGGCTAGCCTACGCTATAACTAAAAATTTACCTATTTTCTACCGTTAAATTGAGTTTTTCTTGTAGTGAGAGTTTATTTAAAAACTTCATTTAATATATGTTTTTTTTATCCCTTTTCAAATTAACTCTTTTACCACATACAATCTCTTCTCATACACATATTTATTATAAATTATATACACATTCAAATCAAATTATATTTTAAAATAATTACAACGTTTAACTTTAAAACTTATTCGTATAACATTTTCATTACAAATGTCCTTCGTGCATCACACAGACACCAGACTAGTGAAACATTATTAGAAAATGACTATTTATGAAGGGAAAAATGTTCATAAACTAATTAGATCTAATAAAAATATAGATTTCGTGCAGATAACATGAGCCATGAGTTTTTATTCTCCATACACTACAATGGATTTGAGATAAGGATTTGAGATAAGGAAACATATCCTTAGAGTGTGGTTGACTCGAAACCGCATTCTTAATGGTTTACCAAGAGTGTGGTTCATTGTTATGCTGGAAGATAAAGGAGGTTAGTTTCACTATTCCTATCTTTCACCCCTGTTTTTACATGGGATCAATTCTTGTTCTTTGTGAATTTTTATTATAGATAAGTGACCCAAAATAACTTATTTGAAGCCTGTTTTATTTATGTCTTAACCATTTCATGCATTTTTTTAATTTAAATTTCTGGAATGTTGTTTCTCAATCAATCCACCGGGAGCAGCAGGAAGCTTTGGAACTTAAATTAGGTTCCTTAAATAAAATCCTATTTTATCTCATATCAGTAAGTTTATTATATTATTTTATTTGTGATTTATTTATCCTCCAATGACTTTTGGAGGTTGGTTCCTATACCAGTAATAACATAGAAAATGGAACATGTGAAAGTAACATGTTTTACTTGTAAAGTTTGGAAAATATTTTGGAAGCTTATAATTTTATAAAAAAGACTCCATCCAACCTATTAATTCTTCCACGACCTGTATAGTAACATATTTCAATCTCTTCATTCAGAGAACTACATATAGTTAAAAGAGAAATGTTGTTTGTACATGTAAAGTACATGTACAACATAGAGAGAGAAAGAGGGAAAAGAGAAAGAAATGTGGGATGTGATAGGTGATATGATGAAGAGAAATAGAGAAAAAAAGTGTATTGTATGAGTTGTTTGTATAATTTTTATTGTATGAAAAAGTTATCTCTAATTAAAATTACATGGAGGGGAAGTCGAAGAAGTTGAGATAGTAGATTCAAGAGATGCTCTACACATTTTCAATTATTTAATACTCCCTCCGGACTTATTTATAAGCAAAAATAACCATATTAACACTTATTAAGAAGGTTAGTTAAACTCATTTAATTTTCTTGATTTCATCTAAAAAGTAATTGTAATTGCCTACATTCAACTTTATTGAAACTTGTTTCAAGTGGACATACTCTCTTTCTATTGGTACATGATGCATTAAATAGAGTGGTTGGAAAATAAAATATGAATAAAATAAATGGCAATTTGGGATGATATCATTTAATAGGGTAAAATTAGTTAACTTTTGCTTATATTTTAATTAGTCCACCATAGGTAAGTGTTTTTTTTCTTATAATTGAGTCCGGGGGAGTATTAAAATATAGATCCAAATCAAGAAAAAGGTAGAAGTGGTTGGAAAATGCATTTCTATTTCTATATTTTACATCATGACTGTTGTTTTTAATAATTATGGTACATATTATTTTTGTATGGTGATTTTGAAGTAGTCAAGTAATATATATGTGTTTTTATGTTTATTATTTTCAAAGTAACAATTTTATGGATCCATTAAAATTTGCAAATATATTCTTATTATATTTACAACCTTCTGACTGTAATTAAAAGTTTCATTTTCCTTATTTTAACCAAAGATATTAATTAAAAGTTTTTATCATTATTCATAGGTATGCCACTATTTGGTAAGGGGGTCTGGAACAGAAGCAATAAGCATAAGACAAGCTGGAATAGAGACAAAGTCAGTACGTATTTGGTAATGGGGATGGGGGAGAGAACAAAAGCAAAAACATAAGTGCTAAAATTGATTCTATTCTATGAAATTATCAAGGTTAATACACTATCAGAAAAATAAAAAATAGAGACGGAAAAAATCTATCTCTAAAAGACACTTTTTCTGTCTTTGAACAGGTTAGAGACGGAATCAAAGTGGTCGATGATTTGCGTGTCACTGATTTATTAGAGACGGAATTTTTCAGTCCGTCTCTGTTTAGAGACGGATATAATCCGTCGCTAACATCTCATAACTCTGTCTCTAACATGATTCTGAAAGTGAAAATGATTTCATTTCTAACAAAGACATATTTTCCGTCTCTGAGTGATTTATTGTCTCTCTCTAACCAGAGACGGAATTTATTGCCCATCTCCAATGAGTAAATTCAATTCCGTCTCCACGGCTAAATTTCCCGTCTCTATCTCGAGACAGACCAATTTTCTGTCTCTAAGAAATAGAAATTAATTAAAATAACCGTCTCTAATTTACTTTTTCAAAAGATGGTTTGGATTTTGTGGTTTTTTATAAATTAGTGTTCTACCCGTGCGATGCACAGATTTCAATATCTCATAATTCATTTTTTATATTATAAAAAAAATTATTATATATATTTAATTAATTTTTTTAATTTAAATAAGATATATATGAAAACTAATGTATGGAAATTATCAACAAAATATATTTTTATCAATGAAATGAATTTTTAAAATAAAAATATTAAGTACTTACATTTTTTATATTGTAATTCATTTTAGTAACCTTAAAATATTTTTGACAAAATAAGTTATTTTTATATTTAATATTATTTGTTTTTCATATTTTATAAAAGTTTCATCTTTTCATGTTACAACTAATTCATGCTTTTCTTTTTAATCAATTCTTTTTGTTAAAAAAGTTTAAAAGATGAAGATCAAATTTGATTTGATCACGTATTAAAATAAAATAAAGTTTTTGACTAACCTTACCAAATTATAAATACATAATCTTTGATTAAAATTTGATAATAAATTATTCATTAGTCAAATAATTTCTATTCGTTAAAAGTTAAAATCTTTTTAAGAAAATATTTTCATAAAGGTTGTTACTTATAATAACATTTTTTATATTAGCTCTTATTTTATTAAGCATATTAATAGATTTAGATTAGTACATGTTAACGAAGATTATATTATAATAATTATAATAAATAATAATACTCCCTCCGTCCCTATTTATAAGACCCCTTCTAGAAGAATTGGATGTCCCTTTATATATGACCCTTTGCAGATTTTTAGGTAAATTAATTATTTTTTCCATATTTGCCCTTCATTAATATTCAACTTTTTTTATTCCCCATATATTGATAAGTGTGAATAATTAATGAAGTTTTACCAATATGCTCAACTACTCCATTGGAAAGTGAATTTGGAGTCTTCCACCATGTCACCATTAATGTTTCTAAAATATAATGACTTTTAAATAGGGGTATATTTGGAATAGTATTATTTTTTTTAAAAGACCAATACATTAATCAACTTTTCTTAAACTGTGTGAAACGGTTGAGAGGGTCTTATAATAAGGGACAGAGGGAGTAGTATATACCAAACAATGGTTGATCACAGTGGAGATGGACTGTGACTCCAAACGGATTTTACCTTCAAGGTCAGGGGGGCCCGAGGGTTAAACCCACATCTATGTCTGTGGGGGATTACCAGTCAAAGACAAAAAAAATTCATTCTTCATCAAACTAATTTATTTTAACATATACTATGTTTTTAAAATATAAGTAAAAGTACACTATTAGATCACATATCTATGAATGTTCAAATTATCTAAAATTTGATATAGATTATCATGAATGTAATATATGATTCAACGGTTGGATCAATCAAATTCACATTTTAAAAAAAATTATTAGGTGGTGTAACTCTAAAAGTTTAACACCTAATGTCAATTGATCATGACCTTACTTGATTACTTGTTAATTTACTTTTAAAATGTAATGAGATAGATAAATAAAAATAATATGTAAAAAAAAATATTTTTTGTAACATTACAACACTTAAAGTTGTCATCACATATAAGAATCATAAGTCTTTGTTGAGACTTAACCCTAGATACAACAACATATAATTGACCATGAGAAAAAATAGGCCTTAGTAAACACACACCAACATGTGACAATGTCTGGCCTTGACTTTTATTAATGGTCATAACAAAGCAAAGAAAAATGGAAACTGTCTTCGTTGAAACTTTAATGGGGTAAGATTTTCAGATGAAATTAAATTCATTCGATGAATGAATACCTTTGTTCCCAAATGTGTTCCCGTAGTAACGGTTTCTCCAATGACATTAGAACTTAACTAATCAACTATTAATCTAGTTCCATTGCAAAGTCCAGCGGATATATCAAGATTCGTCATTAGCATAACAATCACTTCAATCTTTAACACCAACTTATGATCATAGAGCCCAGAGCACCTAATATCATTTAAGAATTCAGTTGTCAACCAATCAGCTTCAATACCGACTTCCTCATCCACCTTCCATATAGTATCAGAACTCAAGTACATCCTTTCTTCTCCTAGAAATAATGTCATGACATATTCATTGATGGAGTAAACAACATCCAATGTAGGAGCAAGAATTGTTTTATCTTGAAACAATTCTATGTTTTCAAAATTTGATAGCAAATTAGGATAGACAAAGGAAACTATATCTCCAATTGTATTACCTGTAGACTTTATCAGTAAAGCCTCTGGTATTTCAATATCAGTTTTACCATCAATAATTCATATCAATATTAATATGACATGTAATCTTGTTAAATATAAATTTAATACTACATATAGATATAAAATTAAAGGTTTATTTCATCTATTACATTTTAAAATTATTTTAATATAAAAATGAAATATTCATCCATTTAGAGTACTTAGAGTTTAATACGATGTTTAAAAGAATAAAAATTATATTTCAATAATAAATAAATTGATCAAAATAATTGGGAAGTAATCTTTTTGTTAATTTATCATCTAACATGTTTCTTACTTGATATGTATATAAATGATCTTTAATTGTGACCACAATTGTAAAGGTTTGACACTAAATCCAACTCATTCATTTCAAGTTAAAGCTCGTACGACATTTATTAACTACAAAATAAAAATATGTCATTAGAAAAAAGAAACATTGAAAAGCAAAATCACAAAATCTTATAAAATGAATAAAAAATAAAAAATAGAATGTTGTTACACAATCTACAAATATTAACACAAATATTAATTTTAAAATTATATTAAAAAATAGATCTATTGACATTTGTTGCACGGGTAACACGATTTTTTAATTTTTATATATAATTTAAATATTACAGTAATTATTTTTATAAAATAATGAAAATGTAAGAAAAACAAATTAAAACTAAATAGATTTCTATCTTAAAAAATGTTATGTTTTTTAATGTTAGATAAAATAAATTTTTCGTTCATGTTTTTCGGTTAACTTTATACTTTGTCCCTTACTTTTACAGTCTTTTATTTATTTTATATCCTTATATTTTTAAAACATTGTAATCATAGATTCATAGTGCCTAACATTGGGTTCTGGGTTATGCTCATTTTTACATATATTACTAAATTTTTAAAATAAAATTAATTTATGATATAGTCATATACATCAATTAGTAGAATGTGAATATCATATTGTTATCATGTTTATAGAAAATAATAACAAATACATCATTAATATAATGAATTTAAAATATATTCACATTTGAGATCGATCTCACAATGCAATCATTTCAAAACCATATAAAAGTGTATGGAAAAAATCATTATTGGGAGAGCTAACCCTACTATGATATTAATATTCATGATTGGAGCAAGACTAACTCCGATGGAGGGTATTTATAGTTTATTAAAAAAAATCACTTTAAACCTATAATTGAAAATTTTGCTTAACTTTTAAATGTACTATATTAAATATATAATAAATCGAAATACAATATAATAATTTTATTCAAGTAAAAGAAAATAAAATAATTGTAAATTTTATAATTCAAATTTGAATTTTGTCCATAAAAGTTATAATCAAGACATCATAAATGTAATTATAAATTTAAATTATATTGGTATTTGAGATCTCTCATCTTACTCACCTAAAACCTATATAAAGTGTATGAACAAAACTGTTGTTGGAAGAGTTAGTCCCACCATTATATGGATGTTCATTGAAGGAACATGACTGCCTCATGTGGAGAGTATTTGGGGTCATAGAAAGATCACTTTATTGAAGTGAGAATAAAAAAATCTAAAAAATATAAATAACAAATGTGAAAAAATGTGACATATGTACTGAGCGAAAAAAATTTAATATAGAGTAGATAGAATAAATAAGAAAGATAATAAGTGAAAACCTTAATGAATAAAATAGAGAGATAATTATTTTAATATAATAAAAAATGAAAATGAAAACGTGATAAAAAAAATAAAAAGAAAAATAGAAGAAAACGGTTGGAGAATGATTGCCTCACATGGAAGATAGTTGCATGGTTCGTAAAAAAATCACTTTATTGTATTGCTAATAAAAAAATTAAAGAAACGCAAATGAGAAAACATGACACGTGTTATGGATGAGCAATTTTAATATAGAATAAATAGATAAATGAATAAATAAGTGAGATCATAAATGAAAATATTAATGAATAAAATAAAGACATAAATGATATATTGAAATATCATGTTAAATTTAACGTAAATCAATACATTTATTGTATTGCTTAGTGTGAGTTTTCATGTAACGAAACAGATAAATAGGAATAAATAATGAGAGAAACTATTTTAAGATTATGATAATAATAATAATAATAATAATAAAAAGAAAATTAAAGTGTGATAAAAAAGGAAAAATGTAGGAGGAAAACTGCTTCACATGGAGGATAGTGGATACCCATGGTTTATCAAAATATCACTTTTATAATGAAACAAATTAATATGAATGGATAATGAGAGAAAATGTTTTAATATAATAACAATAAAAAATTAATTTGAGAAAAAAATAAAAAGAAAAAGAAAAAAAACTTGAGCAAAACTGTTTGCCGTGCAGGATAAATGTGGTTCATAAAAATATCACTTTATAGAAAAGAGAATAAAAAACTTGAGAAAACGTAGATGAAAAAAATAACACGTGTACTGTGGGAATAATTTTAATATAGAGTGAATGGAAGTAAATTAAAAGATAGAATAAATAAGAGAGATAATAAGTGAAACATTATTGAATAAAATAGAGAGATGAATAATATATTGAAAAAATACATTAAAATTGATGTAAATAAACTCATATCATATTTCTTTATGTGAATTTTTATGTAATGTAATATATAAACATAAATGGATAATGATAAAACTTGTTTCAATATAATAATTATAAAAAATTAAAATTAAAATGTGATTGAAAAAGAATAAGAAAAAAAAAAACAGGAGCTGGGCTGCTTGTGGTTTATAAAAAAATTACTTTACTAAAATGAGAATAGATATGAATGAATAATGAGAGAAACTATTTTAATATAATAACAAAAAAAAATTTAGTGTGATAAAAAATAAAAAAAAATAGTATGAGCAGGAATGTCTCCCGTGAGCGATACCCGTAATTTATAAAAAAAAATCACATTTGTAATGAAACAGGTTAATGGGATCAAATAATGAGAGAAAATATATTAATTTAATAACAAAAATAAAAAATTAAAAGTAAGATAAATAGGAATTTTAATATAGGTTAAATAGATAAACAGAATAGATGAGTGAGATAATAAATGAAACATTAATAAATAAAATAGAAAGATAAATGATATATTGAAATATCATGTTAAAAGTAACGTAAATCAACACATTTATTATATTCCTTAATGTGAGTTTTTATATAATGAAACAGATAAACATGAATAAGTAATGAGAGAAATTATTTTAATATAATAATAAAAAGAAAATTAAAGTAAGAAAAAAAAATGTAGGATCAAAACTGCTTCACGTGGAGGATACTCATGGTTTATAAAATATCACTTTTATAATGAAACAAAATAATATGAACGAATAATGAGAGAAAATGTTTTAATATAATAATAATAAAAAAAATGAAATTGTGAAAAGAAAAAAAAGAAAAAGAAAACAATAGGAGCAAGACTGCCTCCCGTGAATGATAAATGTGATTTATAAAAAAACAACTTTATAAAAAGGAGAATTAAAAATTTTGAAAAAAGTGAAAAAAAAAAGTTCATGTAAAGGGTACATGTTAATAAGACTGTCTTGTAAATGGTACATGTAATTCATAAAGTCATTATCAACAATGTATATGAATCAATCCAACGTAAATGTACAATCCGGTAAAAAAACTCAATATTAAAAGAGTCAATGACCCACAATTAGCTTTGAGACTCACTCTTCTACATATTTTTATAGCATCTAAATCTTACAATATCAAGAAGTCATTGGTTATATCAACATGGAAACAGTTTTGACAAATATTCAATATATGTAAACAATCCCTTACTTTTCCTAGTGTTCTTATCTCCCACAGAAACAATATACTTGCTATTGCTACAAGACCGACAAGTAATTTAAAATAAGATTAAAAAACAAAAAGAAAAGAAGAGGTCAAAAAACCCATATAAATTAGAAAGGAAACACATATAATTATGCATAAAACAAATATCATTCTAAAGTGATCCGAAGATTGTTACAGGTTTGTAAAACCATCATGTGCTAGCTATGAATACATACCATGTTACATATGAAAACACTGTTAAGAGAAATGGAAATGGAAAAATTGTATGATTACAGCAGCTACTATTTTATCTTTCTCTAACCATATCCTCGTATTTAGTGTTTATGCAATTCACACAACGAGATCAAAACAACCATGTGCAGAACACCAAAGAGAGACCAAAAGCATCAACCCTTCCTGTAACATATGGAGAAAACAAGTCATCATTTCTGACATCCCATGTTCATGGTGGCCCAAAGTATATAACAAGAATGGCTTGCCAGAATATTTAAGGATTAATATTCGTCATTGTAGTTTGGGGCTTCTATTCGTGGTACAGAACTCACTTCTATACAAAAGCCATTGTTTCTCATCGACACAAACATATATATCAAGCAATCTAAGTGTGTCTTAGCTAGCAAAACTATTTTCCAACTAAGACTTGTATACACTAGGAAGACTCTCTGGCTCAGACACATGAAACGTATTTACAGAGAAGACAATTTCTAATAAAAACAAGAAATATTAATCATAAGATATTTCATTTGTTTTAACTAGTGACAATTTTCACTGACAAGAAGTAATCCTTATTCATTTACTTACTCAAATTGAAGCCATCCTTGGTTCACAATCAAAATGCACTCATACTTAGCCTCACAAATGCATTTTATGGGGAAAAAAAAACTAAAATGTACCTATCAGCTGACTCATCATGTTGGGAGATGCAAATGGGGTGGAACAAGACTTAGGCATATCTGGTTGGGCTCTTGGTTGCAAGATGAGTATCTGAGGATTTCGAAAACATAGAATAAAAAGCAAATATTTTAAAACAAGACAACCATCAATTTAGGAAGGTTTAAAATGTGTTCCGCTAATCAAGATGCTTATTAGTTTATTGCCACATTAGTCTAAAATCAATAATGAAATACCATAACCTAGAAGCCATTTACTTGGAAACTATTAAAATGGAATTGTAATCCTGAAAACTTGATAGAGAAAGGCAATATTCTAAAATTAACACTTCAATGGTGACACAATCCTCATAAACCCGGGGAAGATCAAATTATTTCAAGTTTGGAAATTGTTTAAGTGAAAATAAGTTTACCTGCATAACTAGTTTATCCTTTTCAGGGCCTCCACGAACACAGTAAGCAACTCATCGCAACTCACCAATGAAAAGAGAATAAAGAAATTAAAGGGAATAAAAATCAACATACAAATATGAAGTGCCAATGTTTTAAAAATCAGACTGGTAATTGAACCGGTAAAGACATTGGTTCACGATTTAATGGTTCAGCCGTGGTTGAACTAGTTTTAATTAAATATATTTTTTAATATTATATAACATTTTAATTAATAAAATAACATAAAATTATAAGAAATTAATATATATATATATATAACTGTAAATCAGTATAAATAACCTTATTATAAGGCTTATAAGACAAAAAAATTAATAATAATTAATAAAATAATAGATATTTATGTGTAATTCTTAAATATATGTCCAAAATATTGTACAATATGATTGTATAAATAAGATTTCTCATTCGAAACAATATCTCTTATTTGGCCTTTAGCCATTTACTTTCACTTGCAACATTTATAAGATTACTTCAAATAACAATGATTACTAGAAATTAAATTGGATAGTCTCCCATAAAATAAAGATCCCCACAGAAAAATAATAGCAATGTCCACTGTACTACACTTAAGATCCATTACAGACATAACATTATTTTTTACAAACATAAACAATCAAAAGACAACTAGCTAGCTAGAGTTCAAATTTAAAGACATTTTACAAATTACATAACATTATTTTCACAAACATGGACAATGAAAAGACACCTAGAGTCCAGAATACCCATCTGGTGGAAGACATACGCATGAGAGTTATTGTGCACAAAGGACAAGATCCAAGCTACTAATCTGAAAAAATAAAATAAAGAAATTATGAGTTATATATATATATATATATATATAGATTCAATGAAAATGCTAAAAAAATAGTTAAGCAATATTATGAGTTATATATATGTTGTACGTGTATGTTTGAGGATGTTCTATGAATAGTAAAAATTATAAAACTTTAAATTATGTGACTTTGTAAATAATCATATTAAATAATTTTTAATTATGATCATCACCAAGATTGTATCATTAAAATTTATTTTTCCTACTTTTATAAAAATATCCCTTTTAGTTATACATGCCCTACATATATACATGCATGCAAAAATCTTATATCAATTCTACTCTGATTTCTTCTGTTTTTATGACTGTACGTCATGACCGGCCGGCTAATTTCTCCGTTGATTTTGAATGTAATCGTATAGAACTCAAATGTATTCTTGTTATTTATATATATAGTTATTCATTTCTATTCGATATTGCTAATTTCATTATGTTCTTATTGCTTGATTGTATCTAATCAATAGTTTCTTGATTTCGATTCTGAGTTTAATAGGAAAGTATTGTTTAGAATCCGATCCGAATGAAATTACTCGATGTGTTGTTATGCTAGGATATTTGAGGAATCAATATAGGGGATATTAGTGTATTGTATCAATATTAATAGTTTTGATTTCTATATATTCCAGAATTACTAGAATATAGAAGAATGAGATTGATGAAGTTCAATCCCAGTTTTTCCAACTGAATTTCAATCACCTTTTTTATCGCATTTACTTTATGCTTTATATAACTTTGTTTAATTTTCTCGCCACTAAAATCATGATCAATTTTTGTTTAATTATTTATGTGTAAATATATTTAGTGAGTTTGTTAATTAAGAAATTTAATAAAAATTTCAAGTTTCATGTGTACTCAACAACTCTCTAGTCATTACTATAATACAATTGATTTTTAGTGTGATTGCCAGAGATTCAACAACTACCCAAAAAAGTTTTTTATTTACAAATTGGTAACAAGTGAAAAACTAGGATAGTTAAGGGAGTCCCTAACTACCTCTTACTTGATTATTAGGTTAAATGGATATTTAAGGACTATACTATTGAAATCAAACATTCATTTCATAAGTGGCATGTTCCAATTGAAGTATAGCGGTAGAAAACGAGTTATGATATTATTATAATAAATTTACATAATTCATACGACACACTTTTTATCTTTATCATACCTCATCACATCCCTCTCTTAATTTTCTCTCTTAATTCTTATCTATTTTTTTATTGTCCAAAATATACAATACATAATTGCACAAATAAGATTTTTCGTACAGAATAATATCTCTTATTTGGCCTTTACTCATTTACTTTCACTTGCAACATTTATAAGTAAATTACTTAAAATAACAATGATTACTAGAAATTAAATTGGATAGTCTCCCATAAAATAAACATCTCCACAGAAAAATAATAGTATTGTCCATTGTACTACACTTAGGATCCATTACAAACATAAACAATCAAAAGACAACTAGAGTTCAAATTTAAAGACATTTTACAAATTACATAACATTATTTTCACAAACTTTGACAATGAAAAGACACCTAGACTCCAGAGTACCCATCCTGGTGGAAGACATACACATTAGAGTTATTGTGCACAAAGGACAAAATCGATCCAAGCTACTATATAACTGAAAAAAATAAAATAAAGAAATTATGAGTTATATATATAGATTCAATGAAAATGCTAAAAAATAGTTAAGCAGTATTATGAGTTATATATGTTTTACGTGTATGTTCGAGATGTTCTATGAATAGTAAAAATTATAAAACTTTAAATTATGTGACTTTTTAAATAATCATATGACAATTAAAATCACTAAGATTGTATCATTAAAATTTATTTTTCCCAAATATCCCTTTCACAACAAACACACACACATAGATGGATGCACACACACACATGTGTATATGGATGGATAGATGGACATGTGTATATGGATGGATGGATAGATGGATGCATGGTATATGGATGGATGGATAGATGGATGCATGCACACACACGTGTATATGGATGGACAGATAGATGGATGCATGCAAAAATCTTATATCAATGTTAATTAACAAATATAGCGTTCAAAATCATTAATATGATTTTAAGTCATTACAAGTAAAAAATAAAAAATTTCCTAACTACCTTTGTTTCATACAACTAAAAATACACAATTGAAAAATATTAAGGACCTATACATGATTTTACTATTTTCCATATAAACTTTCGAAATAAGAAATAAAAAGACAATGAGTTAAGTTTTTGTAAGCAAAAGTAAAAATTAGAAATAGAAATAAAAGGTATTTTTTTAAAATTAAATACATGCTAGAATTTTCTCCAAGTGCTAGAATAAAACTAGTGCAACAACAACAACTTTATTTGCAAATTAAAAATTACTTTCAATTTTTGAATTTTTTTTTATTAGTGAGTTATAAGAGAAGCAGAGGTGATTATGTAAAAACCACAAAATTGGGAGTGCTTTTGTTAAGTGAGTGTTGAGCAAAATAAAGAAAGAGATGAATAAAAATAAAGTAGGAAAGGAAAGACATGAAAATATATAATTAAAAAAATACCAAAACTAAAGTGGCGGGCAGAGAGAAAGAAAAATTATAACTTTGGTCGATTATCATGAGACCCAAATATGAAGGAAAAAATTCGACAGAGTTAAGTTCTAGAATATGATAACAATTCAGTCTCAAAAATCAATTATGAAAAGTTATAATAAAAATTAAAAGAAAACTCTAACAGGAGTTTTGACTTTATATAGAGCAATTATTTTGGAAAAGCAACATTATTATACATTGAAATTCATACAATTACGCACAGTGACAAAAACGATATGGTTGAGAAAAAAAATAGGCATATTTTGAAGTTACAAGAGTACATAATTATGGGCTAGGAGTTGTTCTGAAAATAAATAATAAAATGAACAATTACTCTATAATTATATGTACTTCAAGAGAACAAAAAAAAAATAATAATAACACTAATCGTGATAAGTAAATTAAAACATGTTAAAATAAACTTCTTCTGCTTACTTACCTCATTACTAAATTTCAACTGAAGGAGTGCACTTGAGGACCATCATGACGTAAAGTTTGTCTTTCATATGATTGAGAAATCTGAAATAAGCATGCCTCCATGTTCTTTTGAAGAAAAGAGAACCACAAACTACCCAGAAGCTTATTGCAAATCCAACTCCCATGCCCATATACATCCCTTCCAATAGCTCAGATCCTTCTTCATCATCATTCCCCATTAAGTTTGTGTCAGTTGGTGCTTCATCATGGGAGCATTTCTTTGTAAGCGGAGTCCCACAAAGTTGAGGATTGCCGATATAACTAAGAGCTGTAAATCCTTGAAGTTGGGTCCCTAATGGGATTTGACCCTTGAAATTGTTGAATGAGAGATTCAAGGTACCAAGAAAAGACAGAGCAGACATGCTCGGGGGAATTTCTCCTGAAAGTTTGTTAGTTGAGAGATCAAGGGATTCGAGTTGCTTCATATTGCCAATTTCTTCTGGTATGGTTCCCATTAATTGATTATGTGACAAGTTCAAGGATCCTAATGCAGTGAGCTTAAATACTTCCAGAGGTATTTTTCCAGACAATTGGTTGCTTGAAAAGTCAACAACACGCATGTACCTATTATAATCTAACTCATTGCCTTTTGTGAGCACGAGAAGAGAGTATGAAAATAAGGTTCCTGTAATCATAATACCAACCATGTCACTTATTGGAGCATTAATGAAAACCATGGCAGTGAGGTATTGTTCCTGATAATCTATTATTTGCAAGATCCAACACTATGAGAGAAGCAAGCTGGCATAATTGTAGGGGGATATCACTGCTAAATTTATTTGATCTCAATTGCAGAGCTATCAAATTCTGTCCCATCCAATTTGGTATTCTTCCAGAAAATTCATTTTCACTAAGATCAAGGATCATCAGCTTTTTGCAATTTTTAGTGACAGAGGTATTTCACCTTGTAACTTGTTGTTATGAAGATATAAAGACAAAAGATTAGACAAGGTGCCCATGGAGTGAGGAATCATGCCAGTTAGGTTATTGTTCTCTAAATCAACATGAACCAATGATTTCCAATTTACCCAGCAATCAGTGAGCCCTTCAGATAAATAATTATCATAGACACTCAAGTACTGTAAATTGCTTTCTCCTGTCATATTATGACACAAGAGAGGAGAAAGAGGCCCTGACAAATTGTTTCGTCCTATTTGAAAAAGTCTCACATTTGTAGTTAGCCGAGGAAGGCCACCACTCAAACCATTTGCAACCAGCCATATGACTTGAGAGTTCAACAACACGTTTGACATGTCCCAATGCATGGAATTGAAGAATAAAGAGAGAAATCGAAGGTCAGTTGCCCAGCTCCAAAACTTGTCCGGAGATTCACTTGTAAATGAGGAGTTGAATATTGTTAGAGAATCGAGAGATGTTTGTGTGTACAACCATGGAACAAGTTTAAGATCCACACATCCCAATAAAAGATGCTGAAGTTGAAAAGGAGGAGTCCAGTGGGGATCAAAATCAAAGACGAAGGAAGGTGAATCCAAGTACAATCTTTGTAACTTTGAGAGGTTGGCAAAATTTTTATGGGACACAATTCCAGACAGAGAATTTTCTCCAACATACAATTTCTCCAAATTTGAGAGTTGCCCAAAACTTTCAGGAAGGCTACCGATCAAGTTATTTGACTGGACATCAAAACTATCAAGGATGATAGATTCCCCAAAGTTGTAGGGATAGAACCGGTATATAAATTGTCAGAGAGATCAATATGGCGTAGGGTTCCAAGCTGGCCTAACCAATTAGGAATTGATCCACTCAACCTGTTGTCATTCAATCTCAAGGAATATAAGTTTCCAAGATTCAATAAAGTGTTGGGTATTTCGCCATGGAAACGATTACCTTCAAGAATCAGATTAGAGAGGCCGGTAAGATTGAACAACCAATTAGGCAGTTCGGAGAACAAATCATTGTCAGAAAGATCAATATATTCAAGTGAAGTGAAATTGGCATAATCAAGAGATGCACTGGCGCTTTCAAGTAGGCAACTCCTCAAGTGTAACTCAGAAAGTGAAGAAAGCTTAGTCATTATCTGAAGCCATTGAGTTTGCTTGTGGAGATCAATGGAATTCAAGTTTAGATATTCTAAGGATGATAGATTCAGAAGCCATCTCAGATCATCAATCACAAGATTCTCGTTACTTGACAAGTCAAGATATACAAGATTGGAGGAGTTAACTAGTGGCAAGTTGTGACAATCCAACGGCAAGTGTATGGCTTGGAAGTTATTGTTACTCAAATTCAAGTATTTCAAATATTCAAGTTTGAGTAAAGAAAGGTGGAATTCACCTGTGAGGCAGTGTGCTTTGTTCTTGACGCCAAATACAAAGTCATCAGTGGAGCAAGGGAGGGTGACATTTGTGACTCTGCCAGTGATATCGTCACAGTGAACACCTCTCCATTCACAACAATCTTCTTTGGTGGACCATGAAGACAACATTCCTGATGGATCGGTGAGTCCATGTTTAAAGCAAAGGAGTATCTCCTTGTCTTTTTGGTTGCAACTGGAAGGCGAAGCCATTAAGTCGCACAGTCCCAAATTGCATATGATTGCAAATGGTAGCAATATTAGAGAAAGGAATGCACTTTGGGAGAAGAGTTTCGTCATGGTATATTGGTATCACACGGAAATGAGTCTACCTTGAGGAATGATTTAACTTTTATAGATACAGGAATGTCATGATTTTTTTATTACTATTTAATTCCTTTTCAAAAGTTCTAAAATATTGTGTTGGCTCTATTTGAATAATTTTGTGTCTCCCTTCCCTTTATATATTAGTGGAATACGTACATAATAATTAAAAATAATGTTTTGCTAATATTTTTATTAATTTTTGAACTTACGTGTTTAGAATCACTAGAGTTAATGGGTATTTTTTTAATATTGTTATATAAATAAAAATGGTAAAGATATTTCAATATTTTAAATATAAAAATATGGAAATAGACAAATTAATAACTATATATATTTATTATTTTCGTTTTGCTAAAGTATCTCAAAATAAAGTTTAATCTCTCTTGGAGTAGTTCGGATTCCTCCACACCACACACACATATTTTAAGATATATATAATAAATTTATTAAATATTTTTATTTAATTTTGAGAGAACTATTAGGAAGAAGTTTAAAGTGCATATAATAGCAAAGCCCAACATTTATTTTTCCTTTTATTTTTTGTAACGGAAGAATATAAAGTTGTTAGTAGAAAATACTAATAAATAAGAAATAAAATGCTAATGAAAAATAAATAAATTAATGAATTGAATACAAATATAAATGAAAGTATAATTTTAATAAATAGTAATTTTATTACATTAATTATTTTTTACTACTAGCTAGATTATTTACAAATTTTTTTTATCTATGAGTGGAACTTGATCGGGGATCACTAGGGGCCGGTGTTCATTGATTTGGTTTAATCCGATGAACCTAATTAACCAAACCGAACCAATTTGATTGGATTGGATTTTTTTAGCTCAATCAAGTCGGACCAAACCGAACCAATCAAACTCAACAATGATTGGTTCCAGTAACGGATTAGACACTCGACCCGTTACCCGAACCGAACTACCTTTAAATAAAAAAATTATACTAAAGTAAAAAAATGGAAAATATAAGAGATTAAACATCAACATAAGTTTTTATCATATAAGAGAGATTAAACATCAACATGAGGTTTTATCATAGATTGTCTTTTTCTTAAATGAGTTTTTCTATTATTTACTAAAAAATTGAAAAATAATATTCATGATCTGATTGAACCGAACCGAACCAATCCGTTTTTATCAGTTCTGTTTGGTTCGGATCACTTACAAAAAAATTAAAAATTCAAACCAAACCAAAAAATTTTATTTGGTTCGAATTTGTTTTTCCTACCAAATCGACCCGTAAACACCTCTAAGGACCACAATAAATAGTAGTAAAGTATAACAATTATCATTGACTTTATATATTTTTTCATTGACTTCATTTTTCATTATTTATTCTATGACCAAGTTGCAAAATATAACAATTATTCCACATAAATAGAAATATAACAATTACAGGACCACGAGATAGCAGTAAAGAATACGGCAATGTGACGGGGACATGTGGATGTTTTTGGTGATTTGGCCTTATTTATAATTTGCATGACTATTTTGAATTGTAGAACACACGGAAAACTGGTTGATAATACTATATATTTACAAAGAAATAAAAATATTTTTTTATTCTATATATAAGAAACATATATAATATCTACTTTAATTGTATTAATTGTTAAATATATTTCGAATAATATTATCTTGAATATTATTAGCTTATTGGGATTTACTGAGCACATGGTTATTGATTTGAATCCCATGCATTGATAGATTAAAACAAAATATTTCTCTTTAAAATTATTTTTAAATTTGAAAAGGAATTTACATGATGACAAACTATGTTAATTGAATAACGAATGTTAACTTTAATGTCTTATAATATAAAAATTTTATTGATCAGATATATGTTGACTTAAATCTCATACAATATTGTATTAAAATAAAATCATTCTTTTTTAAAAATTATATTCAAATAAAATCTACATGATGACTATTACTGATCTATTGAACAACAAACGTCATCATTAATACTCTTCGGATTATAAGGATTTATTGAATTTTTTTTTTTTTTTTGACTCGAATCCTATATAAGGGTAGTCTGGGTAGACTCATATTTAAAAATTAAAAAGTATTTTCATAAATCAATCCCTTAAAGAATGAAATTAAAATTTCTCAAATCTTTCATTTACAATCAAAAGTAACCTTTGAAAAAAAAAATCTTTTCATAAATCAAAATTAACTCGTCTTTCATAAAATCCTTTCAAATCAAGAATACAATGCAATTATTAAAAAGTTGTGGCTCAGTTGTAACGCATGTTGAGATTGTGGCAAGTCCCCATTAAACACTACTAGAGAGGGGTGAGTAGCCTTAATTGTGATTAAACCCTGAACAGGATTATCCCTAGTAATAGTGATACATATGTGGTTAACACAAAAAAAATCAGGAATGCAATTTACGCCTCTCATTAGAATAATGTGGCTTTGATTTCTCGATTGCAAATTTACAATTGGGGATATGTAGGACCGGAAACCAGGCTCGTCGAGCCAAAATAAATTTTCAAAATAATTTTCCTTTTTCAATAAAAAAATCCAATCACTTTCTCAAATGAATTTTCTCAATCATTTTAAAAATACAAAAAAGTATAAGAAATTGAAAATATCAAAAATAAAGTTCTAAAAAAATCTTATCCTTTTCAATCATAAACAAATTGTTAAAAAATTAATGCTGACAATATATAAAAGTAAAAGTATAGAGAAAGATAAGAGAAGAAGAGACCGAGGGTTGGTCGTGTCTTATTCCATTCAAATAAGGGGGTATTTATACATGTGAATAAGACACGGTCAAATCTCGGTCTCTTCTTCTTTTATTTTTCTCTATACTTTCTACTTTTATATATTGTCAGCATTAATTTCATAACACAAATAAATTAGTTTATTTAAGTGAGTTCTCTCTTATTCTAAAAATATACAAAAATTTAAAAAAAAAATAAAAATAACAAAAATGAATTGCATTTATTCGTCAATTTTCATGAAAAATGGGTAAAAACAAATATTTTCAAAGTTAACCGAGTTCGTACAATTAATTAAAGGTAACCATTTTAAAAAGGATGTTGTAGGGTGTTAATGTCTTTCCTACGCATAATCGACTCCCGAATACAAACCTGGTTCCAAAGATCATTTCTTCTTAAAATGGTTTCCCGAAAGTTCCCTTTAAAATAAATTTTGGTGACGACCATTTCCAACATAATTTTTATGAGTTTAACTCACCTCCCCGTTGCAATCCTTAACTTATTTATTTTTCTTCTATTTTTAACCCTCATATTTTAATATACGTTTCCATTTGTCTTCTTTTTTAAGTTTATTATAATATTTTATATATTTTAATATATGTTTCCATTTGTTTCCTTTTTATGTTTATTATGATATTTTATATTTATTACCTATTTTATCCGCTATAGTTTTACCGGACACACTCATAAGCTAGTATCTTGTAACTTATAAGTTAAAAGCTCCTAAAATAAACTACAGCTTGTGTCTTACCAAATACTCCCTCCACTTCATTTTATTAATCGTTTAAGGTTCTTACACACAGATTAAGAACAACAATAAATGACTCAAAAGATATAGTAATCTTACTAAATTACCCTTAATAATTTACTGAATTCTCTTTCTCATTTTACATGAATATATTAATCAGTAATTAGTATTAGTGTTGTTACGTACCTGTCAAGCTCGGCCAGGGCAAGCTCGGTTATGATAAGCTCGGCCAGGGTAAGCTCATAGAAGTAGACCTGATACACACTAGCTTCTTCACTTAGCCTGGTTGTACCCCATGAGTAGAATTTAGGCTTTGTAAGAACATTTGGCGTCCACCGTGGGACTCTGGTAAAACTCTCCCAGAGTACCACAAGAATTCCAAAAATGGTAAAAACAAGATCCAACGCCAACGAAGATGGACCAACACTACAAGAGCTCGCACAGCAGCTCGAACAACTCAGACAAGAAAACCAGAGGGTCCTGGAGGAAAATAGGGTGATGCGAGAGCAACTGAATGATGCGCAAGACTCTCGGGAAGAGGACGAAGACGCATACTCTTCAGGAAGACGCATCCTTTTACAATATTATTATTGGAAGACATACCTTAAATGCGTTAGGAGCAATCGTCTCCACTCCTCATTTAACTATGAAATTTCCTGTTGATGACCAAAAGATAGGAGTGATGAGAGCCGAACAAGACGAAGCTTGACGCTGTTATGTAAAAAGCCTGGAAACAAAGAGGCCTTCCAGCAAAAATTCTGGAACTGAACTCAGAATCCACTCAACCGAGCTGGACCCCAGAATTGACTTCTCAGAAAGAAGACCTCAACCTACTGAGGAGCTAAAAACTGTTCAAATAGGCGATAGCCCAGCAAAAACAAATCGGATTGGAACAAGTCTTCCACCCGAAGAGGAACGCCAGGTAACACAGATCTTGAGAAAAAAATTCTGACTTGTTTGCTTGGACCCCTGCAGACATGCCAGGGATTGACCCAGACTTCGTATGCCACAAATTAATGATTGATCCAAAGATCAAACCCATCTCTCAAAAGAAACGAAGGCTGGGCGAAGAAAGAAGAAATGCAGCATTAACAGAATCAAAGAAATTACTAGAGGCTGGTTTCATCAGAGAGATTGAATATACAAGATGGCTCTCAAATGTCGTCATGGTAAAAAAATCAAACGGAAAGTGGAGAATGTGCACTGACTTAACTGACCTAAATAAGGCATGCCCAAAGGATGCATACCCTCTTCCCAGTGTTGATCACCTAGTTGACGGAGCCTCTGGATATAAATACCTCAGCATTATGGATGCCTACTCAGGTTATAATCAAATCAGGATGAACCCAGTCGACGAAGACAAAACAACTTTTATCATTGACATGGCCAATTACTGTTATAAAGTCATGCCTTTCAGACTAAAAAATGTCGGTGCGACATATCAGAGACTGATGGACAAAGTGTTTGCAGAACAGATCGGACGTAACATCGAAGTCTACATTGATGACATGGTGGTCAAAACCCCAACAGACAGGAAGCATGTTGATGATCTCCAAGAAATTTTTAACCAGCTCAGAAAATTCAATATGAGACTCAATCCAGAAAAATGCTCTTTCGCTGTTCATTCTGGAAAATTCCTTGGCTTCATGTTAACTGACCGCGGAATAGAGGCAAATCCAGAAAAATGCCAGGCAATCTTGACAATGAAGAGCCCATCCAACATGAAGGAGGTGCAAAGGCTGGCTGGAATAGTGGTGACCCTATCCAGATTTTTATTCAAATCTGGGGAACGGTTAAGACCTCTTTTTCAATCTATCAAACAAGGGAGTAAATTCCAATGGACAGAAGAATGCGAGCAAGCCTTCCAACAGATCAAAACCTATTTGTCACAACCTCCCATTTTGAAGAAACCAGACCCTGAGAAGGAAATCCTAGTATACCTAGCAGTAAGCGAGCAAGCTATCAGCGCAGTGCTGGTACAAGAAAATCCTGAAGGACAACAACCGATTTACTTTGTGAGTAGAGCTCTACAAGGCCCTGAGTTAAGGTATCAAAAAATTGAGAAGGTAATCCTTGCCTTAATAATAGCAACATGAAGACTCAGACCATATTTCCAAACCCATCAGATAGTTGTGAAAACCGATCAACCCATAAGGCAGATTTTGCATAAGCCCGAGTTAGCAGGGAGGATGATCAAATGGTCGGTAGAGCTGTCGGAGTTCAGAATAAATTACCAACCAAGGGGTCCGATTAAATCACAAATCCTAGCAGATTTCTTGGTAGAACTCACACCCGCTGAAGAAGAACAAGGAGAGCAACTCTGGACCCTCTACGTGGACGGAGCATCAAATATTAAAGGAAGCGGAGCTGGCGTCATCCTGGAGGGACCAAACAACCTAATCCTAGAACAATCATTCTGCTTCGAATTTAAAGCAAGCAACAATCAAGCAGAATATGAAGCACTCATTGCAGGGCTACTCCTGGCTAAGGAGGTTGGAGCAACTTCCATAATTGTTTTCAGTGATTCACAACTAGTCACAGGTCAGGTCGGAGGAGAATACCAAACAAGGGATCCTCAACTTACCAGGTATCTAAGCAAAGTTAAAACTCTGATAACTAACTTTTCAGGATTTAAAATCCACACATAACCAGAGAGCAGAACTTGAAAGCCGACCTGTTATCAAAACTCGCCAGTACGAAGAAGCCAGGATGCAACAAAACAGTTATCCAAGAAACTCTCCAAAGACCAAGCATTGAAGAGACTGAGGTAACAAATATCAACTATGCAAACTCTTGGATAACCCCCTTATTTCAATATCTCCAGGACAACGGATTACCTTCAGATCCAACATAGCTTATCACTCCAGCTTCTACGTCATCATAAATGGGCAACTCTACAGAAAAGGATACTCGACATTGTGACACCCTTCTACCCCAAACTCTTATATGATCAATGAAGCAGAAGACTTAGGAAAATAACGAATCACATTGGGGAAAAAGGTTCACATTTCAACTCAATTAAAACCTCAATTCTTTCAAAGTCAACTTATTCAAAATAGAAGTTGGAGTCAAAAGGTTTTCAAAGTAAATAAAATATTACTACCTCAAAAGTTAACAGTAAAACATCATTCTTAGCCTTATAAGGCACTTAAAACCGTTTACACAAATCTCTCCAAAATAGAAATATAAAATAAAACTCCTAATACTAAGCCCTGATGTCACATGTATCAGAACGACACCCATCAACTCAATACTCGGCACCCGAGGTGCCATCGTCATCACCTGTAAATAATAACCAGAGATAGAAACGGTGAGGAAAGAATACTACTCATACATACACATAGGAGACTACCCTATCCTCACCCTCATGTAAACAACATCATCATATAACTCATTCTATTAACAAATATAAAACATAGTCATCATCAGCATAAACACCAACCACATCAATATCACCATAATCATCATAATCATCATTATCATCAAAATCATCATTATCATCATACTCATCATTATCATCAACATCATCATACTCATCATAACCATCAATATCATCATAATCATCATTATCATCAATATCATCATAATCGTCATAATTATCATTATCATCATATCATCATCACCATCATGCACCTCCCTGAGTTGTACTTCACCCACTCAAGGCTTGTACACCTCAGGTACCATATTCAATTTCATCATAATCAGTGTTCACCTCCCTGAGTTATACTCATTTACAATCATCAACATTATTATAGTCATTACTCACCTCCCTGAGTTATACTTAGGTACTATAATCATTAACCTTATCAATACTCACCTCCCTGAGTTACACTCAGGTACCATAATCATTAACCTAATCAATACTTACCTCCCTGAGTTACACTCAGGTACCATAATCATTAACCTAATCAATAATCACCTCCCTGAGTTACACTCAGGTACTATAATCAATAACATAATCAATACTCACCTTCCTGAGTTACACTCAGGTACGATAATCACCTCCCCGAGTTAGACTCAGGTACAACATTCACCTCCCTGAGCTACACTTCACCCCTCAATGGGCTTGTGTATCTCAAGTACAATCACCTCCCTGAGCTACACCCCACCCCTCACTGGGCTTGTGTATCTCAGGTACAACATCATATATATCCTCAAGCATCATTTACAGCATAAGGTTAATTAAATCACCATCACCATTATCACCTCCTCGAGTTATACTCAGGTACACTATTCACCTCCCCGAGTTATACTCAGGTACAACACTAACATCATCATCATCAATCATTATAATTAACACCATTCATCATCATCATGTATTAACATACATATTCACCATCATCATCATCAAGAATCATCATAATTATCACCTAATATCATTATCATCATAATAACATCAATCATCATCATCATGTATTATTATGCTCATCATTAAGCACCATCATCATGAAGTGATATACACTATCATCATTAACATCATCATCAATAAGTGATATACACTATCATCATTAACATCATCATAACATTCACCATCATCATTAATCACATTGCATATTATGCACACCAAAACATCATCAATCACATGGCATATTCACCAATCGTTATGTACCCCCAATCATCATCAATCACATTGCATATTCACCGATCATTATGCACACCAAATCATCATCAACATCATTAATCATCAACACCATAATCATAATAAAGCATTATCAAACAACATCAATCATCATCAAGCACTTAGGATCTCAAAATCAACTCTGGTAATCGATTGCCAACCTCTAGCAATCGATTACCTGTAAACAAGGTCTCTGGTAATCGATTACAACCACCTTGTAATCGATTACCTGCAACCAAACACTCTAGTAATCGATTACAGCATCCCTGTAATCGATTACCTGCAAGTAATCTCTTTGGTAATCGATTACGAGCTTGTTTGGATTGGCGTTTGCCAATCCCAAACTCACGTCCCTAAGAGTAAACTCACGTTTCATATTTTTTATGTTGTTTGGCTCCACTAATCAAAACGTACATTTGAGTTCTGAAACTTGAGTTTGCAAAACGCAGGTTTTTGTAGCTTCTGCGTGTGAAACTTGAGTTTCCTCAATATTTACTTTCTTAAACTCACGTTTGCAGCAAAATATCCAAACATGAAATCATGTTTACTCATACTCAAGTTTATCATAAATCATGTTTACTAAATCCACGTTCATTCAAACTCAAGTTTGCAAACGCTAATCCAAACACACACTACCACAATCCAGTAATCAATTACCAGCGAACAAACAACACTTCCGGGTTGCCCAGAACACACTGGTAATCGATTACTCACCCTGGTAATCGATTACTTGCGACGCAGATCGCAGTTCTCACGATTTTTATCATCTCTAAACCTTTCTTTTCAATCCCTAATCAATCATCTTTGTTAAATAATCATTCTTATGCATTTATAACATCAAAACTCAATAAAACAACAATCTTTTCACAGATTATACAACAAATCCATCAAAATCCCAAATCCTCAAATCCCTAATTTCCCCCTTTTCATTATTCTCAATATCCTCTTTAATTTCACCCAATAAATCATCAATATTCATCCAATAAATCATAAATCAACAGTTTTAATCATTCATTCACAGTTATAACATATCCAATACGAATTTCTAGTCTTAAATTACTACCCAAACACCCCTACATGCATATACAAGCAGCACCCTCTTCCCCACCGTACCTTATTGAAGATCGATCAATCAGCAGGGAAGGCTCTTTCTTGGTTCTTGATGATCAAGCCCCAGCAATCTCTCCTTGAGACGTTGTTTCTCCCCTCCTTAGCGTTTCACTCTCTGACGATTTTATGAATAATGATTAGGGTGAACTGAGAACCCCTCCTTAAATAAATACTTAATTGGGCTAGGCCCACTCTCAACCCACTTATTCTATTTATTATTCTTATTATTTATTAAATAACCTTATAGATAAAACTACTCATAATATTAATCCTATTATTTACTTATTTATTTCTTCTACTTTATTAATTTAATTTAATTTTATTTTATTTTACTTAATAAAATTCAGGATGTTACAGACACCACTCCTTAAGTGCATCCTACAGGAGCAACAAACTCATATCTTGAAAGAAGTACATGAGGGGGTCTGTGCAAGCCATGGAGGAGCCAGATCCTTAACTGTAAAGATCCTACGAGCAGGATTCTACTGGCCAACATTGAGAGCAGATGCTAAAGAATTTATTAAAAAATGTGATGCTTACCAAAAATTTTCTAAGCTAAATTACATGAGCCCAGAAGAACTACACAATATCACCTCTCCTTGGCCCTTCGCGATGTGGGGGATAGATCTCCTTGGCCCTTTTCCTCTGGCACCAGGTCAGATCAAATATCCAGTAGTTGCTATCGATTATTTCACAAAATGGATCGAGGCAGAACAATTGGCAACCATAACTGCGGGAAGAATAAGCAAGTTCGTTTGGAGACAAATTATTTGTCGTCATGGCATCCCAAATACAATAATATCTGACAATGGGAAGCAGTTCGATTGCAGGGAATTTACTGACCTATGCAAGGAATACAACATAATTCATACAAAAACTTCAGTAGAACATCCACAAACGAACAGACAAGCGGAAACAGCCAATAAGATAATCCTCAATGGATTAAAGAAGAGATTGGGGGAAGGAAAAGGAAGATGGTCTGAGGAGTTACCAATGGTACTTTGGGCTTACCACACCATACCTCAATCAGCTATAGGAGAAACACCATATCGATTGACCTATGGAAGTGACGCCATGATCCCTGTAGAAATCTCCTTCATGAGCCCTCGAGCATAAGAATATAACTCTGAAAACAATGAAGAAAACCTCAGAGCCGAGCTTGATCTGCTATCAAAAGAGCGAGAAGTAGCTCATCTCAGAGAACAAGTGTGCAAAGACAGATCGACAAGAAGATATAATACGAAGGTATAACCTCAAAAATTCAGAAAGGGAGACTTGGTCCTGCGGAAAATTGAACAACCTCGGAAAGACCCCAGACATAGGAAACTCGGTCCAAATTAGGAAGGTCCATCCAGGGTTAAGAAAGAAATAGGATTGGGAGCATACGAGCTGGAACATTTAACTGGAAGGCAAATACCCAGGACATGGAATGCTAGGAAATTAAGATTTTACTTCAGTTGAACTAAATTATATGATGACAGTCAGGTCAGGTACTCTTTTTCCTATCTTGTTTTTTTTATCCCTAAGGAGGGTTTTCACCGAGAAAGGTTTTAACGAGGCTTGACCTAGACTATAAACCAGTAAAAAACTATTTCATGCTACACAATTTGTCTTTAAATTCTCTAGAGGAAGACCTGCATCTCCAAACTTGTGCTTTGTAAACTGAGTTGTATCTCAGGGTAACGAGCTTATACTCTAAACACCAAGTCCAATACTTGGGGTAACGAGTTAAAATAATTCTCCAAAGGAAGAGTTGCTTCGCCAAATACATGCTCTAAAAACTGAGTTGTATCTCAGGGTAACGAGCTTATACTCTAAAAACCAAGTCTGATACTTGGGGTAACGAGTTAAAATAATTCTCCAAAGGAAGAGTTGCTTCGCCAAATACATGCTCTAAAAACTGAGTTGTATCTCAAGGTAACGAGCTTATACTCTAAAAACCAAGTCCAATACTTGGGGTAACGAGTTTAAAACAATTCTCCAAAGGAAGAGTTGCTTCGCCAAATACATGCTCTAAAATTGAGTTGTATCTCAGGGTAACGAGCTTATACTCTAAAACCAAGTCCAATACTTGGGGTAACGAGTTAAATAATTCTCCAAAGGAAGAGTTGCTTCACCAAATACATGCTCTAAAAACTGAGTTGTATCTCAGGGTAACGAGCTTATACTCTAAAAACCAAGTCCGATACTTGGGGTAACGAGTTAAAATAATTCATAATTTTTCTAAGTTATTAAAAAAGAGCAACTCCTCATTACGCCGAGCTGACACCTATAGAGTACCACCTCTGCTTGCTGATACTTCAAGAATCCAGGTTTTACACTTGGTTATTATTCCTAATTTTTCTAAGTTATTGAGAAGGAACAGCTCCTCAGGAACAACTCCTCATCACGCCGAGCTGACACCTATAAAGTGCCATTTCTGCTTGCTGATACTTCAAGAATCCAGGTTTTACATTTGGTTATTATGCCTAATTTTTCTAAGTTATTGAGAAGGAACAACTCCTCAGGAACAGCTCCTCATTACGCCGAGCTGACACCTATAGAGTACCACTTCTACTTGCTGATACTTCAAGAATCCAGGTTTTACACTTGGTTATTATTCCTAATTTTTCTAAGTTATTGAGAAGGAACAGCTCCTCAGGAACAGCTCCTCATCACGCCGAGCTGACACCTATAAAGTGTCATCTCTACTTACTGATACCCCAAGAATCCAGGTTTTTACACTCGACTTTTATTTCTAAAATTTTCTAAGTTATTAACAGGAATTATAAACTCACTTCACCGAGCTCATAACACTTGCTTAATACTTTTAAGATAGAAAGAGGGTACATCAAACGTGCCAAAACAGGAAAATAAAGTATATGTTGGGATTGATCCAAAAAACAACATTCATAATTCACAGGTACATTACACCAAAAGACTACCAACCACCCACAAGGTTACGAAGGAAGCAACAAACTACAAAAACCATACCACTATAAAAACAAAAGAAGTTGGAGTTGATGCTACCCAGGAAGACAATAAGGTTACACCAGAAGACTACCCGTACAACACCCACTCCCAAGCTGGAGATCAGTTCCTGGAGAGCCCTTCTCCGACCTGAGCAGGTTGTGTTGAGACAAGCTCACCTCCAAGAAGTTTTTAATATGACAAACTATTTAAGTTTAAAATATATAAGATGCATCTTGTATTACTAACTGTGTGCTTAAGTGTGGCAGAAATTCCCAGTCTTTGTTAACTGCAGAAATCTAATTTGGACACATGAGTCAAAGAGGATCTCTAGATCATAAGACAAGCAAAGTCATGGATAAAGAAACATAAAGAACAAAACTGCAAGCTGTCATGGTTCAAGAAATCCTGAAACAACTTTGGTTTTCAATCTAAAGGATCAGTTGCAAGCCCAAGAAATCAGTTTCATATAAAGCACATGTCTTGATCTAGAATTAAGGAGAAGAATGACTAGATTCATCACCAAGCCAGCAAAAAGACAGTTGAACAGCTTGAGGAGCAAGTCATGAGTAGATGCAAGTATAGCTTGAGATGCAAGCCTATGTTCAGATGTAATCTTGTTAATAGAAAAAATCTCAGCAGAAGCAAGGAAAAAGGAAAAGACTCAAGCATAGCTTGAGATGCAAGCCAATGAACAGATGCTAGTTCAGCTTGAGATGCAAGAACAGCTTGAGACGTCGTCTCAAGGACAGAAGCAGTAGAATGAGATCTTATCACAGATGCAAGAAAGTTAAGACAGACTCTGGACAGAAGCAAGATTGCAAGCTCACTGAGAGAAGACAACAAGTGAAGTCAGCACATGGTCAACCAAGTACACTGACACAGTACCAACGTCCCTGAAAAGCTGCTGAGTCTCAACAGAAAAAAGCCTGTATGTCAGCTATGTGTCTCAACAGCTAGAAACGGTCACATAACGGCTAGTTTCTATCTGAAATATAAAGAGACTTCATCAAACAGAGAAAAGTGTGTGAGACTACCTGCATTACTGCACAATCACCAAGCATCTTATCACATCTCAACTATCATCTCAAGTGCACGTCTCAACTGACTGTTATACAGACTCATCTCAACTTGAGATCTACATTTGTCTCTACTCATCTCTCTTCTCAGAGTATCATACTGTCATTGTATTTTATAAGGGAGCTTATCTAGCTTACTACATCTTTCATTTGTACTTTGTATGCTTGTAAGCTAGTCTTATCTCAACTTACTCTGTAACCTTGTCTCATCTAAGATAGGAGTGTGCCTAGTCTTAGAGTGAGGTATATGCGTCCTGAAGAGGCTGTAAACAATACTTGTGGCTCAGCTAAGATAGGAGTACCTAGGCTTAGTGTGAGAGAGACGTCCTGAAGAGGCAGTAAGAATACTTGTATTGATGGGTTTGTCAATAGTGGAAATCTCACGTGTTGTGAGGACTGGACGTAGCCCAAGGTATAGGTGAACCAGGATAAGATCTCTGCCCCTTATCTCTTCCTTTATCTTTATTGTGCTTGTCTTAAATCAACTAAATAACAAAGCAATATCTCTAAGAATTAAACCAACGTCTCAGTTGAGATTTTAAACTAACTTGAACATAGACAAACTTACTAAAATTTAATTAACTTGTATCATGTCTTAACAAGAGATTCCAAGTCAACAGACTTGAGATTACATCTCATCCTTCAATTTTAGTTTTGAAATTTCAAGAACAGATTTAAGAAGTCTCTATTCAACCCCCTTCTAGAGACATCCATCCAACTTCAGGTTGCAATCACCAATTTGCATGTAGAAGCATCCTCGGTGTACCCAAAAGCCAAGGAGGAAGATGAAAGAAAACCCAACTCAAACTGGGTTTCCTCACAAACTTGACCTCCCATCTTTGGCATAAGAAGAAACAATGCAAAACTCTATAGAAGAGAATTTGACATCGCTCCTCTACCCTTCAGTTAATCGGTTTGATCCAAGAATCATTCAGAAGAGATTTCCAACATCAATTAACCTGTTGATCCAACCAGTATCAAAGGTTGGATCAAACGGATTAACTGATATCAGAAAGACCTTCAAAATTGCAAACAACTCGTCTATACCAGAAGACTTGAAAGAAATCAGAATGATGCAAATAGAGGAAGCTTAACCCCTTTTACAGTGCAAAAACAAGGGGAAAGAAACGAGAACCATTAAATATGGAACAAGAAACGGAGATGAAAACGGAGATTCCTATGCGAAAAAGTCTTAGACGGTTCAAGAAAAACAAAACGTGCAGAAATTACAACTGAACATTCATTACATAAACATAAGTTTTTACATAACTTCCAAGGAAGTTCAACAAAACAAAATAATCAGAAAATAGTCAGATAGTTGGGGCTTGCTCGGAGGGATGGCTGCTCGGTCTTATCATTATCACCAGAGGCACCTCGGTCTTCAGGGTTCACCTCAGCTTGAGTACCATCTCCGTCTGCAGCATCATCTTGGCCTTCAGGCATCGATTCCTCTGAAGTCTGAACTTCATCTTCAGCATTCATAGCCCCCTTGCCGACAACACCCTCCGAACCCGAAGGACCATCACCTCCTCCATCCAACACCATCTCCACCAAAGTCCCATTAACAACCTCCTTCAACACATCACAACTTGAGGTATCCACATCAGGAAACAAAACCTTTACTTGTTCCAGTGCCTGAGAAAACCCTTGATCATAGGTCTGAGCAGCTCAGCCTCAATTTTATCACGAGCTGCAATGGCTTCAGAAAGCTGTTGCTCGGCCCTTCTCCTTAGTAACCTTCTCAGCGCTCAAGTCGGAGGATAAAGTTTCTTTTTCCTCTTTCAGACCCTTATTCTCCTGAACCAACAGTTGCAACTCGGCCCCTCCAAAACCCGCAACCTTAGTTTTCATTCCTTCATACTCAACTAATTGCTTCTGTAAGTTGTCAACAGAAGTCAACAACTCCTGCTCACGATGGAACTGGAAGATGTTTGCCTTTCCAAATACCGACCAAGAGAGGTCGTCTTGAGACCAATATGTTGAAAGCATCAAGTGAGCAGAGCGTGGACCCCAGTTGTCCAACTTCCTCACCATCACCCTTTCAAAATCAGGTTGGATCAATAACCTGATGAACATTGAAACGATTATCCCACAAAGAAGAAATGGAAGGACCCGACCCGGCGAATTCTTGAAAGATCTGGATATTCCCCTCAGTTGGCAGCTCGGGGCCCTTACTCTTCTCAAGATCCAGACTTGGCCTAGAATCACGTAGCCATTTCGGAGAAGCCTCCTTCAAAGGTACCTTCTCGGTTGTTTTTGTTGAAAACTTGGGAAGAGGGTCTGAAGCCTTAGAACCCCGTCCGATCTCACCCACGGACTATTCGACCTTCTGTTCAGATTTTGCCTTCTTGGCCCTCTCAGTCGCGAGCCTCTTTGCAAGAGCCTTCCTATCTATACCGGTAGCCATTTGCTCTGCCACAAGAAGAAAAGAAGAAAATATTAACTCCTCAATACAACATATGCAAGAAAGGAAATTATATAAATCATACCAATATATTTCCTAAGGTCAGCAGGTTTATCCTCTAACTTAATCAAGTCAGTACACTTGAGCCTGGTAGCTTTCTCTAAAAAGGTCCCCCTCGATAAGCTCCTCGGGAGATAAATAATCAGAATCAAAGGAAAGAATGGCACGAGGGCAGGGAGACCAGTAGATCGGAAAAGTGAAAATTCTTTTTCTCATCTAAAAAAGAACTCATCACTAACATCACTAAATAGGCAGAAGAAATGATCTTTGAACAATTTGAGAGAAGAAGTGTATGCCCCCATTAACTTTCGACCTGTACGACTACTAATGGGTATAAGACCCAAGGGGCGGACAAACCTTTACTTGAAAAGAAATATAAGAACTTGGGACAGGACGGGGTAATGCCGAAGAAGTTGCACAAAATTTGAAAACCCTTTATAAATCCCCATGAATTTGGATGAAGTGGGTAGGAGCAACATTCAAAACTCGAAGAAGGGAGCACTCGAAAGTCAGTAAAAGGTACACGAACGTTATATTGGCTAAACAATTTATCAAACATATAAACTACATCATGCGCCGAGTTGTCTGCCCGCCTCTGGCAAATCCTATCCTGAGGAGTACACCAACTACAATATATAACACCCTGGATGTAGCTCGGGTATAATAAGCACGATCGAGAAACTCCCTAAGAGACTCCTCGTCAGTATATACAGAAGAGGTCTCTCTCACCGTCTCCTCTACCCAAGAAAATTTTTTAAAATCTAGTCGGACTCCTCTTTCCCCTCTTCATCTATTTCAGGACGTAACCCCTCAGCTCACCCTCACCAGGGCACTTTCTAATCTTAATCCTCTTCATGCGTTTAGAAACCTCACTGGAGCACTCTCCCTCACGCCCGGAGTTTCAGCCTTAACAGGAACATAGGAGGCAACAGGAGTAGCAAACAAGGAAACTACCCACTGAACACTCATCAGAAGAATCGCTCTCCGATTCATCAGAGGAACTACCTGCATTCACTATCTCCTCCCTCACAAACCCTCAAATGAACCAAAACAGAAAACTCAGAATCTTCCCTAGGATCAAACATGGAGGAAAATAAAGAAATTGTAAAGGAACAGAAGAAGAGCGAGAGGAGTTGAGCGGAGGATGGGTGTACCTGAAGAAGGAAGAAGAACGGAAGCGAAAAACACGAACAGGGAAGCTTAGGGCTCGCTGCAAACGGAGAATGAAGCGTCTAAACAGTGAATTAAATAGGCAACGATATGGTGGTGGAGCGAAACGGTTTATGAAGATGAAGAGGACGTAAAGCCCAAAGGGCGCGATGGTTACGAAAAATGAAAGGTGAAGATGAAGAGTCATCTAACGGTCCCAATTTAAAAACAACGGCTGACAAACCAACTGACAACATCACAAGGTGCACCTAAATACCAAGAGTAACATGCTACAATTCGGACCCGAGCTCACCATTAAACAACTCAGTTAAAATAAACTCGAACAAATAACGCTACTTCACTGAATAACACTTCGTAGCTTGGTGAGGCTTATGTTACGTACCTGTCAAGCTCGGCCAGGGCAAGCTCGGTTATGAAAGCTCGGCCAGGGTAAGCTCGGGAGAGTAGACCTTGATACACACTAGCTTCTTCACTTAGCCTGATTGTCCCCATGAGTAGAATATAGGCTTTGTAAGAACAAGTGTGATACACAATTTTCCAAACTTCTTTACCCATAAAAGTGCAAGGACAGAAATGAAAAACTGATATTAATGTTGAACTAGAAACAAGAGAATGACTCTATATTATGAAAAGAATTTTTTTTCCCCTTAAAACGGACTAATAAAATACAATAGAGAGAATACTTTTATATTGATCATATTTATTATTAATTATATTTATATTTATCTTTATCTTTATCTTTATCTTTATATATATAAAAGTAAGGTAGTGAAATTATCCTTTTTGAAACATAAAAGAAGGATAAAAGGTAAATTTCTTTCAAAAAAATTTCCTAAAAATAGTAAGTCACTTTCTCATTTTTAAATTGTTAGCAATTAGTAATCATCAATAATTAGTTATAATAAGTATGTTAGTGAAAATATCACTACAATTATTAGCTTATAATAATAATATCTTCTTCTTTACTTGAAAAACCTACAACTTTTGCTAATTTTTATGTTATAAAAATAAATAATTTAATCTGTTTGAGAAATTATAAATATTAATACCAAAAAATAAGTAAACATTTAGATTTTAAAAATAAATAAATATGTTTATTCATTTCTTATAAAAATATTTTAGTATATTTTATGAAATATATAAGAAGAATAAAAAATATAATATGAAATATAAAATTCTAAGCATTTATTAAAAAAAAAACCCTTTACAATTGTGATAATAGTAATTATATAATTTTAGTTATAATATCATAATTAAAGTCTTTTTGATATTTTTAATTTTAAATTTATCTTAAAAAAACTTGCAAATTTTGGCTAATTATTGTAACCAAAAACCTTTTTGCTAAATTATAGTTAAATGACAAAAATCCTTTATTTGACGTTGACTAATTGTTCCCTATTATGTCTTTTCTTTTTCCAACGACAATAAAATAAAAATACGGGTCAAATATTTAAGTTATAGGTTGAAAATTAGAAGAAAATTCTTCATAATAATTAATTTATAAAGTAAAACCAAATCAAACGGGATTAATTATAAAGAAACGTTACTAATAATTTAGGTATCGGTGAAGTGTGAAAGTGTAAATCACACATGATTAAAAGTTTAAATAAAATAAATTAATATTTATTTTACTCAAAAATGGTATTAAAAAGTATAAATATTAAAATTTGTGTTAATCATTAATATTATATGAAAAGTTATTATTATTTAAATGTATAATATAAGAAAATATCATACGGAAATGAATATTTTATATGAAAGCTCATTAAATATCAAATTAAAAGTACACTTTTTTGGTAAGTGGTAATAAAGAAATTAAAATACACTTTAATTGAAATTTTTTAATCTAAATTTGACTTGATTATAATGTTACTTTTATTTTGTTGTTTTTTTAGTTGTAAAAATATATTTAAAAATAATCATAAAAATTATTGAATTTTAAAATTGAATTGTGTATTTATCCATAAAATTTTTTTAAACAAATATTAAAAATTTGTTAAATACCACATGGGAATAGATCTTTATATTAAGTTTATTAATATTTAATTGTTAATTTAGTATTATAGATACAGAGGTAGATATAATTGCGCGAAGATGAAAAATTTCACAAATTATATATTTTAATATTTAATTTTAAATTATAGGGGTAAATAGAATTATAACACACAGATAATTTTTTTTAAGAAAAAACATTAATATCTAAATCATAATAGTACATTTGTATTGAGACATAGTAATTTAAGAGTACAAGTATAACACACAAGGATGACCATTCTATATGAAAAATAGTATTCAACTTATAATAATTCAGATAAATACCTATGTTTTTAAACAAGATTCTTATCAAGAAACAATATTAGAGGAAATTTTTTATCTTAAGAATATTAAACTTTGTGTTGATTATATTTACTTAAAATTTATTACTATTTTAATTACAAAGTAAAAAGTATCATCTAGGATTAAATGTTAACATAAAAAGTCATTAATATCTAAATTAAAGTATGCATTAATTGAAGATTTTCCTTTTAAATTTTTATACATCATATGGGAATAGATCTTTAAATTTTTAGTTTATTCATATTTATTGTTATATTAATATATAATTTATAATAAGTAAATGTAATTCACCTTAATTGAGAAACAATGTTGAAAAAAAATGTTTATTTTTTGTGTATAATTTATTTAACCAATATGTAGTTAATATTGTAAGTACTTATGACATATTTTACATGTGTTATTACATTATTCTTTTTACAATGACTTATTTTATTTTCTATTTTCACACTATTTCTTATCATATTTCATACTCATTTCTTTTTTATGTTTTGTGTTTACAATCATGTAATCATTTTTTATTCTTTTTAGGTCTTTCAATAAATATACATTTTGTACAATATAACTATTATAATTTACTAGTCGGGTACCCGTGCGTTCGCACGGGTCAATATGTTGGTGGTTGATTAGTAGGACCTTTGAAAAAAAAAATCAATTCATATTATTTTTATAGTATTTGTCCTTGAGTGTGATTATGTTCATTTATTAACTATTGGTAGGACATTGCCTAAATAGGGTCACAACGTTGCTGAATTTAAATCATCAAAATAGCCATAACACATTCGACATCTTTGAAATATTCTCTATTCAATCACAAAAAAAAAATAAAACTTGTTCTTTGTAAGAACGCAACGTATTTGGAGGATCCCCTGAAGCATTGAAAGACAAACACATACAATATGAAGTTTAGGTGCAAATTAAAAGGTGTTTAAAAATTATCTGAATGAATAAAAACATGTTTATGTTGGTTCTGTGCTATCAAGTTGAAGTTTGGCAACATTTTTAATTTCTTCGAAGCCTGTGAAAAGTTGTAAGAAAAGAAGTGTTAGTTCATTGAATTTATGATTTTATTTAATGATAAAACATGAAATATGATTATAATTAAACATTACTTCAAATTTAGCCAAGGCTTCCAAACCCAACGAATATACTTCATGGCAAAGTAATTTGAAGACTGATAATAAAACAAATTAATTTTCAAAGAACATAATGGGATAACATACAATACTTAAAAGATGATTTAAGAAGATGCACTAATCTGGAGAAAATACAAAACAATATCTAGAACGCAATAACTGCAAAAAAAAAAACAGAGAAATTAGGGGTTTTGGAAGTTTAGGAGTTGAATTATATAATTTTTTTAAAAGGGAGAGGTAAAGCCCACAATTGAATGGCAGTGATGTCAATAAAAAGCTAACAATTCATCCCAATGCTACTGAAATAAAAAAACATCTAATAATTATTTTTATTACCAATTACAGATAATTATTGTAATGTTGGACAACCTCTAATAATTATTTGAATACTAAATCATTAAGGGAGAAAAACTATAATGTGAGACAGCCCCTAAAAATTCAATATTCTACTCAATTATCTTCCATATTAGACTCTAAGAAGATATATACATACCAATAAGAAGCACTATTGTTAAGGAAAGTGAGGAGAAGAACAATTACAAAATCAGTTCCTGCAATTGATAAAATATTCCCCAGTTTCATCTATAAAGGCAATGAGGAGATTTTATCTTTCTTATGATTCATAAAACATCCCGACAATAATATGATTAAAAAAATGAATAATAAAAGTACCTTCAATTACTACGAATGATGACATAGCCTGGTTATAATATTGTAATGAGACAACAAGTAAGAGACTGAAAAAAAAAAAGAATTATCCAACATAAAAAATGCAAAATATATTAAATAAAAATTACAATAACTTGAGCCAAAATAAGTAAACATACTTAATTTACATTTTGGAACACCTCTTTATACACCACATTTGAGGTAGTGTTAGAAACATTTCCTTCTGAGTCACATATGAGAATTTTTAGACCAGCACGTGATGTCACTCTGGAGATAGCAACATACAACTGACCGTGCGAAAAAACTGGTTGACGAAGATAAATACCAACATGTTTAAGTGATTGCCCCTGACTTTTATTTATAGTCATTGCAAAAGAAATGGCAATAGGGAATTGCGTGCGTTGAAACTTAAAAGGTATCCTGTTGTCAGATGGAGTCAATGATAACCTTGGTATAAACACCTTTTGGCCAACATTATTTCCTGTAATGACTGTTGCTTCAAGGACATAAGTATCCATTTGAGTGACTATGAGTCGAGTACCATTGCATAGGCCAGATGATTGGTCTATGTTTCTCAATAACATAACTGGAACTCCTACTTTAAGTTTTATTTTGATTTGGAAGTCCCGAAGAGTTAATTGTATTGAGAAATTCAGGAGTATGGATATTATCTGGAGAATCATATTGACCTTCCAATGCAGAAGGACTATCAAACTCAAATATGTCTTATTTTCTCCAGGAAGCATTGACAACATATAATCATTCAACATGTCAACAACTTGCTTTGTAGGTGCTAAAATAGCTCTATCTTGAAAGTAATTTGATTCATTCATTCTTTCTAACAACAATGGATAGGTATTGTTAACAATTAAAGCAAGTGGGTCACCTGAATTCTCAATAAGTAGATCTTCAGGAATTTCAATATCAATGTCTCCATCGGTGACATGACCAGTGCTTCCATCCCCTATGCTCAGAACCCATTCAGAGAACTTTTTCACAGCATCAAACTCAGAAAGATGTACTCTGAAGCCTCATATTTTTAGTCAGAGTCAATACCTCACAATATTGCCAAAGATATGAAGAATTGATGCTGGCATGAACTACACCTTGCCTTGACCCTTTGGGATTACTGGCAGAATTTGTCTAAAGTCACCTCCTAAAATGACTACTTTTTGAGACAAGCTCACCCTAAAGAAGTTTTTAATATGACAAACTGAGTAAGTTTAAATATCCAGATGAGATGCATCTTGTGTCACTAACTGTGTGTTCAAGTGTGGCAGAGACTTTCTACATCTAAAGTTGTTACAGGAATACATAAAGATAGAAAGGACCTTTAATCCACTTGAGAAAGCAAGAATACAAGCAAATTAACACAAGATCAAAATTCACAAGAGCTTCACTGATTAAGACATAATCTGAATCAGAACAGATGTGGTGCAACCAAAGCGTATGGCTAAGACTATGAGAAACACTTCAAAAATCAACACAGCATGAGATGCAAGATTTTTATGTTCAGATGTCGTCTCATGATTAGATAAGGACTCAGCTAAGATGCAAGAAGACTTAGAACTAAAAGAGACTCAAGCACAGCTTGAGATGCAAGCCATGAACAGATGCAAGTTCAGCTTGAGATGCAAGAACAGCTTGAGACGTCGTCTCAAGGTCAGACGTAGAAGAATGAGATCTTAGCACAGATGCAAGAAAAGTGAGTTAGACTCTGAACAGAAGCAAGAATTCAAGCTCAGCTGAGAAGACAGCAAGTAGAGTTAGCATGAAGACAAACAAGGACACTGACACAATACCTTAAAGACTGAAAAGTTGTTGTCTGCCTACTGTAAAGATTGTGCCTACTGTTGTACCCTCCAACGGACTGTAACGGCCATATAACGACTAGTTTCTCAAGTCTGATATAAAAGATACATTATCAAGAGCTGAGAAGTGAGAGAGACTGCCTACACTTCCGTGAAATCATTAAGCATCTTATCACATCTCAAGTGTTTCTACCAGTTGGCTGAGCACAGACACGTCTCATCTTGAGATCATACATCTGTCTTTCATCTCCTCTCTGTGAATATCATCCCAATACTGTAACCAGAGTTGAGACTTAGTCTAGCTCATTTACTTTTATATCCATACTTTGTATGAGCTTAGGCTAGACTTATCACAAACATCTATCTGTAACCTGTCTCATCTAAGATAGGAGTGTGCCTAGTCTTAGAGTGAGGTGTGTACGTCCTGAAGAGGCTGTAAGAATACTTGTGACTCAGCTAAGATAGGAGTGTGCTTAGGCTTAGTGTGAGTGAGACGTCCTGAAGAGGCTGTAAGAATACTTGTATTGACTGGTTTGTCAATAGTGGAAAATCTCACAGGTTGTGGGGACTGGACGTAGCCCAAGGAGTGGGTGAACCAGGATAAGATCTCTGTCTCTTGTCTCTTACCTTATTCTTATATCTGCTTATCTTGAATCAATTAATACAACTTGATAACTAAAGATACATTTGAATTGATAATCAAGATAAGACTTTAAATTAAGGTCTAGACAAAGATCTTTACCAAAATTGATAAACTCCATCTTGTCTTAACAGAGACTCTAAGTTAACAAACTTGAGAGCACATCTCAACTATCAATTTTAGTGTGGAATTGCAGGAACAGATTCGGAAAGTCTCTATTCAACCCCCCTTCTAGAGACGTTCAACCAACTTCATACTTTGCCACCAAAAGGAAGATTCATGCTATCACAGTTTGAGAATCAAAGAATGTCTCTAAATGTTCTATCAACTGCTTCAAAACAATGTCTATGAGTCATGGGAGCTTCATCCCATATAATCAACCTAGCTTTGATTATCAATTCAGCCAATTAATGGACTTCCTTATTTGATATTGCAAGTTGAATCTTCATTAACATTAATAGGTATGGAAAACCTTGAATGTGCCGTCCTGCCACCTGGAATCAACAAAGCAGCTATGCCACTCGATGCAACAGTAAGAACAATTTCTCCTTTTGATCTAATTGCTGCTGATATAGTTCTCCATATAAACGTTTTTCCCGTTCCCCCATAACCATGAAAAAAAAAACAATCCAGGACGATTCTGAGGTAGTCTGATCATGATTTTATCATAAATAAGCCTCTGTTCAGAAGTCATTTTAGATAACAATTTTTCATGTTCTAAAGCGAATTTTCCCCTATCATAATTCAACTCATCATAAATCAACATGTTTAAAGATTTTGAAATTGAAGACATATCAGGTTAAGGCATAGTAGAGAAATAATCAGACAAACTCCTATTGTTACTTTTAACATCCTCTCAACTTCTGCAAGAGTATGATTCTTAAGTTCCTCTTCTGTCAATACCAAATTTGATATAACATGGCAATTAAAAATTAGTAGCATTTCATATATATATAAATTAGCATTTTATATGGCAAAAAAGTTTAATATAATTATTTACCTGGTCTTTGCAAAAGAGTTCTTTGGCGATGAAGTATATCATCACTCAAATACTGCCAAGTGTTATTCCACACATGCTCTGGTCTTGAAAGCTGATTTGAGAACAATAGTGTGTTGCAAACAATCTTCTCAAATAGGTAGCTGGACCCCAATGGCTAGCTTCTACAATTGCATCTATGTACTCTTTGTCATCATCTAACAACCCTAAAGCATAGCAAGCATCTTTGAATGTCGGGTAAATGACATTGTTGACTGTTCTGATTTCATCATATGATTGGGGACCCTTTACAATATTAAGCAAGATTCTTAAATAATGCAGTTCACCACTCCCCGGAGGAACAAATTGCAACCTTCCAATAGCAAATCCATTTCTCCTTTGTTTCCATGCACGATCTCTTTGCTTCCACACAAATTTCATTGGAAATTGTGCATATGTCAGTGTCTTTGCCTCAGGGAATTTTTTGTTCGCTTCTAACCAAGCCAAGAACTTAGATTTATTTGCACTTGGCTTGCTAAGAACATAGTCAATGGATTCTTCATCATTAAAAAAAACACATTGCTCATCTGGCAAATGGAAAGACAACCTCTCAACAGCAGGTTCTCTATAGTGGATGTCATAAGCAAAAATCCTCCATGCAGCCTCACATGATGACAAATACCTGCAATCATAATATTTCTTTATTTCATCCACACATTGACCATCTCCATTTTCTCTTGCATTGTCATAAAAGGATGCGGTCACACGATCATGTCCCTTATTTATATATTTGAAAAGATACTTGATAGATCGAGACTAATTTCACCATTCAACATTTATGTGTGCATTGTGTTGAGTCTCAAAAATATCATAAGATTGTTTATGATGTTTTAAGACAACTAGATTCCCAAGTTTTAATGGTTGACAAATTTGACTTAAAGTAATTATCATAGATACACATATGCTTTAATGTTTTATCTATGATTTCAGTAAGAGTCACTATGAGCCTACATAAAAGGACTAAGTGTTGAAGCTGTCTGAAGAAGCAGAACTCGTCTGAAGAGTTGAAGCTGTCTGAAGTAGTTCAACCCGTCTGAAGTATCAGTGCCATATGAAGTCTCTTCTATGACGTGGCACCCTCTGCTGAAGTTTGTGAAGACTTTTCTGAACCTCTGCTGCACGTACCTTTTCAAACACGTTTATAGCAAGGAACACAGAGACCTTTCCTGATGTTTTGAATTTCATACACCACTGAGGAAAACTCTGCAACGTAGCCTCTGCAGCAACATTTGTAGCAGCTTTATGACAGGAGCAACCTTGTACCGTGTCAGAAAAATCAGAGCTCTCAGAAGCATGTCTCACAACGGATTAAATAGCATTTAATGCTATCTCTTAACGGTGGTATTTCAACGGATTAAAGATTGGGTATAAATATCCCTCCTTTGAAGACCATCACAGAGAGAAGAATTGTTTTAATAAGAACCAAAAAGCTTGATAAGTTTTCGCTGCAAAAACTCTGATAATCTTTATCTTTGTACACATATTGTATTATCCTGAACATACCTCAGTTTTTCTGTACATTTGTAATTGTTTAAGCTTCAAGACTAATACAATTTGTAAGTTTAAGCATTTTACCCTCTCTGTATTTATTTGTTGAGCCTGAAGAGACTTGTCTGAAAAAGAATACTTGTTGGTTTGAGCCTGGAGAGGCTTGACTGTAAAAGAATACTTGGTTGAAGAGCCTGAAGATTCTTGACTGTAAAAGAATACTTGGTTGTAGAGCCTGGAGAGGCTTGAATATAAAAGAATACTTGATGGAAGAGCCTGAAGAGGCTTGACTGAAAAAGAATACTTGTAATCTTGAAAGATTAAGAGAAATCCAATTGCAAGTTGGCATTGGGACTGGACGTAGCTCACAGTGGTAGTGAGTGAACCAGGATAAATTCCTTGGCTAAGTTTTCTTACCCTTATCTCTTTTCAATTCTTTTTATAATCAAGGGGTTAGAATAATTAATCTGATATTTTATAAAGGCACAAAACATCTTTTAAAATTAGTTTTCACAAGCCGTCTGAAAACTTCAGACAACACCTTAAAAGCCTGTCTGAAATCGTGCTTTTAGTACCTGTTTGCGAAAAGCTTTCTAAAATATTTAGAAACACTATTCAACCCCACCTTCTAGTGTTTCCCTATGTTCCTACACATTGTATTTTAGAAGCAAATGTTTATTGTAAGGGACGACAAATCTATTATCAAGTTGAATGTCGCCCTTTTTCACTACACTACCATTGTCTCTTCTTCTATATAAAGGATATCCTTCTAAATCAATGGTTGTTCTCTCCAAAAATCTCTTAGGAAAATGTCGTATGCATTTTCCATTTTGCATGCATGGAGATTTACTATTGTGAATCCCACAGGGTCCATGAATCATTAGTGACTGCACTATTCTAAACAATTCAGGCTCACTACTTTGATCAGGAATTTCAGCAGATATGATTTTGTCAATATCATTTGGATGAGGATATCTGAATTCAGGATACAACCAAATTAGAATGTGTGCATGCGGCAATCCACGTTTTTGAAACTCAATCGTGTATACAACTGCATCCACAATTAAATAATGCATCACTTTTTAACCATGTTATTGTAAATGCTAGAATGTTATCCATTTAAGTGTGAATTTCTAAGAACAGATTTATATAATGTAAAAAAATTTAAAGTATGAACAAAATAAATCACAATATAAACATAAATTGCTAATCAAATATATCATATAATATGTTAAGTTAATTATTTTTTATAAGTTTTACATACCTGCCTTGATCTTGCCAAACACATTCCCTTGTTTGATTTCCTTAATCATCTGATCAAGCTTTATCTTAAAAAGACGACATATTAATTCTGGTCTATCTTCAGAATGCAAACCATCCTTTCGCAGTGTTCTTTGCAATTCAGGCCACCTTTGATTGCAAGTGAATGTAATGAACAAATCAGGTTAACCTGCCCATCTGCAAATACCCATAGCATCCTCGTAGTTTTGAAACATGTAACGTGCTCCTCCTGTAAAAGAAGAAGGCAATAAAACACGCTTCCCAACAGTTGCAGGTTCAGTTTCTCCTCTTAATATTGCATCAGCCAACCCCTTGTATAATTATGCTCTTAACTCTTTTGGTGGGTTCTAACATATGACAACCTAGATGATTCAATCATACTATAGACATCCACTAAAAATTGCTGAAATAGGCGCTTAGCATGTAAGAGTAATGAATGTTCATTCTCCCTCTGTTGGATTCTATAAGCAAAGAACTCCCTCAAAGACACTCATTGGCGCTTTTTGCTTGATGAACCCCAAAAGTCATTTAATGGAATATCATCTCGATAACCATCTTCTCCTCGAGGAAACAACAATGGGTATTGTAATGGAAGATAAGCAGAAACTCACTACAGATAGTCGTTGCAAGTATCCCCTTGAGTTTACACAATGACATCCCTATTAGAAGTGCCAACATCAAAGTCGCCCACTATCAATGCAGCTACTTTGGATGCAGTTGGCAAATTATATCTCCTTCCATCTTTCCCTCTCTTACTAATAAATCGCAATTTCAAATTGGAAGAATTGCTTGCATTCAGTCTATCACGAACCATTCTATAAACTTTGGCACATGGATTGCGCTGGTCAAGCATAATCCTTGATGTCAGTAACAATTGTAGTCTGTAATTGATCGGATTGATGATGCATCCTATAAAAAACAATAAACAACATCAAATAACTGATTGAAAAATGATTTGGTGGAAAATTGAAATTTGCATAGTGTTAGGAATACAAACCTGACAAGGACATCCTGTTATTGACTTCATTCTCAGTGTCATATATATATATATATATATATATATATATAATTGAGAGAATTTTGGTTCAGCTCCAGGTTGAGGAAGCAAGCTACTGATTCTATGGTAATTCTCGCCACCCATCACAAACATTGGTAGAGAAGTTCCTACATTCACTGACGTTGTCTACTTTTACCACCCATAGAGGTGAAGGAAAACATCATATTAAACGATCTAATATGCTCCAAGAATAATTTGCTCCGTTATCTTTTTTGAAATATAGATCTGTCAAAGTTTCAAGAGGTTGCCAACAAATGTGTCGTAGTAACCTCGCCTTGCAACAACATAAGGAAAAGTTAGGATTGGTGGATTCCAACTTTTTTGCGTTCTCTCAGCATTACCACATCATGGCCCCACAATATTCACAATTCCAAGATGGGTCTCTAATATCCCGTAGACTAAAACAACAATTAAAATTAAAGACTTAGTAGAAGATTAATAGAGTAATAATTGCATGCACTTAACTGTTTAAAAATGAATTTTAAAATTTCTATGACTTGTTGTCACCACACCTCCTTCACAAATATAGTCATTATCCAGGTCAATTTCTCCCCCCATGATGAGATCATCACATAATGTAGTTGTTTGAGATGTATTTGCTGCATAGAAGTAAGGCACAATTTTATGGTAAATATAAAACTGGTGATAGGTCATATTATGGGGAAAAAACATTAAAGATATATGTACCTAAAGCAATAGTTAGTGAAATTGGAGATAAGAATTTAAAACCTCAAACATCAATACCTTCTCTTTGTTCATACAAATCCGCATCGTCTGCATCTTCTGCCTGATCAGAACTTTCTTGAATACTAAATTTGCCATAGAATATAATCTCCTTATAAATAATTGAAGTCCTAATTTTTTAGTACCATATAATAAATTCATTCTCATTTCAGAAATACCTGAATGAGTTATTTGCTCTTCATTTGAAATTTCCTAATAAATGAGGGATGTTTTGAGTATTTTAAAATGGAAACCCATGATCATCCTCTACAAATCAAAATTTAAATAACATTATACATTAGAATGAGTTTTTTTAATCATGCTACACTATCATGTCATGCTTAATATATGAGGAAGCAGTTATCTACTATACCTGCCAATGATACAGCTCCATTCTGATCACCAGACACATTATGAGGAAGAACTTCATTATTGAAAGTTATTGATCGAGATATTCTTCCATGGTTTAGAACAAATTTTCCGGGACCAAATTTTATAGTATGACAAATACTATTTGATGCATGGTTGCTGCAGAAGAAAGCTTCTTCCTCCTGATTCAAAGTTCTTCTTGGTTGTTTGAGTAGAATATATGTTGACTATATATAATAAGCATATTTATTAGAATGTAGAATGTTAAGACAAAAGTAACCTATAAGCTTGCTATTTGTGAACAAATATTATAATAATTGTTTAAATGCTTACCATTAGTAACATTAGATAAAGGAGTTGCATAGTTGTTTGAACTTTGGTTTCTATTCCCATTAGAGGAAAGACTAATAGAAAAAGGAAGTTGACAGATGCGGAGTTGAACGACCATTTTCCTATTAAATGAGAATTGTAGAAAAAAAACATTGATGAAAGATAAACATATATGACACAATGATAAATAATAAAATGATTAGGAATAGAGGAATGATTGAGTAGGTATGTAATAATACATATGTTGCAAGTATATTTGATAATTAATTTTTTTTCCATTAGCAGCATTAGAAAAGGAGTTGCACAATTTATTGATCAAAAACTATAACCAAATATTTATAGCAATAAATCATTTGAAATTTGAAACTAATATCATATCAACATTAAATGAGTTTGAATTAGAAATATAAATTTACATTTAGCAATTATTGAAATCAATCTCAATAATAATATGAATCTGGTTGCATTCATATTGATAGCAATAATAATCTAAATCATCATAACAATAAATTAATTATAGTATCCATAAAAAAATCAATTATAGTAACAATAATAAATTTAAAATTTAAAAATTAGAATAAAATCAAATCAAAATAAACTTTAAATTTAAAAACTAATTATAGTAACAATAATAAATTTGAATTTGAAACCGACAGGATCGAGAGAGTTAGCCCCACCAGACTCGAACAGTATTGCCCCCGTGGAGGATACCTGTGGTTCACACACAATAAAAAGACTTCTCAATACAACATTGTTCCTTGATATGAATCTTGCTTCCAAAATCTATGTATTCATATGAGTTATTAAAAGTTGATTATTGTTATTTTCATAAAGAATTGTCATCCCCGTGTGATATATTTTTCCTCTTAAATTATTATATTTTCATACACACACATACATACTTTTGCAGAAGAACGAAACCCAAAAAAAATTAAAAACTATTAAAAAAATCTTATATAAAGGATGCAATAGCTTTTGAAGAAAAAGAAGTGAAATAACTCAGATGCAGAAATGATTGTAGAAGGTATTACCCGTAGCATTTAAAAGAAGATGAAATCACTGGAAAACATGGAGAAAAATTTCCCACAGATTGACGAAGAAAAAACCCGAGAAAATGAAACCTGCAAGTAAATCAAAACCCTGCAAGTAAACAATTTTGTATAGAGAACAAAGATGGATAAGGCACAACAATTTGTATAAATGCTAACCTGCAACATAAAACGTCAATGGAAGTGAGAAACAATACAATGAACACAAAGTGCATTAAAAGATTCAAAGCAGAAAAAAATGAAAGGAAAATGTGAATAGAGGAACCAAGTAAATGACACAGAGAGAACACAGACTTTCTATTCTGATGGAAAAATGAAATGAGATAAATCAACGGAAATAGTAAGAGAGTTTTAAAAGCTATCAGATTTGAATTTTAAATTTTGATTTGATGGGAAGATAAAGAAGTTTATACAATGAAGGAAACCATAAGATATAAAATTCGAAATTTGAATTTTGAAAAGAATATAGAAATAGTAGGCTCATGCGCTTTGCAATATTCACTCATGGATCAGATTTAAAATTATATAGTAGGCTCCACATTTTAAATGCAATATTCACTCAGTGGGAATTTTAATTGGTTTTCTTTCTTTCCATAATAGGCTCCACAATTATAACAATTGCTAATTACATTATTAACCTTCATTTAGGCGGGAAAAAAATACCCCTAGACCTCGTTCCTTTATATATATATATATAGATATAGATATAGATATTGATTTACGCATTATGTAATTAATTACGACATATATTTTGCATATGTTATTACATTATTTTTTAAATTATCATTTTATTATTTATATTTTGTCCCACAAAACTAAATGTCCCGTGCAACGCACGGGTCAACACACTAGTATATATAAAAGTAAGGTAGTGAAAGTGGACAATAGAATCTAAAGTGATGATAAAAATAGTAATTTTCTTGAAGTAGAACTTCTAAAAATAGAAAGTATCATTTATATTTTAAATGACTAATACTATGCATCACCATTAATTAACTATAGTAATTATATTAATTCAATATCACTATAAAATAAAAATTATAATAATAATAAATAATGACAATTTAAAAAATATCTAATATTTAAAAAAAATAAAAATAATAAGAAAATTAAAAACATTATCAAACATTTAAAATCATTTTGTAATTATGTTGATAGTAATTATTTAATTATAGTTATTTTTATATAAAAAATCTATATTATTTAAATCCCATTTTAACAATTTCAATGTTTAAAGGAATGGTTTATAAAATAAATAAAAACATAATAAGGAAATTAAAACATAATAAAATGATTTTAAAAGGGGTAAAACTTAATTTAAGGAAAATAAAAATATAATATGAAATTTGAAAAATGTTCAAACACTAAAAAATCATTTAATAATGATAATGATAGTAATTATATTAATTATTTAATTATAGTTACCTTTATTATATCAAATATCAATATAAAAAATATTTTATAACATAAATAAAAATATAATACAAAATTTAAACATATTAAAATCATTTAAAAATTCATTTCATAAAATAAAAAATTGTAATATGAAATTTGAAACATACTCAAATACTTAAACAATATTTTTATAATTATATTAATGGTAATTATAGTTCTTTATTAATTTAAAACATATGTAATAATTTAAAAAACATAAAATAGAATCAGAAATTTAAAACATGCTCAAACACTTAAAAATCATTTTATAATTATGTTAATAGTAAATATAATAATTATTTAATTATAGTAAATTTTATTATATCAAATATCAATATTAAAGCTCATTTTAATAATTTAATGTCGAAAAAACAGTTTTATAACAAAAATAAAAATATGATACAAAATTTAAAATATAGTAAAATAATTTATCAAAAAGATAAAATTTAATTTTAAAAAATAAAAGTGTGACGGGAAATTTGAAACATGTTGGAAACACTTCAAAAATAATTTTATAAGAATATTAATAGTAATTATTCAATTATAGTTATCTTTATCATATAAAATATAAATATTAAAATCCATTTTAACAAAAATATTTTAAACATAATAAATAATGTAAACTTTTATTATAATAATTATATTAAATTATTATATAAAACTATCAAATATTAATATTAAAGGACATTTTAATAGTTTCAATATATTAAAAAGGTTGATAAGATATATAAAAATGTATTATCAAATTTAAAATAATATTAAAAAATATTTTATAACTACATTCATAGTAATTATAGTAATTATTTAATTAGTGTTCTCACGTGGGTTTCCTATTTTTGTTTAAAGGGTCTTTGTGACCTAGGATCAAGAACAACTTTTCTTAGTTGTTCATGCTTTGTAAATGTCAAAGTCCCAACTAAATATTTGAAAAAAATTAAATTGTGATTGGTTATGATCATCTTCATTTGGTTTGAGTTTTTATTTTATTTTATTACTGATAGTGATAAATGAAATATTGAAAATGTTGAAGAATTTCTTTATTTGGTGGCTTATCTGTGTATGTGTTGCAACAAGTTAGTTGTTTTGAAAAATTTTACTTGATAGGAAAATTAAATTTGATTTTGTTATGGGTTAGAACTAGCTAGCAAAGTTTTTAAGTGGTTGATAAGTTGAGTAATGCCTATAACCCATAAAATTTAAGTTTTATTCAATCATACTGCCAAATGCGGGTATATATAAGTTGGTAAGAAAATTATTGGTGTTTAGAAAGAAATATTATAGTTTGGTTTTTTTGAATTTATACCTTAAAATTAAAATAATGAATTTTACGTCTGAAAGCAATTCCAATAATCTTAAAGTTTTATCATATGCAAAAGGCATTCTTGGAGCCCTAGAAACAATACTCTAAAAGGTCATTCATATTTTGTACATCCAGTCTAGAGGCATTCCATAAGCAATAAAAAAATTATCATTAAGAGGCCCTTCCATAAGCATTAGAGATAACAAATTATATATTATATTGTATGAATTTGTTATTATAGATCTCATAACAATCAAATAAATAAAAAGATATAAAAGACTATAAGATATAAGAGTGTGTTAGGAATAAAAGATGTAATAATTTAATTTAAAACTCTTTGATAAATGAGAATGAGGAATATTAATCATAAGTGAATCTTTTTGGAGAAAAATCCATTCTGTATGAAAGGAGGTATGAGATGGAAAGTTTCAAATGTTGATCAATTTCATGGATATGTACAAAAATTTAAATATGATTTCCATGGAAATGGAGTTGGTAGAGATTATGATTGAAAAGGGTGGTGAGACATATTTTCCGTTAGATAAATAAGTTAGGGGGAGCAATTATAGTATAAATAGTTATCAACCTTTTAAAAGAGTTAGTTATCCCATTAAACAAGTTATATATAGAAAAATTCTTTGACAAACTTCAAAAAGAATAATAGTTTCTTTTTTTTAAAATGTACTTTTGAAACTTTTACAATATATAGATAATTTTTTTTTTGGAAAATATTATGTAATAAATAAATTAAAATAATTTTAAAAGTTACTGTAGTTTTAACTTCTTTTATAAATATAATTTAAAATAAAATTTAATGGATATACATGGATAATATAAAAAAGTTTACATGTTGCCATGTTGGGGTGGAATAAAGGAAAAAGGGGAAGTAGTTGAGTTCATTGAGATATATTGTGCAAATGAAAAATTGAAACAGAGATAATAATAATAAAATATTAATAGAAAAAATAATCATTCACGTTAATATGCAATTTTTAACTTTCATATATTATGAATTCTATTTATTAAAATTTATTGTGGTCTTTTTTTGTCAAATTATTATTGTATGTCTAATAAGACAAAAATGCCCCGTGCATTGCACGGGCACATGACTAGTATATATAAAAGTAAGGTAGTGAAATGATCCTTTGATATCTAAAAGAAGGATAAAATGGTAAATTCCTTTCAATAAAACTTCTAAAAATAGTAAGTCACTTTTTATATATTAAATTGTTAGCATTATTAATATCATTAATTATGTTAATGGAAAAAAAACACTATTACTAACTTATAAAAATCAATAATCATAATAATAATAATAAAGATATATCCTCTAATTTACATCAAAGCCTATAACTTTTACTACTCTTTGTTTTACTTAATTAAATAATTTAATTTATTTGATAAACTACAAATACTAATATCTAAAAAATATTAAAAGTGGCTTAAATTAATTGAGATAAAATACATAAATCAATAAGTAGGGGCAATGATAAAAATAAATAATACCAATTATTAAATTAAGCACTTTTAACAAATGAAAATGAAAAATGTTAGTCACATATGAATCTCTTTAATGTAAAATGCTTTTAGTTAAATACGGGAAGTGACGTCGGGATAGAAAAGACGATATTAGAGGGAGAAAGACTTAAGAAAAATTGAAATAAGAGTTTCATGATAGGAGACTTGATGGAGGGCGTGATTGGAAATGAGAGGAGAAGTTAAAAGATAGGTTCTATGCTTATTAACGTTCATAAGAATTTACCTCAAAAGTCTATAACTTTTACTAATCTTTGTTTTACTTAATTAAATAATTTAATTTATTTGAGAAACTATAAATATTAATACATGAAAATAATTAAAAGTGGCTTAAATTAATTGTAATAAAATGCATAAATAAAAAAGAGGGGGCAGTAATAAACATAAATAATACGATATTATTAAATCAAGCACTTTTTAACCAATGACAATGAAGAATGTTAGTCACATATGAATCTCTTTGATGTAAAATGCTTTTAATTAAATATGGGAGGTGGCGTCGGGATAGAAAAGAGGATATTAGAGGGAATAAGACTTAAGAAAAATTGAAATAAGAGTTCCATAATATGATAGTTGATGGAGGAAATGATTGGAAATGAGAGGAGAAGTTAAAAGATGGGTTCTATGCTTATTAACGTTCATAAGAATTTACCTCAAAAGCGTATAACTTTTACTAATCTTTATTTTACTTAATTAAATAATTTAATTTATTTGAGAATTACAAATATTAATTCCTGAAAAATAATTAAAAGTGACTTAAATTAATGGTAATAAAATGCATAAATAAAAAAGTGAGGGCAATAATAAAAATAAATAATACGAAATTATTAAATTATGCATAATTTAACAAATGAAAATGAAAATTATTAGTCTCATGTGAATCTCTTTGATATAAAATGCTTTTAGTTAAATATGAGAAGTGGTGTCGGGAAAGAAAAGAGGATATTGGAGGGAATAAGACTTAAAAAAAATTGAAATAAGAGTTCCATGATAGAAGAGTTGATGGAGGGGGTGATTGGAAATGAGAGGAGAAGTTAAAAGATAGGTTCTATGTTTATTAACGTTCATAAGAATTTACCTCCAAAGTCTATAACTTATACTAATCTTTGTTTTACTTAATAAAATAATTTAATTTATTTGACAAATTACAAATATTAATACCTGAAAAATAATTAAAAGTCGCTTAAATTAATTACGATAAAATGCATAAATAAAAAAGCGGGGCAATAATAAAATAAATAATACGAAATTATTAAATTAAGCACTTTTTAACAAATCAAAATGAAGAATGTTAATCACATGCATGTAAATCTCTTTTATGTAAAATGTTTTTAGTTAAATATGAGAAGTGCAGTCGGGATAGAAAAGAGGATATTAGATGGAATAAGACTTAAGAAAAATTGAAATAAGAGTTCATCATAGGAGAGTTGATGGAAGGGGTGACTGGAAATGGGAGAAGAAGTTAAAAGATAGATATATATTCTATGCTTATTAAATTAACGTTCATAAGAAGTTAGTTATTTTTCAATATCTAAAATGTTATATATATATATATATATATAAGTCTTCTAAAAATATGATATTAATGGATATTTAGTTATTTAATTAATTGTTGCCATTTTTATTTTAGAAATATAACATCTTTTTGAATATTTTAATTCATATTAACAGTCCATGTGTAACATCCTAAAATTTGTAGGACAAATAAAATTATTAAGAGATAAATCATAAGAGTGCAATTAACATTAATTGTTATAAATATAGTAATTGTTATATTAATATAATAATACCAGGATTAATAAGGACAATCTTAGGAGAGAAATATGGTTTAGTATTTTAAATTAAGATCAAATTTTAAAATAGGAATAATGAGATCACAAGGATTAAAGATAAGAATCAATACAAATTTAGGATAAGATTTAATTATAAGATTTGAATTTAAATTTGAATGTAGATGGATAAGGACTCTGTAATATCCTAATAATTCCTAAAGAATAAATAAAATAAAATAAGATTTATGAAAAAATAATAATAATATCATTATATTATTATGTTTCAGAAAAAGATATTATTTAATTAAAAAAGGGTAATTGGTGTGTAGGAGTAGGCCCAACTCAGTTAGATATTTAAATAGGGGGAGGGTTATCTATTTCACCCTCTTAGCTTTCAAATGTCAGATGACCAAACCCTAGGAGGAGAGAAACAACTTCACAAAGGAAAGGTGTAGCAGAGTAGATCATCAAGGGAGTGGAGTGCTGCTATTTGTTTTCTAAATGTGAACTCTAAGGTACGGTGGGGGAGAGGGTACTGCTTGTATGTGTATGTGGGGGTGCTTGGGTAGTGAGGGCATCCATAAGACCCTCTAAGGCTTTAAATTCAAATATGAAATGTGCATTACGTGTTGTATGATGAAAATCTGTTGTTTTGATGATTAAATGTGTTAATCTTGATAAATCTTGATGAAAGGAATGAGGGTAGTGAGAATAGCGAAAATGGGTAAATAAGGGTTTAGCGATTGGAGACCATAATGGAATAACTGTGAAAATTTTTTGTAAAGATTGATGTTTTCGTTGATTTTGTTCGGTAAAAACGTGTAGGATTGAAGTATTAACAATGAGGATTGATTAGAGGTTGAATAAAAGGATTTAAAAGGGGCAAAAACATATGAACGGTCACGTTCTACGACATTTACGCTTCAACTGCGCTGAAGCGCAGGCTGGAGCGTATCTCCTTCGAATCTGCGCTCCACTTGCGTTGAGCGAGAGTGGAGCGTAGCTCTCTGGAATTCACGCTGCAGGTGCGCTGAGCGTAGGGTGAGCGCAACTTGCATATTAACTTATTTAAAAACATGAAATTGAGTTGGATGCTTATTGTTGTGTGGATTGGTTGATTAATTGGATGTATAACGTGTATTGATTGTGGCATGAGTGTTATCTTATGTGACGTTTGATGTTTATAATATTGTGATGTGATATGAAGTGATTGAGCATATGAGGTGTGTTATGTATGATGATGATGTATTGAGTATAAGATGTGTGTTATGTATGATGATGATGTCTTGAGTATAAGACGTGTGTTATGCATTGAGCATATGAGGTGTGATATGTACGATGATGATGCATTGAGCATATGAGGTGTGGTACCTGAGATGCACGGGCCCATCGAGGGGGTGCAACTCAGGGAGTGAACTGCATGGGCCTATTGAAGAGGTGCAGAGACCATGATGGTGTCATTCGATGCACGGGCCCATTGAGGGGGTGCAACCTAGGGTTGAATGTCGTTGTGCGGGCCCATTGAGGGAGTACAACCTACCGACCAAGAGAGGGCGTGAACGGTAGAGCCATCATTGGTAACAACTAGGGAGATTGATGAGGTGCACCCATTGTGCGGAGTTCCGAGTCAGGATGCTTGGGATGGGGTTTGATGTACATGATGATAGAGTGAGCCTGCATTGTATTTTATGATGAAATTGAAATATGATATGATGATATGAGTATTATGTGTTGAGTGTGGAGAATGTGTGTTCTTGATGATTTGCGAGTGTGACTTATAAACTAGTGATGAGATAATATATTTGCTAATAAGAGTATGAGATGATATGAGTATGATATTATTTGATGATGATGATGATTATATGTGGGTGAGGATAGGGTAGCCTTCTGTGTACATGTATGAGTTGGTATTCTTTTCCTCACCGTTTTCTTTGTGGTTTATTTACAGGCGATAATGATGGCACATCAGGTGCCGAGTATTGAATCGAAGGGGTGTCGCTCTGATACTTGTGACATCATGGCTTAGTAATAGGGGTTTTATTTTATGTTATTAAGAAGAGATTATGAAAACTATTTTAATTGCCTTACATGACCAATAAGGATGTTTTGATGTTGATATTTGAGATTTTGATGTTTTAATTACTTTGAAAACAGTTGACCTTAATTTCTATTTTAATTTAGTTGCTTTGAATCAATGACGTTTTGTAGAAAGAGAATGTGAACCTTTTTACCCGATGTGCTTTGTAAATGTCCTAAATTTTTCTATGTGGGGTAGTGAGATTTGGAGACCGAGTGTGTGTACCTAGTGAACCTACTTTTAAGCGCTTAGTACTTGAAGAGGGGCATAGGAGTAAGCTTAGTTTCCACCCGGGTTCAACTAAGATGTATCAAGATTTGAAAAAGGTATTTTGGTGGCCTAAGATGAAGAGGGATATAGAGGATTTTGTGAGTGCTTGTTTAGTTGCCAAAAGTCTAAGGTAGAACGTCAAAAACCTTCAGGATTACTGCAACCTTTAAGTGTACCTGAGTGGAAGTGGGATAGTATTTTGGATTTTGTAGTTGCTTTGCCTAAGACTGTAAGAGGGCATGACTCTATTTGGGTTATTCTGGATAGGTTAACTAAGAGCGCTCATTTTCTTCCTATTAACATTAAGTATTCCTTAGAGAAACTAGCTCAGATTTACATCAGTGAGATTGTGAAGTTGCATGACATACCATCTAGCATAGTTTCAGATAGAGATCCCATGTTTACATCTAGATTTTAGGAGAGTTTGCAACAGGCTTTGGGGACCCAACTTAGACTTAATTCAGCTTATCATCCTCAAACTGATGGTCAGACCGAGAGAACCATTCAATCCTTAGAGGATTTGCTTAGAGCTTGTGTGTTAGACCAAGGGGGGTAGTTGGGATAGTTTCCTACCTTTGATAGAGTTTACTTACAATAATAGTTTTCACTCTAGCATAGGTATGACACCTTATGAGGCATTGTATGGTAGGAGGTGTAGAACACCCTTATGTTGGTGTGAGCCGGGAGAAAGCCTTGTTTTAGGACCACATGTAGTATAACCAACCACAGATAATGTTGAGTTAATTTAGGAGAAGTTGAGGGAGTCTTTTCAAAAGTTGATCATCTCAGGAAAATTCGAGGACGAATTTTCTTTTAGGATGGGAGAATTGTAATATCCTAAAATTTGTAGGACATATAAAATAAAATAAGAAGAAATAAATATTAGTAATATTAACATTTTTATGAATAATGTTATGTTAATAAAAGAGGGATGAATGGGTTGAGGGTAGGCCCAGCCCAATTAGATGTTTATATAAGGGAAGGGTTACATATTTCACCCCATTTGTTTTTAAAACATCAGATAACCAAACCCTAGAGGAGGAGAGAAGCAACTCCACAAGGAGAAGGTGCTGCAAAGTAGATCAGTAAGAGGGAGCCACCATTCGCTTTTGGATTATCATCTCTAAGGTACGGTGGGGGAAAGGGTACTGCTTGTACGTTGATAAGTGAAAATTATATGATAATAAGAGCACTTTTTAGTTCACTTATCAAGGATAAAATGGTATTTTTGACACAGTTTAATCCCTTTTTATTTAATATTAAATAAATTGTATTTATTAATCTTAGATTTGAATTTGATGCTATTTTGATAGAAATATTGCTGATTTTTGCAAAATATTGCAAGGATTTGATTTGAAGGAAAGATAACATTAAATAAGGGAGATATCTGCAAGATTTGAAGTTTAATTGAAGGCAATTAATGAAGATTCGAAGATTATTTGTGAGCAATAATGAAGATTTGAAGATTATTTGAGAGCAATTAATGAAGATATCACTTCCAATTAAACAAGGATTCTGCAGACAACCTTCCCAATTAAATCCAAGATGCTCAATAAATGCAAGATTTCATCAAGAAAAGGGAAACAAGGAAAGACAAATCAACCAAGACTAGTCTCATGGAGGGATCAAGTTAAAAAGAGAAAGATTGAAGCTGCAGGACGCGTTACGCGCTTCAACCTGCGCTGTAGCGCAGGGTGAAGCGCAACCCTCTGGTTCCTGCGCTGCAACCTGCGCTGTAGCGCAGGGTGAAGCGCAGATCACGCTGATTCTTGCCCTGTTGCCGTTTTTAGAGAGATTTCTCCCCAATTTTCTTTGTCTTTCCTTAGCCTATAAATAGGAACCTCTTGCACCAGATCAGGTGTGCACGATTATTGTAATTCAGTCATATTTCAGTGATAATGCACCAGAGCTAATTTTAGAGCAGGAGAGGAGGAGCGCTTCACAAGGATTGAAGATGGTGACAGCATCTTCGGTAGTTTGTATGGCTACCTTGTGTAGTTAACTCTCCATTAGGATTGGATGTAATTGATTCTATCCCCAAGTGTATGTAAACTCTATATTATTATTTCCTGAGCTCTCTGTCTATAATATTGGTAATCTTATTCTGTGCTTAATTCCTAACTTTCGCGCTTGCGCCGGAGTTATAGGCTAGTTTCGACTAGGATTGAGGATGGGGGAGCGGATTCTGAAGAAACCCATTCTCTGAGTGAATAAGAGGACTCGGTAGCCAGTGAACCGAAACATGGGCGTTGCTAGTGATTGATGGGTAGTGTGAGTACTCTAATGAAGGGCATCTACAGGATAGGCATGGTTATTAAATTACCGATAGCAAAGGATTAGTTGATTGTCAATCCAGGAAGCGAAACGTGGATGTAATCTAATGAGTGATGGGTAGTGACAGTACTCTAGCGAAGGTGCGTCCAGAGTAGTAGGCCTCATTTATCAATTAGTTCTTTTACAAACGAAATAAAAGAAAGCAAAATAAGCCGAGGGTAAGTCTGTTGCCTGGGAGAGCTCGCATGGATTACCTTTGAGTGTGTGAGGCCGCTGGTAACTCGGGGTCTTAGCAATATAGTTTGTCTACAGTATTATAGAGTAAACCTAAAATAATAGATAGTTTTTACATGCACGAAGGGTGTGATGAGATGAAGTTCAATCCTAATCCAAGTAAAGTGTCTCTAACTCTTCCTTTCTATTTTTATTACTTAATAATTTGCAATTTATAATTTCAACGCACAATATTCTCACAAATCTATTACTTGTCTCTTGATAAATAGACCACGAATATACACGAGTTGACCGTTCCCTGTGGATACGATAACTTTTTTTACTATTATACTACTGGATTTTTGGTTCGCTTGCCAGAAACCCATCAAATATTTTTGGAACCGTTGCCGAGGAATGGTTTCCAATTCGTGTAGACCTTGGCGGTCTAATTATCAACTAATATCTATCTTAGGATTTCATTTATTTATTCTTCTTATTATTTTAGGAAAATTTTATTATTTAGGAAATTTATAGTTTTTCTATTATTATTAAAATTCTCTTTCACACTTACCCTTTTCAAGTTTTCTTGTTTTTTTTTTGAGAGGTCGGGTGTCCCCCAATCAATTACAACTTGATCCAGAAACAGAAAGGACATCAAGGAAAAACAGAAGTAGAAACAAGAGAAAGAGACGAGGGAGAAGTCGAAAAGAAAACAAAAATATTTTATTATTTTATTTTAATTATTTTCTTTTTATATAAAATATATATATATATATATATATCATTTTTTGTTATTTTGTTCTTCTCATTTGAGCAAACATTTGTTTGAGCTTCTTGATTATTTCTCTTGAGAAGACAGGTAACAGAAAAAGGGGCAGAGCCAAGCTCAAGGAGACAATCTCAACACTCTCTGTTCAACCACCCCAAGTGAAGTAAATGATGAATGGCTTATGAATGGAAAAATCAACCAAGAAGAACCCTTGGAGATTATGTTAGGCAGCAAGAATCAAGATACTCCTCCCATGCACCGATTCAAGGTAACTTCTCTAATTACAACAATTATTCTAACAATTTTTCACAGGATTGGGGAAGTTACCAGAATCAGAATTTTGGATGGCACCAAGATGATGTTTCACTCCGCATGCAACCTTCTTCTCAACAGCAACAAAGTTACTCTTCCTATCAACAAAGAGACTCACAATTTCATGAGTTTTTGGAAGAATTCAATCAAAGCAATATACAATTTCAGAAAGAGAGCGAAGAGCGAAGACAAAACACTGACGCTTTGTTAAAGTAGATAACGGAACAAAGGGAGTTAAGACTTTGTAAGCGTATCGAAGAAATTCATCAAGGCAATATACAATTTCAAAAGGACAGAGAAGAAGCAAGAAGAAATATTGACGCCTTGTTAAAGCAATTAAAAGAAACAAGAGTCAAACAACAGTCAGAACCAATTTCAGCAAATGCAGTACCCAACCCCGAAGAGCAGTGCGATAACATTGTTCAACTGATAGGGGAGGAAATCAATGACAATCTGGCTGATGAAGAAGAGAAAAATGAAGAAGAAGAAAAAGAAAGAGAAAAAGAAGATGAAATTGATGAAACACAAGAAAGAGAATCAGAAGAAGTTGAAAAAGAAAAGGAAGAAGAAGAAGGTGCAGCAGAAGAAGAAGAAAAAGAAAAAGGAGAGGAGGAAACAGAAAAGATGGTGCTTGAAGAAGAGAATTACTGTGAAAGGGAGAAAGAGAACAACACATATGAGGGTGTACATGATGAAAAAGATCAAGAAAATAAGAAAAAGAGTGAACAGGGAGATGGAGAATCAAAGCCCGAGGAAGGAAGGGAAGTAGTACCAAGACCAAAGACCTTGCCTTATCCAGCCAGTCCTCCAGAGGAAGATCAAGAAAGGCATGGTGCAAGTGGTAAACCTTCCAGACCTCACAAAAGAAAGGCCTGCGATCACACTGACCAGGACAAGGCAAAGTGAAGAAAAGTCAAGCTAGAATCAAATTCAGAGCCTAGAGCCAGATTGAAGATCAAGTGGTCAGGTGTGTTCCATATCAAAGACCCCCCTGAAGCAAAGAAATTGAGAGCAATCAATTGTAAATCATCAAAGCTTCACAGTACAGGTTGTTCCAAGGCAAGATTATGGGGAGGTATATGGGCCAGAAAAAGGAAGGGTGCAGCACACAAGCTCATCAAAATATTTCAGTTTCAGCCACCTTGAGCGAACAGGCGTCGAGCTAGAAGACGTTAAACAAGCGCTATCTGGGAGGCAACCCAGAGATTTTTAAGTTTTTAATTGTTTTCAATTTTATTTTGTTTTTATTAGGATTTTTCATTTTTTTTGGATTTAGGAAATTTTCAAAATTGATTGGAATAAGTTTGTGGAAAATAAAATTTTTAAATAATAGGAAGTAGCAGAAAACGTGACTGAAAATTGCAAAATTGCATTCTGTTTTCTGCGCTTCACCTGCGTTGTAGCACAGGTAAAGCGCAAAAATGCAATTTTAGTCACTGTCTTCTGCGCTTCACCTGCGCTGTAGCGCAGGTGAAGCGCAACAATACAAATTTTTTTAAAAAAAATCCTCTAATTTCTCATATACTGTTTTTCTACTTCCTAAGCTTTTCTTTTCACTCTTTCCACTCACAAACTTCCATCAATTTTGAAACTTTCAGTTATGTTTTCTTTAATTTTTATCAATTGAAATCTTCATTCACTTTATGATTTGAACTTTAGGATATCAACCTTAGGAATGTGTATACTGTTGATAATTGCTATCTTAAATGTGATTTTGGCTGTGTGGAACATGAAGAACAATTTGCTGAATTGAAATGCTCTTTGTTTTGTGAGTTATTAAATTTGAATGTGTTATGCTCTGTTTCTTTAAAAAAAAAAATTTAACTTTCACTTTCCATGTATTGATTGAACGCTTGCAAAACAAATAAGTATGTTCTGTTTTTAGGAAGGCATTACCAAGTGCAGTGAAATTTTGTTGTGAAGAGAGTAATTATTTATGCATGTAAATTGGTAGGCTTCCATGTTCTTCATGAATTGCACAGACTGCTGCAAAGTATAAAGACCAATTGACCTCAAACCAATCAGGAGTACTAGACCCATACCCAAGCATGTTGCTTGAAGAGTTCTGGATATTCTTGCAGTGGCCTGGGGACAGACCTATTCATCCAGGGGGAGGTGGAGCAGCAGCAGGACAAGGACTTATACAGAGGATGAAGATTGATATTGGTGTTTTCTTTCTTTTAGTTTTTCTTTTATTTTCTATTATTTTATAGAATTTTTTTAGTTAATTAGGATTTTTATTTGGTATTTCATATTTTTTAATTTTTAGAATTTTTAAAATTTTTAGAACCTTAGGAATTAGGATTTAAGGTAAAAATTTTCAAATTCTTTGTAATTAAGTAGTTTAACTAACCAGATTAGGAAAGATGATAGGGTTTTGTGATTAACTCCATAATCAATTAGGATTAGGATACTTCTCAGAAGGACCTATCGGAATAGTTAATTAAAACCAGTAAGTGCTTTATCAAGGAATTTTAGCCAATAACCAGTGAGTTATGAGCCCAAACACTAAAATTGAGAGTTTTTCACCGCTTCTTGTCAACTATTATTGCTTGAGTTTCTGAATTTTGTCTTGCTAGTGGAAGATATGGAAGTGACAAAGGCATATTTTTTTATTATAATATTTTGCTCAGTGCCAAATAACCAACCTTGATTATATTTTTCCAATTTTCTTGAGAGCCCAATTGAGCCTTTAATGTTTCTTTTTATGCACCCCAGCCATACTTAATGATTATATCTTGTCCCTTCACACTTAGGATAGAGAGCAAGGTGCAACACAACAAGATGGGACAAAAGGTTGGTGGATTGAAGGATCAAAAAATTTTCAAAGAGCAGGCACAAGAAATCAAAAAGAAGAGTACTCCCTCATGAATAAATTCTCTATGTTATTGTTTATGAAAGAAAAAATGTTCTGCACAAAAAGTGTAGAAATTGAATAAGTTGGGGGGAGTACTTCTTCAAACAAAGAGGCCAGCTGAAAAAGGGTGACAATTCAAGAATGACATGGCAGATGGAGAGAAGTCCCAAGCACAACCACAAGATGCTCTCTATTCAAAGTGTTCTTTGCATATCTAGAAAAACCATGATTTCTTAATAGTCCAGCCTCATTACAACCAAAGAAAAGACCTTTTGATCCATATTAACTACTTGCAGGTTCAGATGTTGGAAACGACTATCAATTCTAGTTGTTCAACGGTGGTGAAAAAGATTGAGGGAAACACTTACCCGTGAGAATGAGAGATTTCCTTGGTTTATCACTTACTGCTTTAATTGCTATTTTTGAGAAGTTTGATTGATGTTTGTGTTCTATTCTGATAGAGGATTGGTAACATCTCTTAATCCTGATTTTTTCTTATGTTTGGAAAGTGACTGCTGCTTAACAAGGAGATGATGAAGAGTTCCTTGAATATTTTTTTTGAATTGTTTTTTATTACACAGGGAATAGAATTGATTTTTTTATTGCAAAGGGGTTTCTTGCTTGAGGACAAGCAAGAAGTTAAGTTGTGGGGTATTTTGATAAATGAAAATTATATGATAAATAAGAGCACTTTTTAGTTCACTTATCAAGGATAAAATGGTATTTTTGCCCCAGTTTAATCCCTTTTTATTTAATATTAGATAAATTATATTTATTAATCTTAGATTTGAATTTGATGCTATTTTGATAGAAATATTACTGATTTTTGCATAATATTACAAGGATTTGATTTGAAGGAAAGATAACATTAAATAAAGGAGATATCTGCAAGATTTGAAGTTTAATTGAAGGCAATTAATGAAGATTGGAAGATTATTTGTGAGCAATAATGAAGATTTGAAGATTATTTGAGAGCAATTAATGAAGATATCACTGCCAATTAAACAATGATTCTGCAGACAACCTTCTCAATTAAATCCAAGATGCTCAATAAATGCAAGATTTCATCAAGAAAAGGGAAACAAGGAAAGACAAATCAAACAAGACCAGTCTCGGGGAGGGATCAAGTTAAAAAGAGAAAGATTGAAGCTGCAGGACGCGTTGCGCGCTTCAACCTGTGTTGTAACACAGGGTGAAGCGCAGCCCTCTGGTTCCTGCGCTGCAACCTACGCTGTAGCGCAGGGTGAAGCGCAGATCACGGAGATTCTTGCCCTGTTGCCGTTTTTAGATAGATTTCTCCCCAATTTTCTTTGTCTTTCCTTAGCCTATAAATAGGAACCTCTTGCACCAGATCAGGTGTGCACGATTATTGTAATTCAGTCATATTTCAGTGATAATGCACCAGAGCTAATTTTAGAGTAGGAGAGGAGGAGCGCTTCACAAGGATTGAAGATGGTGACAGCATCTTCGGTGGTTTGTATGGCTACCTTGTGTAGTTAGCTCTCCATTAGGATTGGATGTAATTGATTCTATCCCCAAGTGTATGTAAACTCTATATTATTATTTCCTGAGCTCTCTGTCTATAATATTGGTAATCTTATTCTGTGCTTAATTCCTAACTTCCGCGCTTGCGCCGGAGTTATAGGCTAGTTTCGACTAGGATTGAGGATGGTGGAGCGGATTCTGAAGAAACCCATTCTCTGAGTGAATAAGAGGACTCGGTAGCCAGTGAACCGAAACATGGGCGTTGCTAGTGATTGATGGGTAGTGTGAGTACTCTAATGAAGGGCATCTACATGATAGGCATGGTTATTAAATTACCGATAGCAAAGGATTAGTTGATTGTCAATCCAGGAAGCGAAACGTGGATGTATTCTAATGAGTGATGGGTAGTGACAGTACTCTAGCGAAGGTGCATCCAGAGTAGTAGGCCTCGTTTATCAATTAGTTCTTTTACAAACGAAATAAAAGAAAGCAAAATAAGTCGAGGGTAAGTCTGTCGCCTGGGAGAGCTCGCATGGATTACCTTTGAGTGTGTGAGGCCGCTGGTAACTCGGGGTCTTAGCAATATAGTTTGTCTACAGTATTATAGAGTAAACCTAAAATAATAGATAGTTTTTACATGAACGAAGGGTGTGATGAGATGAAGTTCAATCCTAATCCAAGTAAAGTGTCTCTAACTCTTCCTTTCTATTTTTATTACTTATTAATTTGCAATTTATAATTTCCACGCACAATATTCTCACAAATCTATTATTTGTCTCTTGATAAATAGACCACGAATATACGCGAGTTGACCATTCCCTGTGGATACGATAACTTTTCTTACTATTATACTACTGGATTTTTGGTTCTCTTGCCAGAAACCCATCATACGTGTATGTAGGAGTGCTTGGGTAGTGAGGACAATCATAATACCCTCTAAGACCTTAAATTCGAATTTGATGTGTATGTTATGTGTTATGTGATGAAAATTTGTGGTTTGATGCTTAAATGTGTGAATCTTGATTGAATTGAAAGAGGGTAGCGAGAATAGCGAAAAGGGGTAAACTAAGGGTTTAACGATTGGTGATTATAATGGAGTAACTGTGAAAGATTGGTGTTCTTGTTGATTTTGTTCGGTATAAACGTATATAATTGATGCATTAACAATGAGGATTGATTAGAGGTTGAATAAAATGGTTTAAAAGAGATAAAAGTCGCGAGAACTGTCATCTTGTGTTGCGGGTAATCGATTATAGAAGTCTGTAATTGATTACTGGGTGTTTTGGGGAGCAGGGGAGTGAGTTTGGCTTGCTGGTAATCGATTACAGGGGGTCTGTAATAGATTACCAAAGAGTTGGTTTGCTGGTAATCGATTATAGAGGGTTTGTTATCGATTACCAGAGGTTTTGCTTGCAGGTAATCGATTATAGGGGGCCTGTAATCGATTACCAGAGAGATGAATGGGTGGTAATCGATTACAGGAGGCTTGTAATCGATTACCAGAGTGATTTTTGTGTCCCAGAGTTGCTGATAGTCGATTACAGCTGTGTGGTAATCGATTACCAGGTCTAATTGAGTATGAGAATGTTGTTTATGTGATGATTGTGATCCTTTTGTCTATTGACGTTGTTTATACACATTATTTGTGGAATTAAGAGATTTAAGTGGATGTATATAGAGTATTGATTGTGGTATGAGTATGATGACATGAATATCTCCTGTGACGTTAAATGTTTATAATATTATGATGTATGATGATGATGTATTGATGTATTGAGCGCATGAGGTATGAGATGTGTGATGATGATATATTGATGTAATGAGCATATGAGGTATGAGATGTGTGATGATGATATATTGATGCATTGAGCATATGAGGTATGTTATGATGATGATGATGATATAATGATGCATTGAGCATATGAGGTGTGTTATGATGATGATTATGCATTGAGCATATGAGGTGTGGTGAATGAGATGCACGGGCCCATTGAGGGGGTGAAACTCAGGGAGTGAACTGCACGGGCCCATTGAGGGGGTGCAGAGACCATGATGGTGTCATTCGATGCACGGGCCCATTGAGGGGGTGTAACGCCCCCGAGCCGCTTGCAGGAGTGATGAGGGTCCTCACAAGCCAACTCGAGTCTCTCCAGTATGCGTTGTCCTCACTTGCACACTTTCCGGGAAACTTCCCAGAAGGTCACCCATCCCAGAATTGCTCCAAGCCAAGCACGCTTAACTATGAAGTTCTTATGTTATGGGCTTCCGAAAAGAAGATGCATCTTGTTGGTATAGTTCTCCACAACAATTTCCTTTAAGTTATCCTCAATTGTACAGTCCCATACCTGCACAGCCTCTGGATCCCTCTCATTCGGGTGTGGGTTCGGTTCATTCATGTGTGCTTAGAAGCCTGCCAGGAGCCGCTCCTTGTCCGTGCCTCTTTGCACTGGCGATCACTCCCCGCCCTCATTAGCCTCCGGCTCTCACATGCCCACCAGCTTCCGCCTGGTTCGTCCCCGAACCATACCGTACTGGGAGAGGCTCGACTCTGATACCATTTTTAACGCCCCCGAGCCGCTGCAGGACTGATGAAGGTCCCCACAAACCAACACGAGTCTTTCCAGTATGCTTTGTCCTCACTTGCACACTTTCCGGGAAACTTCCCAGAAGGTCACCCATCCCAGAATTGCTCCAAGCCAAACACACTTAACTATGGAGTTCTTATGTTATGGGCTTCCGAAAAGAAGATGCATCTTGTTGGTATAGTTCTCCACAACAATTTCCTTTAAGTTATCCTCAATTGTACAGTCCCATACCTGCACAGCCTCTGGATCCCTCTCATTCGGGTGTGGGTTCGGTTCATCCATGTGTGCTTAGAAGCCTGCTAGGAGACGCTCCTTGTCCGTGCCTTTTTGCATTGGTGATCACTCCCCGCCCTCATCAGCCTCCGACTCTCACATAATTGTAACATCCCGCTATTTAAGACATTAATTCATGGGAAATTTATAACATGAATAGAATGAAGTAAGGAATAGATAAGGAAAAGCTTAAGAGGCAAAAATCACAGTTTCACATATCAGGATTTTTGCTCAAGCGAGTAGGTATCGCTCAAGCGAATTATGCAGTAAAATTTGTAGGATTTTAGTTCTGCAAGTCTCGCTCAAGCGAAAATACTCCAGAGAGGGGGTATTTTCGTGGGCATTCTCGCTCAAGCAAAATGGTCTTGCTTGAGCTAGAATGACAATCTCGCTCAAGCGAGAAGACGGTTACAACGTTTTTAAAATACGATCACAGGCAGTTTCCACTCAGTTTTCTTTCCCTTTATTCATCTTTTCAGAGAGAGAAAGATAGGTTCTAGTGAGAGAATGTTCCAGTGAAGGTCAAGAACGATTTCTACCCGACCAAGACCAAGTTCTCCCTTAATCTACTCATCTACAACGCTCGTTTCTTCCATTCGTCTTTCATATTTTCGACTCTCAGGTGGGTGTGATTGTATGTTTCTTTGTTGTTCGAATTTCAGAGCATGTTCCCCTATTCTTTCTTCCCTTCTTTCCTTGAATTATGATGAGAATGTTAACATAAGCCTAGTTGGTATGAATGTGATGGTTGTTGGTGTATGATTTGTGTGAACCATGGGGTAGGAGACTTATATGAATATGTGTAGTAATTCTTAAGCACGTTTATATATGACCATAGGCCTTTGGCCACCAAGATTATGCATTATAAGTTAATTATCACAGGGCTTACAGCCAATTCAGAGCCTTCGGGCTAATTCAGGGGTCTTCGGACCATCTCAGGCCTTCGGGCAATCATGTTTAAGCAAGACGAGGCGAACTCATCGACCTCTCGGCTAAGGGGAAGATGGGGGAACCTCAATCATGTTAATAAATCAATTTATGTGTACATCATGTTCAGATAAAACTTAATCTCAGGTTTCCCTGGACGACGGTCCTTGGATTCATGGCCGAGCGCTCAATCACAGTCATGTAGCAGTGAGAAGACCCCGGGTGTCGGGTTACAACACTTAACAGACATGCATTTATAAGCTTTATTATTTTGATTGTGTTGTGTTTGATGGATATGAATTTTTTGTTAATTGTAATGGTTGTTTGAGAAGCATGATAATTGCCTGAATGTTTCCCCTGGAGTGTCTTTGTTCATGCCTACTAGGACGTTGGTCTCACCCCATTCTATGGGAACAATATTTCAGTTGTGCAGGATATTTCCCCGGATGAAGATGACCAGTAGGAGCCATATGATAGGATAATTTAGCACTTTGTTATATTCTACATACTCAGATACTGTTATGTTTTGTTGGATAATTGTATCGACTGGAGCCTATGTGGCGAATATAGATTATGTTTATTTCTTTGTTCATGTATGACATGTTCAGAGCTTTAGTAAGTGTTGGATTACTTAAGCAAATGATATGTATGCCGATACGCGAAATGAACGAAATGATTTCACGAATTTGGAAATAGTGCTCCCAACAGGCATTATTTCTAAATTTAGAAATTAGGACGTTACATTTTGGTATCAGAGCAGTTTAATCCAATTGGACTATGGTGATGTGTTATTCCTTAAGTTAGTCATAATCTTATATGCATTATCAGGGAATTGATAGACTGATCACCTGGATATTTCTTAATGATGTGTATAGGATCATGGCTAGCGGTAGGAGGGGACGTCCCCGTGCCAATCCACCTCCTTCCTCACCGGATCAATCTCAGGATCCCGTGACGGTAGCCCTCCAAATGCTCACTCAAATCATGGGAGAGCAGACGGCTTCTAATGAGGCAGTTCTTCAGGCTTTGCAAAGGTAGGCTGTCGGTAGTCCTCCACCGATGGTTATTTCAGACCCTTCTCTTCAGGGGTTAGCGGAGTTCAGGAAACACCATCCCCCAGCCTTTGGTGGGGCATATGACCCAACAGCAGCAGACTCATGGCTCAGTGCCATGAACAAGATCTTTGAAGTCATGGCATGTGTGGATGATCTAAAGGTTAGGTTTGCTACTTATATGCTACAAGGGGAAGTGGACAATTGGTGGAAAAGTGTGAAGACCAGTTTGAGCCCTCATGGAGCCTTACCCTCGTGGGATGCATTCCAGCATGCATTCCTGGAGAAATACTTCCCAGAGCCAGCCAGAAAACAGAAAGAGCTAGAGTTCCTTCAACTGAAGCAAGGCAACATGACTGTGGTCCAGTTTGTGGCCAAGTTTGAGGATCTATCTAGGTACCATTCACTGCTGCAAGCCAATCCCAATGAGGGTTGGAAGTGTTCTCACTTGGAGGCAGGTCTCAAACCCGAAATCAGAAAGATTGTCTCAGCCTTCCAGCTTAGAGAGTTCTCAACCTTGGTGACCAAATGTTTGGTCGTCGAGCAAATTTTGGTGGATGAGGCGCCCAGGCCGGCAGCTAGGACTTGGGTTGATGGTAATAGAAAGAGAGAAGATGCACCCATTGGTAAGATCTTTCGACCTCAGTCTCAGGGCGGAAAGGGCAAGCAAGTCGCCCTTCCCTCCCCTCCAACTACTCCAGTTTATCCTAAGTGTAACAAGCACCATCGGGGCGAGTGTCTGGCAGGGCAACGAGTGTGCTTCTACTGTCGTGAACCAGGTCACATGCTGTTAGATTGTCCAAAAAGGAACAAGGATCGCCCCAAACCCCAAGCTACCGGGAGAGTCTTTACCCTCAATGGTGAGGTGGCGGCTCAGGCTGATGATTTGATGCAAGGTACATGTACTCTAAATGACACTCCTTTGATTATATTGTATGATTCTGGGGCAACCTACTTCTTCATCTCTTGTGATTGTGTGGAAAGGATGAAATTACATGTTACTCCTTTACCTTTTCATTTAAATATTCACACCCCGGCTAAGGAAGCCATTTCCACTTCCTTAGTATGTCTTGCATGTCCCTTAGAAATCTAAGGTAGAATCTTTAAAGTTGATTTGATTTGTCTGCCTTTGAAGAAACTTGATGTTATTTTGGGTATGAACTGGTTATCTCGTAACAAGGTCATGCTTGATTGTTGGAATAAAGAAATTGTTTTCCCTAGTCTTCTTCTTCCTCCGAAGGAGAGGCCATCATATCTGTTATCTTGATCCACTCAAATTTCTGAATGCCTGACTGATGGTAGTTATAGTTTTATATTACTGCTTTCCTCAACTATAGTGTCGAAACCCGACCTAGACATCATAGCCATTGTTAGGGAGTTCTAGGACGTTTTCCCTAGTGAGGTGACCACCTTACCTCCGGATCGAGAGACTGAGTTTTCCATAGACCTTGTGTCGGGCACAGGGCCTATTTCTAAGGCTCCCTATAGGATGTCACCCTTAGAGATGAGTGAACTTAAGAAGCAACTAGAAGAATTAATAGAGAAGCAATTCATTAGGCCTAGTGTGTCCCCTTGGGGAGCTCCAGTGCTCCTCATCAAAAAGAAGAATGGCAGCATGAGGTTGTGTGTTGATTATAGACAGTTGAACAAGGTAATAGTCAAGAACAAATATCCCTTGCCTAGGATATGTAACACCCGCGTTTTTACCGTTTTGCCGTTTTTGCCGTTTTGAGTGTTTTATTGGATTTTGAGTGATTAAAATTATTTTTAATCATCAAAACTTATATTTTTGGATTTAGAATTAAATTTCCTATTTTTAGGGAATTTTTGGGAATTTTTGGGGTTTTTTGTGAAAATGACCTTTTTGCCCCTCCTGTCCCTTGAACCGGGCCCGAATACTCTTGATCCGGGCCAGAAAAATTTACACTGACTCACCTTGACACATCATAACAGTCGTGCATGCAGAATAATGTGCATGGGAGACACTTGTAAATTTTCCCCTTCCTTACAAGACAAGTGTGCAAGCAAATAAGCCATGTGTCATTTATGTTTCCTAAAGCAAAAACTCCACTTTCTTCCTTTTCCTTTCACATGCAAAGCAGAATTTTTTTCTCTCATTTCACTCATTCTCATCCACTTGCAGCTGTGAGCTTCCTTCCCATTTTCTCTTAAGTTTTCCATTTTTCTTCCAAACACATTCAAGCTAAAGGTTCCATTTTTGAACCTAAGCTTAAACACCTAGCCTCCAACCTTGTAGAAGTCCTTGTTGGTGATCAAGAGGAGGATCTTGGAGCTGTTTTTGGGGCTGTTACTGCACCTTATTTTTACAGAAAATTCCTTAGGTAAAGGGGGGGGGGAGAACTTGAACTCTAGTGGGATTGGTAACTAGAGTCAAGGATTTGCCCTTAAAATCCTTGTTTTTACTCTTGTTCTCCTTGAAAAAAATCACTTTTTGAGCTTTTCTTTGAGCAAATGTTTTGGATTCTTGGAGCTGGGTTGTGTACATGTTTTTAAGTTTATTTTGATGCTTGGAATGTGTTTGGATTGTGATTGTTGGTGCATGCAAGCCAAGAAACAATTTTGGAAAAATTTTCCCCTTTTTCCTCTAATAGCTCTCGGCCTTGAGGGATTTTGGGGCTGCATGTGTTTCAAAATTTTTTTGGTGCTTGGAATGTGTTTGTATGATGAATCTATGAACATGCAAGAAGTTGGTTGAAGGTATACAATTGTTTTGGATGATTGATCTTTGAAAAATAGTGTTTATGAGCTTGAAAATGGAGTTATGAACTTTAATGTGTATATGGATGATTTTGAGTGGATTAGTATGATATTTGGCATTTAGATTGTTTGTTGATGAATGTGTGAAGTTTTGGTGAAGATTGGATGTTGTGAAAAATTTGAAGTTTTGATGAACATTCAAGTTGTTCTTGATGTTCATAAGTTGTTCTTGATGAAACTCATCAAGAATACCTTTTTGATCTTAAAAAGGTCAAGGGTATGTTGAAAACATGTTTATGGGCTTTGGTGGTCCAAAAGGACTAAGAAGCAATTTTACAAGTAAAAGGACTAAAGTGCAATTAAGAATAAGTCTTTAAAAATAAATAAAACAAATTCGGATTTCCAATTCCAACCAAGTAAAAGTCAACTTAAAGGTCAATATTTTAGGTTGCCATGACTAAAAATAAGTTCCTAAGAGTTATAAAACCTTTAGGCTTTTAATTTAAGTTTAAAACCTTTAAGAAAATGAGTTAAAGACTCATTAAAAGTCAATCAAGATTAGATTATGAAATTAAAAGTTAGATTGGAGTTGGACTTCAACTCTAATCCAAGTTATTAAGAAATTAAAACTTAGAAATTAATTAGTAGACTTAGCTAATCTAATTACCTAAGTTAAATTAACATAATCTACTTAAGTTAATTAAGTAACGGATGATTAATTAAGGTTAAAGTTAATTAACCTTAATAAAAGTATTAAGTAATTAATTAGTAATGATGATTAAGAATTAACTAACTATGATTAACCTTAATCAAATGTAATTAAAAGCTTAGTCCAAAACTAAGGAAGAGATTAAGACTTAATTAAGGAGGATTAAGATTAATTATAGCCCAGTTAATGAAGATTGATTAAAAGTTAAATCTAATCTTAATTATTTATACAAGAAGAATTAGGATAAGTAATATCATCCATAAGACACAATCATAAGTCTTAGTAAATTATAGGACTTAAGTGGACATGATTATTAAGAACATTAGTACAAACTACTATAAAAGATTATAACCAACACCCTCTTTCTTCATAAAACTTGAGAAGCTTAGTGAGAGAGTGCGGTTCCAACCCAAGGTAGGGTTCGGTTTTCCTTGAAGGAAAGACATTGAATTCAGGCCGTGCCACGGGGATGTGGTGACGTTGAATGGTTCAATGGGCTTTGCCTGTAAGGATGTGAATGTTGTGAGCATTGTTGTGTGACATGCATCATGAAGCATTGTTGATGTTCGAGGTTGAAAACCTTATGACCTATATAACAGTAGCACTTGGTACAGTGTGAAATCGGTTGGGAAGGATGCAACTGGGTTTTGCAAAGAATGCCAGTGGGTCCTCAAAAGGGACGCCAACCCTGAGGATAGCCTAGCTCCCGGAAGATCTCAGGTGACGTAGATTAGCTCCCTACTGTCGAGATTGGGGAACCCAGCTTAGCTATTCCTGTCGCTCTCATGATTTTCGGGTCAGTTGAGATTGTCTGGAAGAACGCTTAAATGATTTGGCCAAAATGTATGAGCAATGCTCTTTGTACCAATGCTAGTACAGACTCTAACTCCTGACATGCTGTGTATATATGGTCGGGCAGCTGCTATGTGCTCTGCCTATGGTGATGTTTCCCTGGGCCCGCATGCATTAGATATTGCATTATAATAGTAAAAGTTGTGTTCATATGAGTACACCATGATGAGATGTCGTGATTGCTTATTGATTCGACTGTGTAGATTGCCTCTGTGTGTGTGCTCTAGTTTGCTGTATCCTACATGCTGTGAGTTCATGCGATGTTCTCACCCTTCTTTTCTATCTCTTCTTTATATGCTCTTCTCGTCACGTTGATAGTTGGTATCGAGGACTTCCGTCATGACGTCAATGCAGGTGCGACTCAGATGGTTGCCGAGGGGCACCCGGTGGGCGACGAGTATCCCGCGCAGGTGTGAGTTCTATGGAGGGGGAGTCTGTGTCATCATCACGCACCCCAGACTTCCTCTTGTACCTGAGAAGGACTAGGTTGTGTTGAGTCTAGGTAGTGGCAGCTCTGATCTAGCGACCTCTTGTTTTGTATTTTGTTGAGGTCTTATTTATTTTAGTCTACTACTGGAACTCATGTTTTGCGTGGTTGCCTTGTTGGCTCAAAAAGTACATCGACACCGTGATGTATGTATGTATATATATATATATTTATGATGTTTCCTTCCTTATGATTCATTTTATAACTATGTGTATGCTGTGTAGGTAGGCGCGGTAATAAACGTCTAGATGTTTTCGGAAAAATGAGTTTTAAATTTAAGGAAAGGATATTTCATAAGTACTTAATATAAAGCTAGAGAGGTAATAGGCCAATGACACCTAAACCCTTTTCAAAAAAAAAAAATTCTGTATTTTGACGTTTTTGAAAACAGTAAGTTCGTTGGTCACGTGTCATATGTGACATTCTTAGCGGTATAACTAAGGGTGTCGCAGGATAGATGACCTGTTAGACCAGCTTAGAGAGGCAGCAGTGTTTTCTAAGATAGACTTAAGGTCAGGTTACCATCAGATAAAGATTAGGAGTGAGGATATCCCCAAGACTGCTTTTAGGACTAGATATGGGCATTATGAGTATTTGGTGATGCCATTTGGTTTGACCAATGCTCCAGCTGTGTTCATGGACTACATGAATCGAATCTTTAGGCCCTACTTGGATAAGTTAGTGGTCGAATTCATCGATGACATTCTTATCTATTCTAAAACCTTAGAAGAACATGAGCAACATCTTAGGGTGGTTTTGGAAGTGTTGAGAGAGAAGAAACTGTTTGCTAACCCTGAGAAATGTGAGTTTTGGTTGGATAAAGTTCACTTCCTAGGGCATGTTATATCTAGTGAAGGTGTGTCAGTGGACCCTAGTAAGATATAGGCGGTGATTGGTTGGGAGAGGCCCAAGTTAGTCACTGAGGTTAGGAGTTTCTTAGGATTAGCTGGGTATTACCGCAGATTCATTAGAGGTTTTTCTCAGTTGGCCTTACCTCTCACCTGACTGACCCGTAAGGGTCATGCTTTTGTTTGGGATGAGAAGTGTGAGAAGAGTTTCAAGGAACTCAAGGAGAAGCTGACCACCACCCCGGTATTGGTATTGCCGGATTTGTCCAAATCCTTTGAAGTGTATAGTGACGCTTCAGGATATTCTAGCAGTAGCCTGGGGACAGGCCTATTCTTCCAGGGGGAGGTGAAACAGCAGCAGCTGGAGAAAAGGACAAGGACTTACAGGATACAGAGGATGAAGATTGACACTGGTGTTTTTCTTTCTTTTCGTTCTTTTATTTTCTATTTAATTTTATAGGATTAATTTTTTTTTAGTTAATTAGGATTTTTGTTTATTTTTCATTTCAATTTTTAGGATTTTTAAAATTTTTAGGATTTAGGAATTAGGAAATAAAGGGAAAATTTTTCAAAATTTCTGAAATTAGGCAGTTTAACTAACCACATTAGGGAAGAAGAAAGGGTTTTGTGATTAATTCCATAATCAGTTAGGATTAGGATACTTCACAGGAGAACCTATCAGGGTAGTTAATTAAAATCAGTAAATGCTTTATCAAGGAATTTAGTCAAAAAGCCGGTGAGTTGAGAGCCCAAACACTTGAATTAAGAGTTTTTCACCGCTGCTTGTCAATTTTTATTGATTGAGTTTTTTTATCTTATTCTGTTTATGGAAAATATGGAAGTGACAAAGGCAATTTTTTTGTTTTCAATATATTTGCTCAGTGCCAAAAAGCCAACCCTTGATATAATTTTTTCCAATTTTTGGTAACCCATTTGAGCCTTAATGATTATTCTTGTGCACCCAAGCCAAAATTTATATTTATATCCTGTCCCTTACACATTTGGGATAGAGAGCAAGGCGCAAGTGGAGACAATGGGAAGAAAAGGTTGGTGAATTAAAATTCAAAAAGCAGGTACATGAAAGCAAAAAGAAGATCACTCCCCCAAAAATAAAAAAAAAGTGAATAAATTGAATAAGTTGGGGGGAGTGCATTTTCAAACAAAGAAAGAGGCCTGCAAAGAATTAAAATAAATCAAGAAGGAGATGGTGGAAGGAGAGAAATTCAAGTCAAGCAACATCAAAAGATGCTCTCTGTTCCAAATGTTCATTGTTTATCCAGAAAAACCATGATTTCTTGATAGCCCAGCCTCATTACAACCATAAAAAGACCTTTTGATCCATATTGACCATGAGCATGTTTAGGAACTAGAAACGACTATCAATCTTAGTTGTTCAACTGTGGTGAAAACATTGAGGGAAACAATACCCGTGAGCATGAGTGAAATTCCTTGGTTTATCATTTATTGCTTTAATTGCTACTTTTGAAAAAGTTCAACTGTTGATTGTGTTCTGTTTTTGATTGAGGATTGGTAACATCTATTGATTCTGATTTTTTCTGATATTTGGAAAGTGACTTCTGCCTAACAAAGAGATGATGTAAATTTTTCCTTGTAGTTGATTATGAGAATTGTACATGAGGGTGATTTGATTTTAATTGCAAAAGGTATCTTGCTTGAGGACAAGCATGAAGTTAAGTTGGGGGGGTATTTGATAAGTGTAAATTATGTGATATTTTCCTATGTTTTTATTACACTTATCAAGGCTAAAATGGTAATTTGTGCCCCAAAATAATCCATTTTTAAGAATAATTGTAATAATTGTAATTATTTGGTTTGAATTTGAATTTGATGCTATTTTGATTAGAAATCTGTTATTTTGTGCAGATTTATGGAAGATTTGAAATAGAAGAGAAAATAACATTAAATGGGGAGATTGTTTGCAGATTTGAAGTTTAAATGAGGACAAAATAAAGATGAGATCAGCAGTCATTTAAACAAAGGATCCTGTGGATAACTTTCCCCAATTTGAATTCAAGTTCAAATAAATACAAAATCAAGCCAGAAAAGGGAAACAAGGAAAACCAATCAAGCAAAGACAAGATCAGAAAGAGATCAAGTGGATAAATGAGGAATTGAAGAAAGTCTACTGCGTGTTTCACGCTTCACCTGCGCTTAGCGCAGGTGGAGCGCAACTTCCAGAGAGACACACTTCATCTGCGCTTAGCGCAGGTGAAGCGCAAGTCACGCACCAGCTTTTTAAAATGCAAATATAGATTGATCTCTTCCTGATTTAGGTTAGGTTTCCCCAGTCTATAAATAAGAACTTTTGTACAGAACACATACGATGAAGAGGAGAGAGGCATAGAATAGAAAGATAGATGCACAAGGATTGAAGAAGGTGACAAATTCTTCAGTGGTTTGTGATGGCTACCATGAGTAGCTAAGCTCTCCAGCAGGATTGGATGTAGTGGATTCAATCCTTAAGTGTATGTGAATTCTCTTGTTTTTAATTATAAATCCATGCTTTTAATTATATCGATACTTTTATGTTGTTCTTAATGCATTACTTCCGCGCGTGCGCCGGAGTCGTAGGCTAGTGATCAGGATAACACAGAATGAGATTTCCGGCTAGTATTAGAGTTTAGGGGAGCCTAGACATAGGAAACCTAACCTCCGATTGCTAAAAGTACTCGTTAATTATATGGAAATATAGGTGGAGTCTGATGATTGAATTGTTTTGGTGAATGACAGACCGTTCATAGGAGCATCTATAGGAACATATAGTTAATTGATAGTAACATAATTGAAAGTTAATTGTATGTGAGGGATAAACGGGGTCTTATGATTGATGGGGTAGTGACAGCCCTTGAATGAAGAGCGTTTATAGGGAAGTACAATTAATGGACGATTCAAACAAACAGAACAATAATTAATTAATTAAGAGCTTAATGAGCCGGGGGTAATTTGTCGCTTGGGAGAGCCCGCAGGGATTATCTTTGAGTGGTAGGCTACTGGTGACTCGGGGTTTTATCAATTCAGTTTGGCTAAGGTATAATTAATAACAAATTTATAATTAAAAGAAGGGATTCACATACATAAGGGGTGCGAAGAAGCGAAGTCCAATCCTAATCCAAGTAAATCTATCTTCCCTTATTTTATTGCTTACTATTCTTTTGCCATTTAAATTCCGCACATTAATCATTCTCTTAAAAAGTTGCTCACTTGGTGATTCGATCACTAAAATCTTGCAAAGTGAACCGCTCTCTGTGGATACGATACTTTATACTTACTATTATACTGTTGAACTTTTGGTACGCTTGCCAGAATTTCATCAGGCATTGATAAGTCGAATACATTAAGAGAGGAGAAGAGCTAAGAGAGAAAAGTATTATGGTTATTTTCTGTATGTCAATCCTACACGTTTTATTTTTTAAAAACTTTTTAATTTAAAATAATTAATATTTCAAATAATATTCATAAAAAAAATTAGCAAAATAATTAAAATTAAATCTAATGTTGCAATCATGTCACTAGACACATTCCGTAACAGTGTCAGGTCATCATTTAACAACAATAATTAATGACAAGGATTAAACTTGGAAACAGAAAATTGATGAGGGACTAAACTTAGGTGAAAAATTTTAGAGGGACTAAACACAAAATTCGCTAATTTTTGAAGGACCAAAAACATATTTAAACATAATAATAATAATAATAATAATAATAGTAATAATAATAATAATAGTTGTAACACATAGAGCCAATCATTTAAAATTTATCGCTACCGTTATCCTTTTGTGCAAAAAAATCTAAAAATGTCTCTTCCTATTTATTTATTCCATTTGAAGATATTTTTTATTTCTAAATATCTGCTACATTTAAAAGTTCAAGAGAGTAATAATTATTTTTTATACTTTTACTTTTAATACGAGAGATAATAAGTGAAAATATAAATTAAAAAATAGAGAGATGAATTATATATTAAAAAACAATAAGTGTAATATAAGTCAACACATTTATCGTATTTTTTAGAGTGTTTGTGGTAAAACTGGCTAAAAAGCTAGTTAAGAATTGAAAAGCTAGTTGATTTGATTGAAAGTATTTGACAAAACTACTTAAAAATGGTAAATGACATATAAGGACATCATTAATCAATAAATAATGATGAGTGGGCGTTGTTAAGAGATAAACCTGTAATAAATTTTAGCTAGTTGATTAAAAATAAAGCCTTTTCCAAAAAATCCACCTTAAGTAGTTTTTAAAAAAAAAAAAAAAACCAGTAACTACCTAAAACACTACATTACCAAATAATAATGGAATGACTTCAACTCATAATTTCAGCTTTCATATAGCTGAAATAACTTACCAAATATATTTTTAATCTATATTTTTATGTAATGAGACAGATAAATAAAAATGAATGTAGTAATAAAAGTGAAAAATAAATAAATATATGTAAAAAAGAGTCAAAGAAAAAATAAAAATGCAAAAAAAAAAGAAAAATAAAAAAAGGCAAATGTAGGAATTGTCATTAATTATATATATATATATATATATATATATATATTTTGACTGGGAAAGGAGTAGTGCAGCTTGAGAAATGAGGAATTAGAGTTTGGTTTGGCATTAAAATATGATAAACTCAAATTTAGATTTCCCAATACAACTATTTCTAGTATTGAAAACGTGAATTTATCACATTTCAACGCTAAATCAAACATCTTATTTTCTCTCTACTAACTGGATGTCTCCACGATATTTACCCGGAATTAGAGTGGAGCACTATGATATTATATATTTTATATATATTGATTGAGGTGTAGTCTTGATGAGATAAGTCATGTGTGGTTGTTTCTTTGTAGGGACATTGACTCAAGACCGAAGTCACCAGTCGTGCATGATTGTCCTTTGCGTGGCCATTTTGGTAATTTCCTTAGAAACTTCTGTTAAAATATTTAAAAAAAAGATTATTGAAAAATGTGAATATTCAATACCCTAAAAGTTTAAACAATATTTCATATTTTCTTTCTTAAATAATTAAAACGAATAATTATTTTTTTGTGGGGACATTGACTCAAGACTGAGGTGACCCAGTCGTGCATGATTGTCCTTTGCATTGCCATTTTGGTAATTTGATATTTTGATTAGGGAATCGTTTGTTTAGGAGGAAGGAGGAAGTTGGGTGGAAGAAAAAGTTGAGGCTAGAAAATGGGAGAAAAATTCTCAGCTGTAGTTTTAGTGCTGATTCAGTTTTCCCTTTTATCTTGCCGTGAAAATGTTGACTGAAAGCGAGAAAAAGCAAATGGTCACTTTTGCCCCGAAAACGTCGCTTCTTCTCCACCATTTTATTATTCCTTTCATTGCACCTAACCCCAATCTTGTTGATGAATGCTTGTTGTGTCTTTTTTTAATTTAAGTTGGTGAGAGTTTCGTTGTAGTTTGTCCCATAATAATAATAATAATAATAATAATAATAATAATAATAATAATAATAATAATAATAATAATAATAATAATAATAATAATAATATTTATTATTAATATTATGGTGAGAGTTTTCTTGTAGTTTGGAATAATAATAATAATAATAATAATAATAATAATAATAATAATAATAATTACAAGTATAAGGGTAAATGAGTAATTATATATTATACTCATTTTCTTTTCCCTTAATTTTTTCTATTTTTTCTTTCAAATCAAACAACTCAAAAATCCTCACACTTTTCCTTTATTTTCTTTTCCTTCCCTTTTCTTTCCTTCTATTTTTCTTCCTCTCTTTTTCACTTCTCATCCAAACAAAACCTAAAAGTTTATGTTAAAATATTTAAAAAAAAATATTATTGAAAATGTGAATATTCAAAACCCTAAGAATTCAATGGACAAAATAGGGAAGGATATATGTTCTTTAATTCATAATATTTTTAGTAATCCTCAATCTGTCTCATTGATCAATGATACTCTCATTACACTTATTCCTAAGGTTGATGGTGCTACCCAACTTAGTCAATTTAGACCCATAAGTCTTTGTAATGTTTCTTACAAAATTATTACAAAGCTTATTTCTCATAGACTTAGGTCTATTATTAACCATATAATTGGTCCTAATCAAAGCAACTTTATTCTTGGAAGGCAAAGTAGGGATAACATTGTAATTACACAGGAGATTATTCACTCTATGAGGCACAAAAAGGGGAACCATGGTTGGATGGCTATTAAAATAGACTTAGAAAAAGCCTATGACAGATTAAATTGGAATTTTATTTCTGATACTTTAGAGGAAGCTGGGATTCCTGACTATCTTAGAAATGTTAAAAAATTTTGCATTAATACCCCTAATATGAAAGTTTTATTTAATGGTGAAGCCTTTGACACTTTTGCTCCTTCTAGAGGTATTAGACAAGGGGATCCTATTTCTCCCTACATTTTTGTTCTCTGCATTGAGAGGCTTTTTCATCTTATTACTTTAGCAGTTGAACATAAATTTTGGAGGCCAATTAAAATTAGTAGAAATGGTCCTAAAATTTCTCACCTAGCTTTTGCTGATGACCTTATTCTTTTTGCTGAAGCTAGGCTGGATCAGGTGGAAATTATTTCTACTATTTTAGACCTATTATATACTAGCTCTGGTGAAAAGGTTAGTTTAAACAAAACTAGAATTTTTTTTCTCTAATAATGTCTGTCTGCAGGTAAGGAAGGAAATATCTGAAGCCCTGGGATTTCAGAGAACTGATGACCTTGGTAAATATCTGGGTGTCCCTATTATTCATGGAAGGGTTTCTAAATCTACTTTTAGATCTACAGTTTCTAGGGCTAAACAAAGGATGTCTGCTTGGAAAGCTAGGACTTTATCCTTTGCTGGAAGACTTACTCTCACTCAATCAGTATTGAATGTTATTCCTACTTACATTATGCAATCTGCTTTTTTACCAGTATCTACTTGTGAAGAAATTGATAAATTATGTAGGGATTTCCTATGGGGAGATACTAAGACTCAGAGGAAAATCCACCTTATTGGTTGGAATAAAATTTGCACTCCTAAGAATATGGGTGGTCTTGGCCTAAGGAGGGCTAAAGATATTAATAAGGTTTACATGATGAAACTCTATTGGGGCCTTATCCATAATCCAAATGACCTTTGGGTACAGGTAATAAGAGCTAAATACAAGTGTGGTTCACAGTTTATTCCTACAGTAAAGAAAAAGAATTTTGCTTCAAATCTGTGGCAAGGAGTGTGTGCTGTGTGGGAAGATTTTTTTAGAGAATTGTACCTGGAGAATTCATGATGGATAACTTGCTCACTTCTGGACTGATAATTGGCTTCAAGGTTCTAGGCCCCTCATTTCAAATGCTTGTATACCTATTACTGAATCAGACATCAATGCAAAAGTCAGAGATTTTGTTGATTCAAGTGGAAATTGGGATTTGGTGAAGATCAGAAATTATTTACCTGAACCAATATGTCAACAGATTATGAGTTCCCCTCCTCCTTCATCTACTTCTATTAGAGATACCTTGGCTTGGAAAGGAGCTTCTGATGGGTGGTTCTTTGTGGGGTCTGCATATGATTTTATCATCTCAGATAGAACTCCTGGCCCTGACAGATAAATGGGGCTCATCTGGAAATGGCGAGGGCCTCAAAGGCTGCGAATCCTTATCTGGAAAATAGCATCACAAGGAATTTTAACAAATGTTAGCAGGCAACAGAGACACTTAACCAATGATGATTTGTGCCCAATGTGTCTTAATGAATCAGAAACGATCCTTCATATTTTTAGGGATTGTGAAGACTCAAAGGCCCTATGGAGAAGTTTTTTCTCAACAGCGTTAATTGCAAAATTATCTGAAAAGCAATCAGTCCGTACCTGGTTACTAGCCATTCTCTCTGACCCTCCTCCCAATCAAGACATGCTTCGCAGGGATCTGTTTGTTGGCTTCACTCTGGAAGTTCTCTGGAGACATCGCAACAATGTAGTTTTTAATAATGTTAGATCCTCAGTTGGAACCCTAAAAGCTCAAGTATGTAGCCAAGTATATGCAGCTATGAAAGCGTTAAAGAGCAGTAGTATTGTGAATCAAAACACCTACTTTAATCAAACCCTTGTCCGTTGGAACCCTCCGTTTTCTAACTGGTTTCTCAAATTATTTGGGGACTTGCTCGATTCTGGAGGCGGAGCTTTGGGGTATCTTGAGAGGGCTGAACGTAGTTGCGCAGTTGGGAAGCAAGCTCGCCATTGTTGAAGCTGATTTGATGATTGCTCTTCAGTTTGTTGAGCACAATTGCCCGAGCACTCACCCTGCTCATCTATTGTTCGTTGTATTCAAGAGGGTGCACAGGAGTTTGATTCCTTAATCTGGCAACATACGTTTCGTGAAGGGAACCAGCTAGCAGATTGTTTTGAAAAAAAGGGTTTAGAGATGCAAGGTGAATTTAGGGCTTATGGGACTATCCCTAATTTTGCTACCTTGGTGTATATTACTGATTGTGTTGGGTCCCTGATCCATAGAGGATCCTATTCTTTTTTTGTTTTTTCTTGGCCTGTTAGACCCTTTTATTCACAAAAAAAAACCCTAAAAATTAAACAATATTTTACATATTCTTAAATAATTAAAATGAATAATTTTAATATGGATTATTAGTATATGTATTAATAAAGCCCTCTAGTTAATTGAATAGGCATATTTGTTATTATTTTTGTAATTAGTATATGTATTAATATTAATATTTTTAACGTTTCTACGTGGTTGTGGCATAATTTTTAAATATCATCAAATTTAAAAAATGTAACGATATTTAAATTATTTTTATCTTATATATTAGATTTTTAATTTATTCTAGTCTGTAAAAATATTTAAAATATAAAAATAAAAAGAATTCATATGTTCTAATATTTTAAAATAACAAATAAGATAAACATTTTATTTTAAAACAACTAATTAACATCTTAAAATTAAGAGTTCAACAGTTATACACTAATAATATATAAAAAAAAACAATTATACAGATATCCAAATATATTTCACTATTTTATCACATCATAATATAATTTTAAGAATAATATTATAATATGATAAAATGGTGAAATATATTTAAATATTTATGTAAATTATCTACATTGTATGTATATCTATTTATTATAATATAAAAATTTGAAGCATGAGCTGAGTTGTCACCTCAACACTTTGAACTTTTATCTTTAAATTACATTAGTAAATTTTTTATCATTCCTACATCTTGATGGAGCGTCTTTTTATTTTTTTTCTAACAACATTGCTACTCCAAAGACATTTTTTTTTATTTTTTCAATTTTTTTATAATAACTTCTCACTGTTCTTTATTTAAGAAGCCATAAACATTATTATCAGATCTTCACCTTTGTTTGCTTCCAAAATAATTTTTGGCTATCCAAGTAAAACATACATTCGGTCTGCTAGGGTTTCTCTTCTGCATGGAGGAAGTGAGCAATCCATCGTCCATACCAGAAAAACCACCAGATTCTGGTGGAAAGGTATCATTCAGAGATAAGGTTTTAGGTGCTAGAGCATGTCCACCACAACGAGAACGCAGAGATCTTCTGGCAAGCAACCTAGTCAGAGTAGAATTGGAAGGAGAGAACAGACTCCTACCAACAGTTCATGTTGATCCTTCTATTCTGGAGGAATTATGTGCCCCTTGAAGAGATGCATATATCGTGAAGCTTCTTGGGAAAAGGGTAGGCTATACTACCATGCAGGATATATTAAAGTCCCTCTGGAAACTGTCTTGTGGGTTTGAGTTGTTAGACATTGATCATGGCATCTATATGATTAAGTTTGACAATGAAGATGATAGAGATAAGGTGGTGAGTGGAGGCCCCCGGATGATGTTTGACCACTATGTAACAGTCTTTCCCTGGAGTCCAGACTTTGTAGCCTCAAGTGCCAAGGTCGAAAAGACTCTTGTGTGGATCTGGTTCCCTAGTTTGAATGTTGCTTTCTATGATGATGACTTCCTGTTGGCCCTTGCGTCTGTTGTGGGGCGGCCAATCAAGGTTGATTTGAATACGTCCAGGGTAGAAAGGGGCAGGTTCGCCAGAGTGTGTGTGGAGATTAATCTAAATGAACCAGTTGTTGGCAAGGTAAAGGTTGGCATGCATTGGTACAAGATAGAGTACGAAGGGCTCCATCTCATCTGCACTTCTTGTGGTTGCTATGGCCACGTTCAGAGGGAATGCACCTCCACCGTCGCACCATCAGAAGCGGTTACGGAAACTCACACGGAGGTCTCTACTGGGCCAGCACGAGTTGCACCACAACCTGCGAAGATGTCGGGCGAAAAATCTGCAAATTATGGGCAATCTTCAAATCACGTTAATCAAGCCAATGATTTGCATGGGGACTGGTTAGTTGTGCAGCGGAAACGTAGGAATCCACAGGTGAAACAAGGGGGCAAATCTGGAAAGGATACTATCATAAAGAAGAATTCTAATTTAAATTCTTTTAGTGCTCTAGCTAAGGATAACGGCCCGGCCCAGATGTTGTGGTGGAACGTGGCAATGGGACTAAGACCCAATTTATTTTCCATGGATCCAATGCCTCCATTGAGCCCATTTCTAATCTAAAAGAAAAAAGAAAAGGCCGCGGGTAGCTCCATCTAAAATTCCCATTGAAAAGCTGATTGCTAATGCCTCTAAGGCACGTGTTCCCGTGAAAGAGCGCCATACGCAAATTGTTTTGGGGTCAGCCCAAAGTGCAGCTCCTGTGCAGCCCCAACCAACTCCTTTGGAGAATGTAGCTAACCCACCTATTGCTACTAAAACCCAGGACGTAATGAAGCCCCCTGATGCTCTCCTCTAAAAGCAATCGGCGAAGGCTATTCCTCATCATATGCATGCTTTTGACAGAGGCAAAGGTATTTTCTCAACCATGCAGGTGCAAGCTTTATCTAGTAACCACCTTCCATTTGTTGATTCAGGTGACACTAGTAATGCTATGATCGAGCAAATGGACCACACTCCCTCGGGCTCCACTTTCCAAGCCACGGGCAATATGAGTGCAACCACTCTGTCTAAGACTGATGATGCTATAGCAATAGTGCAGGAACAATATTCAATATTGTCTCCAATGATTGAATTCTCAGATACAAATATTCTCTGTTGGAATGTGAGAGGTGCCATGCACCAAGGAGGAAGGAGATACAAATATTATCATCCTTATCTTCCATCAGAATAGTCAATGATCTTGGTTCCTACTTAGGCTTCCCTTTACCTAATGGTAGGCTATCAAAGGCAAATTTTAACAATTTGATTGAGAAGGTTCAGACTAGATTGGCTGCTTGGAAAACCCGCTTGCTCAACCGTGCTGGCCGTGTGTGCCTTGCTAAGTCAGTGCTTGCTTCCATCCCTATTTATACAATGCAAACCTTGTGGCTTCCTCAGAGTGTTACCAATAAAATCGATAGCCTAACTCGTAACTTCATTTGGGGTTCGAGGAGTGGCAATAGGAGCTGGAACTTAGCCAGTTGGGACAATATTACTCTTCCTAAGGATCTTGGAGGACTTGGGGTGCGTGATTCCCGCCTTTCTAACATCTCTTTGTTGGGAAAACTTGCTTGGAAGATAATTAAGGAACCGAACAAGCTGTGGGTCAGAGTTCTGGAACATAAATATCTCAAAGGCAAGACGCTTTTTCAAGCTACCATTAATAATACGGATTCCTACCTTTGGAAGGGGCTCATCAGAGCCTTCGATAAACTTAGGGATGGCTTCTCCTTCTGTATAGGTGATGGCACTACATCTTTCTGGTATGACTCATGGCTCCCTGTTGGTAAGTTATGTGATGTGGTCCCCTTTGTCCATATTAGTGATACTTGCTTGAAAATAAATGATATCATTGCAAATGGGTATTGGAACTTTGATGCTCTTTTTACTATCCTTCATGTTGATGCTCGAAATTTAATTTCGAATATTAACCCCATTTTGAAGCCAACCTTCCCTGACTCGTGGAAATGGGACCATGATGGTAGTGGTAAGTTCTCTTCAAAATCTGCTTATAGTTGGTTGCTTTTGAGGAATAGACCAGCAGGAAACAATTGTAAGTGGCGTTGGCTTTGGCATTTGAAAATTCCAGAAAAAGTTTGTTTCCTTTTCTGGCAAATTTTGCAAGATGCTCTACCTACTAATTTGAAGAGGTTCCGTTGCCACTTAGCTAATTCTCCTTCATGTAGTAGATGTTCTGCTAATGAAGAAGATATTTTCCATTGCCTTCGCGATTGTCCTCATGCCAGAGAAATATGGATGCGCCTTAATGTGTGGTCACACCCTTCTTTTCTTCAATCTAACTTATATGACTAGATGCATGACATGTCTCATTGTGAGTGGGGTGGTCTATTTGCGGCTTCTATTTGGTGGATTTGGCGTTGGAGAATGAATGTATCCTTGGATCCCAAGCCTTGGGACATTGCCTTTGTAACTCGGCGGATTTTTATCTCTAGATTGGAGTACAAGCATGGTATTGGTGATGGAAGTGCTCTGTTACAATCTGACTATATAGCTCACATTTGAACCCCCTGCTATTGGTGTTGTGAAGTTGAATGTAGATGGCTGTTGGTCTAGGAATCCCTCTTGCATGGGCATTGGTGGTGTTTTGAGAGACCATGAGGGGAGATGGACTGATGGCTTCTCGGCTTGTATTGCTGATGGAGACCCCCTGCGCGCGGAACTGTTGGCTGCAAAGGAAGGTCTTATCCTTGCTTGGTCCAAGGGAATTACTTCTCTTATTTGTGAATCTGATAGCCTGGACGTGGTGCAAAATCTAGATAATTATATGGAGAGTGTTATGCATCCTCATAAAGATATCCTTTCAATTATAAAGAAGCTGCTCCAAAAAAATTGGCAGGTGTCTATCACTCATGTGTATCGTGAAGCCAATCTCGTTGCTGACAAGCTTTCTAGAATGGGAGATCCCTCCTCTTCACAAGTCTCTTTTTGGAATAGTCCCCCACCTAGTATCAAAGTCCTTTTTGACCAGGACTCTTTAGCTGCTAATCTTCCTATCTGTTAGGCGTTTGTTTTCTTTGGTTTTGTTTTATGTATTTCCTACTTCACAAAAAAAAAACATTATTATCAGTTATTTCCTCTAATTTTTCTAATCAAAATTATGAATCCATACTTCCAAGTATGGGACAATAAGGCCTATTTAATTACTTTTGCAATTTTTTTATTTTTATTTCGTTTTTATTAGTTTTAGTTACAAAACATGTCATCTTATTTTTTTTATTTTATTTTTTATTTTCAAAGTTTTGTATAAAAAACAGAAAAATCAATATATAAAGTTATTTTCACTATTTTCTTAAATTTAACATCGAATGAGATTCTCAAATGTGACAAACAACATTTTATATTAAAAATTTAAGATGTAGAAATTATACAACCTCATTTTCTAAATGAGTATATATATCACTTAAAGTATTAGACTTAGTAAGGAAATATGATTTCAATCAATTTTCAAGGAATATTGGTAAATAATTAATTTATAATTAAATATTTCTACATTCATATTTAATATAACAGAAGAGAGTGCAATAATGAAAATTTAATTTGTTCAATATGAAGCATCATTAGAAAATGACTATTTAGAAAGGGAAAAATGTTTACAAACTAATTAGATCTAATAGAAATATAGGTTGATAAGGATAACATGAGCCATGAGTTTTTATTCTCCATAATATTACTAATAACTTATCTTTCCATACACGACCATTATTATAGGGACTAATATAAATGATTTTTAATATTATAAGGATTAATTTGAATTTACAGTGTCACTTAACGTGACACATCACCAATAAATTAACGTTGTCGACCTATTATTTTGAATTAAAGTGAATTAACGATGAAAATAGATATCAAGGATTAACATATATGTTATAAATTCTCAACAACTTATAAAATACACTATGCTAACTCAAAAAAATTATAAGTAAATCAAATGCATCATAATTAAACAAGCGTCTTTGGCTCGCCAAATCATACTAATATCGTAAAACTTATGTTAAAAATTATAATCTTAAATACTCATCAAGACATTAATTTATTAACAAATTTAATTTAACATGATATATATAATTCTCCTGCGTGTTTGTCATTGCAGAAATTAACTTAGTTGGTAAAACTTCTCCTGCGGTGTTTGTCATTGCAGAAATTAACTTAGTTGGTTTCCTGAATGAAGCTTAGATTAACAATATATATATAGAGAGAGATAGAGTTTAATTTAATTAGTATATAATGTTAATGTAAATAAATTTTACACGGTCATTTAATGATATTTTGCCACGTCAACTAATGAATATGACACCCCGTGTGTCATTAAACTCATTAAATGATGTGTCAACACATAATTTAATGACTGTGTAAAATTATTTTACACTGACGGTGTATAGTTATTAAATTCACACACACACACACATATATATTAAAGATGAATTGCAGGATGTTGAGTTATCACGTCAGCTCTAAATTAAAATCATCACTTATATCTAATTTTGTCACGTCAATTAACAATAATATGAGGTGACACCTCTACATTTTGTCCTTTCTTATAATTCACCCTCATTTAAAGTCATGGTTCACCCAAATTAAATACCATTAAAAATAATAGTTACCAAATGTTCTAACTCAAAAGACACTCATGGTAATTGTTGAGAATATTTTAAATTTTTGTACTTAATTAGTGTGTGAGTTTTTGTTTATAATTAGTTTCTTAGCTTCTGTAAATAAATAGTTTATGTTACTATTTTTGATTATGTAACTAAGGTAATTAGGATTAGCATAAGTTTCTCACAATCCCTACAATCAAGGGATTTTCTTGTATATAATTTCATTATAAATACAATGCCTACTGAATGTTCAAAGGCATTAAGATTAAACCTAATTCCTTCTGTTTCAAGTTGGTATCAGAGCTCACATCTTGTGGGCCTGATAAAAAAAATATTTGAAGTCCTTGTCCACTACCCTAGCAGTCCTAACATTCGGCCACCGTCCGGCCTAAGACGCCAGCCCAGAACCTTCCGATCAGCCATCCCTCAAGCATCATCGCTGTCTGGTCAGTCACGCGCCCTCACCATCACAGAGTAAGGAGGAAAGTAGCTCCCAAGATTGGTGGACCTATAACCCACGGAATCAGCAGTAGTTTCTATCATCACAAGAGTAAGAAGGAAAGTAATTCCCAAGCGTGATGGACCCATAACCCGTAAATCACCAGTAGTTCCCATCGTCACCATCCGCTCCAGTCATTGCATGTAAGCCACGCGCCACCTTTCAAGTCGTCGTTTGCTTTGCCGTCGGTCTCTTTCATCTCGTCGGCACCTCCTCTGTCCTTTTTTGGGGGGTCAATTTCTAGGTTGGTCATCTCCGGTCTGGTCTCTATTTGTCCTATGGCCATGGCCAACTCGTCCAAGTTTTTTGGAGATACTAGTTCCTCAGTCAAGGGTGTTGTCTCCTTCGCACACACCCTTTCCAACGTTGGATATAAGGAATATCTCCAATTGAAGGCAGCAACCAAACAATCTTCGGCAACTGTAGCCCAATCTGGTAATTCTATAGTTTTCTTCTTCCATTCATCGTCTGTTAGTTCTTGGATTTTGGATTCTGGTTCTTCCAATTACATAGCTGGTAATCCCTCTCTTTTCTCAAATTTAATAAAACCTAAAACAATTCACCATATCGCTCTTGCTGATGGTTCAAAAGTTAAGGCCATCGACATTGGTCAAACTACTCTTTTTCTTGACTTATCCTTAAACTTTGTTCTTCTTGTACATGATTGTCCTTTTAATTTAGTCTCAGTGAGTCAACTGACTCAAACACATAATTGTTTTGTAACCTTTACTGCTGATTATTTTTCAATACAGGACTGGAGTATGGGGCAGATGATTGGAGTAGTATCTGAATCATGTAGTCTGTATTATTTTCAGCCTCCTGCTGTTGTCTGCATTGTTGTAGAATCACCATCCCTCTTGCATCGTTGGTTAGGTCATCCAAGCTTAAACAAGCTTCGAAAAATGATCTCTCATCTCTCTAATTTACCAAATTTGGAGTGTGAGTCATGTCAATTAGGTAAACATGTTCGAGCCTCTTTCTCAAGTTTTGTCAATAGTCGAACCAATTCTCCCTTTGATCTTATTCATTCCGATGTTTGGGGTCCGAGTCGTGTTAATTCTGTTCTGGGACATAGGTACTTTGTTATTTGTATTGATGACTACTCAAGATGCACTTGGATTTTCTTAATGAAAGAGCGTTCTGAATTATTTAAAATTTTTCAAAATTTTTTCAATTAAATTCAAACTCAATTTGGTCGCTCTATTCGCATCTTGCGTAGTGATAATGCTAAGAATATTTTAAATTTTTGCATCTTTTAATCAATTTATGACTTCTCATGGCATGATTCATCAATCTACTTGTCCGCACACGCCCCAACAAAATGGCATTATAGAAAGAAAACATCGTCATATTATTGAAACTGCTAGAAATCTTTTATTGCATACTAATGTACCTTTGAAATTTTTGGGTGATGTGATCTTAATTGCAACTTTTCTGATAAATCGAATGCCATCTTCTGCTTTGAATAACAAAGTACCTCATTCCCTTTTATTTCCAAATGATTCTCTTTCTAAAGTTCCACCACGTGTCTTTGGATCCACTTGCTTTGTGCATGATCTCACTCCAGGTCTTGATAAATTAGCTGCCTGTGTTTTCAAGTGTGTCTTTTTAGGTTACTCTCGGGTACAGTAAGGGTACAAATTCTATTCCCCTTTCAATCATCGGTTCTTCATATCTGCTGATGTCACATTCTTTGAGGATACACCCTACTTCACTTCATCAGTGTCTCCAGACTCGATTTCCCAGGTTCTGCCTTCTCAAAACTCTATCCCACTTGTCACTCAATCTCCAGTCTTAGATGTCACATCAACTCATTATATCATCAGTTCTCCAGTCTTAGATGTCACAGAGACTCCCTCTCCTCCTCATCCTCTTATCACCCACCAGCGTCAACCTCGTCCTCCACCCTCCGAAGAAGTTGTTGCTACCGATTCAGACCATTCATCTTATGTTCCAGTAGATCTACTTACTCCGGCTCCTCAAGAGCCACCTACCAATCTACCAATAGTTCTTTGTAAAGGTACACACTCAACCCGTAATCCTCATCCCATTTATAACTTCTTGAGCTACCACCGTTTATCCTCTTCCCATCATGCTTTTGTGTTTGCCATTTCCTATATTACTATCCCTAAAATAGTCCAAGAAGCTCTATCCCATCTAGGGTGGCGACAAGCAATGCTTGATGAGATGCATGCCTTAGAATCCAATCTATCCTTAGTTTTTAATTGGAAGTAGAATTTTCATTCAAGTATCATTTGGTCTATCTTTCCAATCTATCCTTAGTTTTTAATATGTTTTGTAATAGCAAAATCAAATTCCCTTTGCCATTTCTCGAGTACCCTGTAAGTCTTGGAGGCTTAGAGCACATGTAATATTTAGGCAGATAGAATAACAATTATCACAGTTAACTTATCCATGAGCAAAATTGCATCCATGTATAATATGCCAAAGAGGAAAAAGAATAGAAGTTTCACTTATCACTCTTGTTTTGTTAACTTACTATGATCAATCTTGGAACATTTTATTTGGTAGAGTTCCTCTAGGTGCTCTACTTGTCGAGTTCCTGTAGGTGCTCTACTTGCCTTTGTTGCACATTTCAGAGCAAAGGAAGAAAATAGGTATATGATTGATTGATAAATTTGATGTTGTTTTTATCTTGTATTTTTGTTTATTCAACTATAGAAATGTGTTTAGGTGTTAAATAGATATTGTATATATGTAATTTTTGTAGGCAATATCAATTTTTAATTGATATGCCACATCTTTTGATGATAATGTAACAAATCATGTGATGAGTACTTAAAGTTATTGAGCAGGTTCCTTTAGCTATATCACTTTTTAATTGATTTTTCTTGTGGATTTACTTGCAAATATTTCTTGAGGATTTACTTTCGGATTTTCTTATAGATTTACATGTGAATATTTCTTGCTTATTCACCTACATAATTTTCTTGCAATTTACCTATGCATTTTTCCACAGATTTTTCCTACAAATTTACATATGGATTTACTTGTAATTTTTTTTATACATTAATTTACCTACAAATTTTTCTTGCAAACTTTTTCTATCAATTTACTTACAAATTTTTTCTATGAATTTACCTATGAATTTTTCTTGCAAAATTACCTTTGAAATGAATTATCCACAAGCTTTATACCTTTGGATTGAAATCCCCAAGAAATTTTGTAGGAAATGGGTTTCCGTAGATTTTTAGTTAAAATTTGTAGAAAAATCTACAAGAAATGAGAAATATTTTAGTAATGTCACTTTTGATGTATTCAGCTTTGTTTTATATATATATATATATATATATATATATATATATATATATATATAGACACATATTTAAATTTGTATGAGTTGGATAATTATGAGTTTGGATATATTATGATTATTAATTTAGTATTTGATACTTATGATATTTATTAAGAATTTACAAATATTTTTAATTACAGGTTTTTAATCCCGTTTTTTGTAAAAAAAAAATGGTTGTAAACAATTGTTGGACTTGTTAGAGAGGGAAAATTCCCTCTCAAAATAGCCTAGAAAAAACCCCCTCTAAATTAGTGACAGAATTAATTCCTCACTGATAGTGACAGAAATAATTCCCTCTATAATAGTGATGGAAATAATTCCCTCTGAATTAGTGGCAGAATTAATTCCTCACTAATAGAGAGGGAGTAAATTCCTTCACTAATGTCCCTCTAATTAGTGAGGATTGAAAAATCCCTCGCTAATTAAAGAGGGAATTGTGCCTCATTAATTTGTTAGGGAAATTATTTCATCTCTAATAACGAGGGAAAAAATCCCTCTCTAATAGAGGGGGAACAAAATCCGTCACAATTATAGTGATGAAATTTTGCCTTTTTTTTCAATTTGATTTGTAATGGATTTTTATATATTAGCGAGGGAAAATTTCTCTCACTATTATGATGGATTTTTTAATTCCCTCACAAAAATTTAATGACGCCATTTTTAGCGATGAATTCATCGGTTGTCACAAAATCCGTCACTAAATTTTAAGCGAGGGATTTTTTTCTTGTTCAGTGAGGGATTTCTTCCCTCTCTAATAATGAAATTTTTAGTAGTGAAAACTCTATCCCTTTATTAATTCAACCCAACTGATTTTTTTTTATTTCAAGACATGAATTCAAACAAAAATATGGGTCGATTCCAATAAAAATGACATTTTTAGAATTCGCCATTGATACAACATGTTGTTTTTTCCGTTCATTCCTTTCTAGGTCAGTCATGGTCTTACAAACTCTACTAATGGTATGGATGAACCAATTACTTCATAGAAATGTGTAAAAAATGGAGCCGCACTTAAAAGCCGAGTACTCTACCATTAGCTGAAACCATTTCAACTGTATTTGGTAAGGTAATTTTTTTAGGTAGCTACTAGTTTTCTTGAAAAGCTACTTAAGGTAGTTTTTTTAAAAAAGCTCTTATTTTCAGCTATTAGCTGAAATTTATTACAAGTTCATCTCTCAACCACCCCCATTCATCATTATTTAATAATTAATGATGTCCTTGTATGTAATTTTACCATTTTCAGGTAGTTTTACTAAACACCTTCAATCGAATCAGCTCTTTCAGCTAGCTTTTCAACTAGTTTTACTAAACACACTTTAAATCATCAACTTCAATTATAATTATAATTAAGTTGTTTAAATTAGTTGTACAAAAGCTTATACTAATCAATTATATGCATAACTAATTTTCTAAATCTATTAAATTCAATTTATGGTGTATATATGTTACTTAGTTGTACATCTCATTATATTGACTTTTATCAATAAAGTATGACTATTACTATTGAAACATGATCTTTTTTAATATATATATATATATATATATATATAGTGATCATAAACTTGATGTCTATAATCTAAATAAGAGCATTAAACCTCTGATCTCTCCACCTATAAAAATAATAACACAAGAATTCTTTAATTATGATTTTATATGACAATTTTATTCATTCTCATTAATTAACTAACTAATTAATTTATATCTAACAAAAAACAAGTACAATTAATTAATTAATTAATTATTAATAATTTCATATTTAAAAAAATAAAGTTATATCTAATACAAATATCCAACTTATTTTAAAATGACATCAATGTAAATTAAATTTAGATTAGACAATTTCAAATAAAAAATGAAAAAAACATTTACAATATTAGAAACCATTAATCGTACCTTTATTGATATGGAAGTCAATATAAATTTTGAAACTATGTTGCATGTGAAATTTATATGAATAAAATTATTATACAAGATGAAAATCAATAATTTTGCATAATATATAAAGGAATTTAATAATTATACACTATCAGTAAAAAATAATTTTACACAGTCATTCAATGGTGTGTTGACACATCATTTAATGAGTTTAATGACACACGAGGTGTCATTTTCATTAACTGATGTGACAAAATATCATTGAATATCAGTGTAAAACGTTTTACACTGACAACGTATAATAATTAAACTCTATATAAAAAGTCATCTAATTATCCAACCAAAAGGGAAGAATTAAGTACCAAAATAAACTTCAATATCATTATCACATTATTCACCCAATTAAAAAAATACTACATACATTTTTAGGTTTAAGATTCAATTAAAAGTCTCATATGACACTACAATAACAACATTGACAATGTCTAATTGAGATGTTCGCCATTACTTAACACAACAACAATTGAACTCTTAGCCTATAAAAATAATGCATGCCATAAAAATTATAAAACTCATCTTCATAAAAATTATACAAAGATAATATCAAGTAAATAATCTTTTTATTAATATCATATTTCAAAATGCTTTATCCATATCCTATTTATCCAAAAACAACACATCACTTCTTTCTCATAATAATACAATAAATTTAACTTATTATAATTATAATATTTGCATTTTAATTACATACATAATTTAATATATATTAATATATTAGAATCAATTTATGAATCAACCTTATCACAATCTAGTAACAAATAATTCATGTTACACTATGATATGTTTCCGAACTTCTTTGGCCTGGTCACGGTAACAAATTTTCAGAGATAACTTATAAAAATTGAATGAAGTAAAATACATAAAAATTGTTATACAAGCGTAGTACATTTTTGTTTCTACATTTTCCTACAACTTCTCCTATTTTCACTCATAAAGGTGAAAGTAGAGGAATAGCCTGCTCTAATTAATGCTTCGACCTGAATAAACCGAGACCAAAAAATTTCTTCAACTTCCTGAAGATGCCAGGATTCTTTGTTGGTTTTCCGATGGTGGTTGATGTCAGTAATTGCTCTCCTGCAAACCAATAGTCAGACTAGGAAGCAATATGATGTTAATTGAATCAACATGATGACACCTTAATATAAATATATTCAAGTGAGATCATATAATATAATATGGCATATACTTCATACCAAGAAACAATGCATGCTGATGATGATGCATAATTTCTTTTCCCTACTCTAACAGGGAAAATACCATCAGCAATTTATCTATAGTCCTACCACCCTATTTTGTTGTGGTTTTGTAATGGCACCAACACAAAAAACAGGTGTGAGATTCCTATTCATCAAGCCCTGCAGGTTACAGCCTTTCATACATTTTAAAATCAGGCACCATAGTTTATGAACATAATAAAATATTATGTGTTTATTAGTAACAATCTATCTATTGATAGTGCAGTAAAGCAAAACAATTGCAATCCAATTAGTACCATTACCATCTGTCACATTATCATCCGAAGACCCATCAGAGCTGAAAAGATGAGTTTTCTTTGACCAATATTCTTGAAACCTCTGTTTTGCATACTCCTTGTAGTCAAAGTCAATTTTGTTTACATGCTCCTGGACAAAGTTATTCAGAAGATAACTTAGATAAGGCCATTGAGATTTAAATGTTCTCTCTCATCTCTACAGAAGCTTAAGAATAGAGTAACTAATGCTTAAGTGAGAAAGTGAAGATACCGAAATTATTCCCCATAGGCCCCATAATAGATGATTTGCAAGTGTATACTTCTCAACTTCATCAAGTAGCTGTTGCACTTCATTGTCACTAGGTTGTTCACCTGTGTTCAAGTCCAATAATTTCAGGATGAAAAGATCATACTTATAGTGTTTAAGGTCACACATATATGCATGATGAAAAGCAAGAATACATTGATCTTTACTATTTGTTTAATTTAGATTTTAGACCATGCAATTTTGGTGTTCCATTTATGAAATCAAATATCAATGTTTTTAAATTGAAAGAAAACCCCTAAGCTATGTTACATAAAATCAAGACAAGCATGCAAAAACTGAAATGTCACCTGAACAACTCAAATATGTTGTCACAAATCTTTGACGCTCCTCCAAATCTGAAAAGAGAAACAGGGTAAATAAAAACCATTTTTGGTTGGATTTAACAGAAGAAAAGAATGCGGTTAAAATCTACAACTCACATACCAGGATATTTACTGAAGTCAAGAATATGTGGGGTTTCAGTATGATAGTTGGCAACCATCTCAGAGAAGTGGTTTGCTATATCATATGCCACAGGATTATAACTTGCATATTCATAATCCTGTTACAAAAAGTACAACATTAAAATCATAATTGCTGGCTAAGACCTATTAATCTCTTTTGACTTTTTTTTGGTAGGAAATAACTCAATAAAGAAAGATTGACATTTAATTAGATAACCAAATATATATATTTTCAGTCACAGCTCTTTTATTTTTTAAATAAAAGTGATCATTGCAGGAAAGGATTCTGTTATCCACATAGACATCATCATCATTCATAATCTCTTATAGATTATACATCAAAGTCATTGTCATCAAACTATAATTTCACTGACTAGCTTAAAGAGAAACTCACTATTATGGTCACAGAATTGGTCTCTTCACTAAGCATGATGTTACCATATTGTAAATCATTGTGGCAAAACCCTATGCGTTGGTGAGTGCCTGATAGTTCCTGTTCCAAATAGAGATTTCCTTTCCAATGTGTCCAAATGAAATGTTTCAGCTTCTTCAGGAGAAGCCAAGCGCTTGGCCTCACTAAGCCAATTTCTGAAGCATTAAAACAAAATCATTTGAAAAATGATCAAACTGCACTAATAAATAATAACTGCATTCATATTTGTCACATAAATCAAATCTTCTGTCTCACACATTTTTAGGGGATGGGTGGGTTTTCAAACAACACATACCTCAATCTATCCCAAAGGTACACTTTCTTTGGACCAGGCATGTCAAGATCATGGAACTCCTTCATTTTGGCAGCTATAAGAGCAGAAATAGATGCATCACGCAGATCAGATGCTGATAATGTCTGAAAAATCCACAACAGTACATGAGCTCATCAAGATCATAGATAGGATATTGCAAATTGCAAAATGACTAAATCAATAACTAAATTGTACAACTCATTTATAAAGCTAGATGAATAATCAAATGTGCATGTAGTTGTAAGTAATATCAGTTGCGTGTTACATTCATTCCAAAGCTTCCATTCATCAAACAGGTCTAATAATAACAAGAATTTAACAACTATGCATTAGCATGTAATTACATAGACGTCCATTCATGTTTTATCATTTTACCATGTCATAATATAATTTTAGTAATTAACATTATGATGTGACAAGATGATGAAATATAATTAAAAGTCAAATTTTTGAACTGCATGCGAGACAATTCTACTCAGGTCGGGATTATGTTATGATGGGACTTGCTCTCCTAGAAAAGTCAAAACCATGTTTCAAATGTGAATTCGGATAGATGCTACCCTCAGTAGTGTTTATCCGGATCCATGTTTGAAACGTGATTTTGGAGTAAATTGTAATAACAATTTGTTTATACTGATTGTGCATAGTTACTAAATTGTAATAACAATTTGCTCAAAGGTATAAAATTAGGAAGAAATGAGATGAAGAATGAAAAGTAAAGATCAGATTAGATTACCCTTGCACGGATGAATTCTTCAATGCGACCCTGTGCAAACCTTCCTAGCAACCTAGGACCCTGTCCATTCTTTGAAATGAATTCAAATGCTCGGACCTCATCTTCCCTATCAAAGAAAATCTCAGTACCCTCACCATAGATTCTAACTAGAACCTTTCGTGAGGTTTCATCTGCTGTTGTTTGCCATTTTATCTGGAATACCTCATTGGTCATTGCCCCCTTAAGAGGGATCACCTGCAATGCATTTACATCTAATACATTCTCCCATTTACTTGCCAATGATTTCAATATCTCCTTTGCTTCACCTGGAAGATAATCTTCCTTCTCTTTATAGTGGTTTCTTCAAGACCCTTTATAGGACTTTCTGCATCATAAACTTGGATATCTACAGGACCTTCTACTTTAATGTTTGCAAGATCTTCAGCTGCACCCATTGTAAACTCTCCAATTCCCAGCAGGGGCAAAGATTAATGGAAATATGTAGTTCCTTTTATTGAAAACTTTCAAGTCTGGAAAAGCAAGGATAAAAAGGATTAATCATACAAGCCATTCAAATAATAAAAATTATGTCTAAAAATAATAAAAATTAACAAGAATCCAACCCAAGACCCTTGAGCCATAATTGAGACAACTCTCATTGCAAAATATGTCTAAAAAGTAATGGAAAAGATCTAAATTGTATAACGGCCTATAAACCAAAAGAATAAAAAATGAAAAATCAATACAAAATCATTTCATTTCAACCAATGTCTTGCCATTCTTAAAGTTTCTTATTGAACATAACCTGGACTCTCTCTTAGCTCCCTTTCTTTTCCAAGGATATAAACAAAACAAATTATTTCTCTCGTGATTGCATTATTACAGCACAATGATTAAATTTATATGCAGGTCCTGGACTTTTTCAATAAGATTAAAATATGTTTTCATATTTTATAAAATTGCAATTAGGACCTTATAGTTTCAAATTTTCTGATTTTGAAATTATAAAAGAACCGATTACACATTTTTAAAAGTACATTTGGACATAAACAATAGGAATGAGAATGGGCCGAGCCGAGCTAGGCTTTCTAAAGCGTAAGTCTGGCTTGCACCTTAAATTCATGGTCTGGGTCTAACCTGTTTACCTGACATATGCTTTATTTTATGGCCTGAGCATGATCTATTTAAAGCCTGACATGGCCTGAAAGCCTGTTTTAAAAGTCTGTTTTATAGTAAGGTACTTGAATATATCATAAGCATATATATGAATAGACTTATAGGCTCAAGTTTTTAACATACTTAAATGTTTATACAAACTAATAAGTATATAATTATAAGGAAAAATAATAAAAAATCTTTATAATAATAATAATAATAACAATATAAAAAATATTAGTATTTTATTTATATTTAGTTTAATAGACCAGTCTGATAGGCTCAAAGGCTTTTTCGATGACCTGAATCCTGATCTGTTTTGCTATACAGGCTTTTGAAAAAGCCTTGGTCTACTCTATTTAATCAATTGGCCTGGCCTGATGTAGGCCGAGTAGTAGGCCCCTGACGAGCGGTCTGACCTGTTCCCACCCGTAATAAATAACAACCAATTTCCCTTGGACATACAAATGTACGTTTAAAAATAAATGGACTTCGCCTCTAATGACACAAGTATAAACTTCTAAAAAATATATACTTATTTGAACATACCAAAAAATATAAGGGTCTAAAACCAAATAACTATTATTTCACAATTTGATATACCAAGCCCTTTTCTCTCTTCAACAATTATCTACCCAACCAAAGAAAAAGCATTTACAATACCGCAAAAAATCTAATTGAATCCTTAATTAGAGTCGTATAATAATGAGAGTATGATAAATATTTAATTAGAAAAATATCAAAACTATACCAAAATATAAGGGTCCAAACACAAATAACTATTATTCAGAAATTTGTTATGTGAAGCCCATTTCTAAACCATTTTCTTTCTATTCTTCCCAACCAAAATAGCAAGCCTTTACATCCCCAAAAAATTCTAATTGAATCCTTAATTAGAACCTAAAGAATGCTCGTATGCTAAATATTTATATTTAATTAAAAAAAGGACGCAATTATAAATTTCTATAAAAAGTGTGCTTATGGCCAAAAAAAAAATATAAAGGTCCAAAAACACAAATAACTACAATTTCACAAATTTGATATATAGCCCTTTGTTTATTATTATTAGCCATCTTCTTCCCAAGCAAAGAAATCACAAAAAAGCCATGAAAACAGTAGCATTCTTGCCACGCAGTAACGAATTCAAACACAACGAACCTCAAAAGGAACAGTGTATGTTGGCGGCGCAAGGGTGGCCGGCGACCAGTAACCGGTGACCTCGCCGCTGGGAAGGAGAGAAAAAGGGGTGAGCACGAAAGATCCTACGATTTTGGAAAGAAATGAGGGAAAGAGGTTTGTTTATATAATAAAGGGTGTGCTTCCACCAGACCACCCACAAGAAGAGGATGCCAAAAAAATAGGGCGGAAGATGGAGGGGAAGGGAACAATTTGCAAGCTTGCTTTTGAACTTGAGGCTCAAAAGAAGAGGTGTGGTTAAAAATAGAGGTTTCTAAAAATGAGTTTTGATTGGATGATGGATGTTTTGTGAAAATTAATTTGAGTAATGCTGCTATAAATAGATTTCACTACTTAACCATCTTACTGACAACTTCTTATTTTAAATATTGTTAGATAACACTTTTTTTTGTGACTATTGTTAGATAACACTTTATAGATCATAAGTATGATTAGTTTATTCTGAAATCACATTTTAACGTAAATTTGGACAAATATTACAGATTAGTGTTGATCGGATCCACATTTAAAACATAATTTTAACGTAAACCAAACACACACTATATTTCTTGATCTGATTTTATTCAACAATATCAAATTTGGGTTTTCATTTTTTTTAAATAAAATAATCTCTTTCTTATATTATCAAATATTAAATTTGGACTTTCATTTTTAAATAAGATAATATCTCATTCAATTAAGCCATTCTTAAATAATCTCGTGTTTATCTTGTTTAGCAATACATTTTTCTTAGAGCATCTCCAATAGTGCTACTCTTATTTTCACCTTTATTATTTTAAGTGGATTCCACCATTACACATCACTCTTTTTTACTTTTTACAACTTAAACAACTTTCCTATGCAATGGTGCATCTCTCATAATCTCATTAAATGGACCTCATAAGTTACCTCACATCTTTATATATCACTAATATTAATTTTTTAATCCAAAATAATGGAAAGATGGTCCACAATGGTGCACAAATACCAAGTTTTGGGGTGCAACTTCCTCCAATGGTGCACCTTTACTTCTTTTAGTTGCTTAATAAAAAAAACAACTTAAGCAACTCCTCTTAGTTTTTAGTTTTTACATCAAAATAAATTAAGATATTAATTATCCAATAACTAATTATTTACACAATTTTTTTTAAAACTTCTTTAACCAATGCTTATATCTTTTTTTTAAGAGTGTTGGTTGGTGGTTCTTTGCAAGGGTGCTCTTCTTAGCCTTATTCAGAGATGGTTCAAGCATGAGGTTGGTAAATACTCTCCCTCCGAGTATTTAACACAACTACATACCCAAGGCTCGAATACAAGGCCACATGTTAAGCTGAAACGACCCATTACCAACCGATTCACATGCTCGATGGTGTAAAATCCTTATTTGAGATCCCCTAAAAATAAATATGATGTGATCCACAGGGGGTGGATTCTGACCGAATCTTCTAGATTGGAAAAATTAACAAGAGAAGTAGAAATAGTAACCAAAGGATAAAATATGGATGGAGATAAGAGATGGTGAATAGAAACGATGAGCAGCCACAACCTAGAACGAGGTTGATGATCCAAGAGATGAACGCCACAAGTAAAAATCCTTGATAAGTTCTAAGAGAAACAATTCTCTCACAAGGGAAAACCCCAATTTCTGATTCAAATTCACTTGTTCAATCGAGTTACAGTTGTCCCTATTTATAAGTTAAGTGGGTTTCCAAGAAAAACAACTCTTATGAAATTAAAAGGACTCCACTATCATTCCATTACCAAAGTGGTGATGCATGTTACACTAATTTCCTATAAAAGCAATTAAAACTCAGAAAGCGCTCCCACAAGTAATTATAGTCCCTTGGGGAGTCACAAAGAACCATAAAAATGACTTAGAGAAACAAAAAGTCACCAAAAAATTTACCATAAAAATAGATCTGAAAAATAAACAAAAAATAAGGAAATTCGTATTTCTGTGGCGTTTTCCATGGGTATGGAAAATTCACAGACTGTCTGCGGTTCTCTCTGACTTCAATTTCCTCATTATGCAGCATTTTCACGGGCACGGAAAATTCACAGGCTGTCGCGGTTTTCTCTAACTTCAATTTCAAGTTGTAGCGAATTGACCCATTTGGTTCGCATCAAAATATCTCACAATTAATTGTTAATTATTAATTTTTTTAAAAAAAAAATTAAAAAATTAATTAGTGATCAGTAATGTTAAGAGTAAAAATATTTCTCTTAAATCATAGATATTCATTGTACTTCAATTATCTTTCTTAATTAATAACTATATTTTTTTATTAATTGATGTTATTATCAATTAAAAGAGAAATGTTAAATAAAATTCATTAATAAATTATTAAATATTTTACATCCTTAAATCTTGAAATATAAACTTTAATAAAATTATAATAATTTTAACAAACTACTTAATTAATTTAACTATCTTATTAATTGACTCTATTATCATTATTTACTTTAATATTTATAGATTTTTTTCTTTTCAAATATTTTCTTAAATGTTTATATTAAGTTTTAACTTAAAAATACCATGTAATTCCCATGATACTATTAGCATAATAAATAATTTTGCATTTCTACAATTTTAAAAAATAACATTTAAATAAAATTATTATAATTTTATTATATTATTTTAATTAATTTTAAAAGCCTAATATTAAACTTTATTTTAGGTCTAGGTTTACGTTAGGCTGGCCCTAGCCTTATTCAATCATCTATACATATATGGATAGTTTTCATTATGTAAAAGAGAAATAGCATTTTGGATAATGACAAAATAACATTTATAACGTGCGTTTTGTTGTTATCCAAACATGCTAAAGTGCATTTCGTTTATTAGCAATTATGTTTTTAGGTGTGACAACGGTGTAGCTACTCTCTTAGTGGTATGTTTGGTAATCCGTTAATAACTTGCATTTTTAATGCAATAATCGAGAAGTAAAAAATTGATGAATTATAATACTTCCTCCACTTCTTATTTATAAGACAACATTTTTAAAAGTTTTTTGTTATTTATTTTTTTAAGTCATTGTACAATTTCAAGAAAGCTTTATTACCATTTTTATTTACCCTCGTTAGTTTTAATGTATTTCTAAAGGAAGGGAGGGAGTATAAGGTAATAAAAGAAAACACTTTCACAAACCTTTGTTTATCAATTTCAATACAAAAACACACTTTTCAATGCAACAATTAAGAAGTAAAAAATTGATGGATTGAATATAAGGTACTAAAAGAAAGGTCATTGCTTTTTCCACCCCTTTTGCTATTCCCACCCTCATTTGGTTTTTTAAAATATCCTTTCCTAACTACCCTACCTCTTCCTCTTCCCCTTCCCTTCACCACCACCTAATCCTCACCAGTAAGCCACCGCGGCCGCAACTAGAGCGACAAAATGGGCTATCCCCACTGGGCCAACCGCAAAAGTCATGCCAAACGAGGGCTCGGACAATTATTTTAGAAGCTCGAATAACTCAAGGGCTTTTTAGCCCAGTCTGATAAAGCCCACTACCCGCCAAAAAAACCCGTAAAAGACCTGGTAGCCCGCGAAAACCTAGTAAAAACCAGGTTACCCGTAAAAAGCTTGTAAAAATGTAGGCTCGAGCACCTATTTTTGAAACCCGAATAATTTCTGGACTTTTAGCCTAAAAAAAGATTGAAATCATATTTTTTTTTATTTTTTTTTTGTGTCTAATGATACTGCACCACAAAGACCGGGGATGTGCTACAACGAAATGTAGCTAATTTGTAGGCTTTCCCAAGCAAAGATATGTGACTTCAAAATAATTATAAATTAGCTATGAAATCAATGGTAGCCTAAAACAAATAACAAATTTGCTACTAAATATTTAGTAGCTAATTTGTAGCAAATTTTATAAATTTCTCAGCCAATTCATACCAAATTGAAACAATTTGCCACTCAACTTTCTAATTCTCTAGCTATATATACACTGTCATAGTTAATCCGCAGCTAATTTTTAGTTAATTCATTTGAAGCAATTATTTCACTAATTCTTAGTTAAAGCTTAAAGTCAATATTTTATTTTTTTCCCAGCCAATTCATAGTTAAATACTAGCAACTTCATAATATAAAATAACACAACTGAACAAATACAAATCCCACAGACCAATACCAATACAAGCCTTGTAAAATATAGTTTTTTAAATCTCAATAACTATAGTCATACTTATTTTCTTGGTCTAGATGAACCGATTCACCATTATGACTAAAATATATTAAAGTATTGCAACACAGTGCCAATTGTCAAACAATCATGACTATATAAACTTTGGTAGATACTTTTTATATTATAATACATGAGTAATAATTTACAGAAAGCTATATTTGTCATAGAATTTTTTTTTCATGAATCATGAATGAAGAAGTTAGCAAGTAGAACAGTTTCTACATACCATTAGGTTCCCAAGATGAAGAAATTGAAAACAGAACATGAATGAAAAGGGAATGCAATTATCCTGTTGTAATATTTATAACTGAAACCAACAAATGACCCCAAAGAACAAATAAGGTGCATGTTCAAGTAAGTTGAGAAATCAAAAGGAGGCAACCACATAAGTGAATATTTACATGACAGATTGACAATGGCTAATGCCATGTCATTAAAAAGTAATTAATACAATCTCAAACCACCAATTTAGTCGCAGAAAGGCACAGCTGAACAAGTAATTTGCATCCATGGTAAGAAGAAAAAGGGCTAAGAGCCTGTTTGGGTGAAACTTCTGTAGAAGTACTTCTATGTGAAAAAAATAGCATGAATTAAAGAGGTCAAATGCATTTAACTTTTTCATAAGTTAAAATTAGTCTTTGTAAACCACTTACTCCAAAAGCTCTCCCATTTAACTTCTCCAAGAGTAACTAATTTTAACTTATGGAAAAGTTAAATGCATTTGACCTCTTTGAATTATGCTATTTTTTTCACCTAGAAGTACTTCTGTAGAGGTTCCACCCAAACAGGCTTTAACTAATCTATTACCTCACCGCCATCATCCAAGACAAAACACCTCCCCATGCTCAAAAGGAGACATTGTCCCTGCATCAGTGTTCAGATAGGGATATGCAAGTGAAGTGATAATTAAGTTCAAACACACCTAGAATGTTTAAAAATAAACAACATTATTTTACATAACTTCAGAAGAAGTTTCACAAAAAAAATAGAAAAAAATAAAAAGAAAGAAAGAAAGACCAATTTCTATTACATTTATCAACTCAAAAAGAGCAAGCTAGTTCTTTCCTTTATCCCAAACACACATAAAAATGCAATCTTCCTAGTAGTTTTGTTGCCATCCATTCATCATGTTAATTAAAGTTTCTCGAAAAAAAATGAGAACTCAATTCAAAGAAGGGAAAATTACCAATCTTGATATAAGTAACTCTAAAGCCACAAGCCTTGAGGAGTACTCCAATGCTGCTGGCAGTGACTCCTTTCTCAAGTCCACTAACAACTCCACCTGTCACCAACACGTACTTCATTTTACCAAAGAAAAACACTATGCTACCATTCTGAAGAAACCGAACGCTCCTATCAAAAAAAATTGATGCAGAAAACCTACACACCACCACAAGGGGCACAACACCGCTTTGCTAGTTGGATAAAAATCCACTGCAGAGGACTTATCAACTAGAAGCTAATTATTTTTTTATCATTAGATTAAACAATCTAATTCATTAAGCCATTGCCTAAGGCAAATCATACAATCATTCATCATCAGCAAATCATAAACCATGGTTTCCAAGGACAGTTTGAGAGAGATAATAAATAAAGGGATAAGGGAGAAAGAGCTCAAAGCTCTCAACTTCACTGCCCAGAACCCCATAAAACACAGCAGGGGCAGTGAGTGAGTTAGGCATTCTGCATCCTCAAGAAAACCAAAGTTTTGTAAAATTAACTAAAAATTAACTAAAAGTTAAGCTTTGTATCAATAAGAAAATAGGGAAATAAAGATCAGACATTCTGCATCCTCAAGAACACCAAAGTTTTCTTTTCCCACAAACCATATCAATTGGAAAAACTTCCAAGTTTTCAGACCTATCATTAGACAGCCCTATCAACTCTAGTTCCTTTGTAAATCAACTTTATTTCCTTTCCAATATCCTACTAAGTGTAACATCCTAAATTCTAAATTCAGAAATAATGCCGGTTGAGAGCACTATTTCCAAATTTGTGAAATCATTTCGTTCATTTCGCGTATCGGCATACAACATAAATCGCTTAAATAACCCAACAATTACGAAAGCTCCAAACATTACATACATAAATCAAGAACGCCAATACAAGTTTGCCATCAAGGCTCCAATTCGATGCAATAAAGTAACTTTATAAATCCCTAAGAACATCCTAATTAATAGCAGTAATGGTTCCAAGCAACGCTAAATACATCAAACATAACTAAGCATTAAGCTATCATTATCCATGAGTCTTTTACTGCTCGTCACTATCCTGTGGGGTATCCTGCACATCTGAAATATATTCCCGAGGAAGTGGGGTGAGACCAACGTCCCGGTGAGCGTGACAAGTGTGTACGGTGTGGGGAAACAACCAAGAACCATCACAAAGATACATATTTATCCAGGGCATCATAAATAAAGGCAATTAAACATAATTTATCATCATTAGAACAATGTTATGATGCAATGCATGACTGTGATTGTGAGGTGTTGTTACCCGACACCCGGGGTCTTCACACTGTAACGTGACTGTGATGAGCGCTCGACCATGTAACCAAGGATCGTCGTCCAGGGCTACCTATGATTAAGTCTTAAATATTATTTCAATCATAATTCATTCTGTGATTGGGGATCCCATATCCCTCTTGGCCAAGAGTTCGATGTGGTTACCCCGTCTTTCTTAAATAGATTGCCCGAAGGCCTGTGACGGTCAATGACCCTGTGATAGCCCGGAGGCTCTGTGATGGCTATAAGCCCTGTAATATCTTAACTCATAATCCATGACTGTGATGGCCAAAGGCCCATGATTTCATAATAATATGCTCATATTCATAACACTTATAGTCAATCAAATCTTCTACCCTATGGTTTGTATAAACATCACACTCATCCATCAACACATTAACATCCCCTAGGTTCATCTAAACACATCCATTATAATTCAGTAAAGGAGGGGGATAGTAAGATGGGGGATCATGCTTGGACAACAACTATAACAAACAAGTGAGAATCACACCCACCTGAGAGTCGAGAAAACGAAGAACAAACGAAAGATGGAAGCGTTGGAGATGAGTAGATTAAGAGGAAATTTGATCTTGGATGAGTAGAAATCGTTCTTGACCTTCACTGGGGCATTCTCTCACTAAAACATCTCTTTCTCTCTGGAAGAACGAAAAAGGGAAGAGAAACTGAGTGGGAAATTGTCTGCAGTCATGTTATAAAAATGCTGAAACTGTCATTCTAGCTCAAGCAAGAATTTTAGCTTGAGCGAGATTGACATTTTAGCTCAAGAGAGATTTTTAGCTTGAGAGAAAATCATCCAGAGAGCAACACATTTTGTGCCATGGAGCTCGCTTGAGCGAGACTTGCAGAACCAAAATCCTACAGTTTTTGCTGCATAATTCGCTTGAGCGAGATCTACTCGCTTGAGCGAGAACCCTGATGCATATAAAACCCTGATTTTTGCCTCTTAGGCTTCTCTTTATCAATTCCTTACTTCATCCTAGTCATGTTATGAATTTCCTATAAATTAAAGCCTCTAACATTGGGATGTTACAATTCTACCCCCCCTTAAAACAATTTTGCCCCCAAAATTGACTACAGATAGTTGACTCAAGTATAGCATGGGGAAAAATGAAGTTCCTTACCTCAAACGAATAACTCTGGAAACTGAGAGCGGAGATCCTCCTTTTTCCCAAGTTGCCTCCTCTGGCGACTGACCCTCCCAAAACACCTTCACTAACGGAATGGCTTTATTCCTCAAGGTTTTGACGCTTCGGTCAATAATCTGTGCAGGTCTCGTGGGAATGGTCAGATCCTCCCTCAATTGTACTGATTCTGAACTTATGATGTGGGAAGGGTCATGAAGGTATTTTTTGAGCTGTGAAACATGGAATACATCATGAATATTGGCCAAATGGGGTGGAAGGGCTACTCTATATGCAAGGGGACCAATCCTTTGCAAGATTTGAAAGGACCGACAAAACCGGAATTCAACATCTTGGCCTTAATGGCTCTTCCAATGCCAGTGATGGGAGTAACTTCAGAAACACATGGTCACCTTCCTCAAACTTTAGGTCCCCCCTTCTCCTATCAGCATAACTTTTCTGTCGGCTTTGGGCCCGTTACCTACTTCTCCTAATCCTCTTAATCTTTTCTGTGGTCTCTTGCACCAACTCTGGTCCTAACAAGCTTCTCCAACCTCACACCAACACAAGGTGAGTTACACTTCCTACCATACAAAGCCACATAGGGTGCCATACCTATACTGCTATGGAAACTGTTGTTGTAGGCAAACTCTATGAGTGGTAAGTACTTATCCCAGCTACCATTCTCTTCCAAAACACAGGACCTAAGCATGTCCTCTAAGGTCTGGATAGTTCTCTCAGACTGCCCATCAGTCTGAGGGTGGTAAGCGGTGCTAAACTTCAGTTTAGTACCGAAGGCTTGGTTGTAAAGCATTCCAAAACCTAGAGGTAAACCTAGGATCTCTATCTGATACTATGCTGGAAGGTACACCATGGAGCTTCACAATCTCCTTGATGTATAGTCTACTAATTGGTCAAAGGGTAAGCTGCTTTGATTGGTAAAAAATGGGCTGACTTGGTCAACCGGTCCACTATCACCCATATGGCATCAAAGCCTGTTGGGACCCTGGGTAGTCCCATCACAAAATCCATGGATATGGCCTCCCATTTCCACTCGGTAATTTCTAAGGGTTGGAGTGTACCTGAGGGCTTCTGGTGTTCTATCTTAATTTGTTGGCATATAAGGCACCTAGAAACGAACTCAGCTATCTCTCTCTTCATTCCATCCCACCAAAACATGTTCCTCAAGTCTTGGTACATCTTGGTAATACCAGGATGCACCGTGAACTTGCTCTTATGAGCCTCCTCTAGAATCTCCTCTCTAAGACTACCCCCCTTAGGGATACATACTCTCCCTTGGAAGAGAATCATCCCATCTCCTGATTTGGAAAACCCTGGTTGTCCCTTCCGGGACTGGAGCTCTAAGTCTGAGACCTGAGCCTCTCTAATCCTAGCCCTCAAGTCATTGACCACCTCTAGCCTGTAGAGCCTCACCCTATCTCCCTCATAATTCACCTCAAGCTTCAAGTCCCTAAACTTTTCCAACAACTCCAACTGATGCACCATCATGGATGACGCATGCAAGGATTTCCTACTCAAGGCGTGATAAGTGAAAATCATATGATAAATTAGAGCACTTTTTAGTTCACTTATCAAGGATAAAATGGTATTTTTGCCCCAAATTAATCCTTTTTTATTTAATATTAGATAAATTGTATTTATTAATCTGAGATTTGAATTTGATGCTATTTTGATAGAAATATTGTTGATTTTTGCAGGATATTGCAAAGATTTGATTTGAAGGAAAGATAGCATTAAATAAGGGAGATATCTTCAAGATTTGAAGTTTAATTGAAGGCAATTAATGAAGATTGGAAGATTATTTGAGAGCAATTAATGAAGATATCACTGCCAATTAAACAAGGATTCTGCAGACAACCTTCCCAATTAAATCCAAGATGCTCAATAAATGCAAGATTTCATCAAGAAAAGGGAAACAAGGAAAGACAAATCAACCAAAACCAGTCTCGGGGAGAGATCAAGTTAAAAAGAGAAAGATTGAAGCTGCAGGACGCATTCTGCGCTTCAACATGAGCTGTAGCGCAAGGTGAAGAGCAGCTCTCTGGATCCCGCGCTGCAACCTGCGTTGTAGCGCAAGGTGAAGCCCAGATCACGTTGATTCTTGCCCTGTTTCCGTTTTTAGATAGATTTCTCCCCAATTTTCTTTGTCTTTCCTTAGCCTATAAATAGGAACCTCTTGCACCAGATCAGGTGTGCACGATTATTGTAATTCAGTCATATTTCAGTGATGATGCACCAGAGCTAATTTTGGAGTAGGAGAGGAGGAGCGCTTCACAAGGATTGAAAATGGTGACAACACCTTGTGTAGTTAACTCTCCATTAGGATTGAATGTAATTGATTCTATCCCCAAGTGTATGTAAACTCTATATTATTATTTCCTGAGCTCTCTGTCTATAATATTGGTAATCTTATTTTGTGCTTAATTCCTAACTTCCGCGCTTGCGCCGGAGTTATAGGCTAGTTTCGACTAGGATTAAGGATGGGGGAGCGGATTCTGAAGAAACCCAAACTCTGATTGAATAAGAGGACTCGGTACTTGTGACCGACACATGAGCATTACTAATGAGCGATGGGTAGTGACAGTACTCTAGCGAAGGGCGTTTACAGATTAGGCCTTAATATCGATAGCAAAGGATTAGTTGATTGTCAATCCAGGACCGACACATGGATGTATCCTGATGAGTAATGGGTAGTGTGAGTACTCTAATGAAGGTGCGTCTACAGGATTAGGCCTCGTTTATCAATTAGTTCTTTTACAAATGGAATAAAGAGAACAAAATAAGCCGAGGGTAAGTTTTTTCGCTTGGGAGAGCCCGCATGGATTATCTTTGAGTGTGAGTGGCGCCTGGTAACTCGGGGTCATAAGCAATATAGTTTGTCTACGGTATTATGAGTAAACCTAAAAAATAATAGATAGTTTTTACATGCACAAAGGGTGTGATGATATGAAGTTCAATCCTAATCCAAGTAAAGTGTCTCTAACTCTTCATTTCTAATTCAATTGATTATTAATTTGCTATTTACAATTTCCGCAACAATACTCTCAAAATCGTTATTTACCTTGATAATTAGATCACGAGTATACGTGAATTGACTGTTCCCTGTGGATACGATATCTTTCTTACTATTATACTATTGGATTTTTGGTTCGCTTGCCAGAAACCCATCAAGGCGTCAGCCACTACATTGGCTTTGCCTGGGTGATACTTAAGCTCAAAATCATAATCCTTCAGAAATTCCATCCATCTCCTTTGTCTCATGTTAAGTTTTTCTGGTCAAAAAGGTACTTCAGGCTCTTGTGATCACTAAAGACCTCAAACTGCACTCCATAAAGGTAGTGTCTCCACACCTTAAGAGCAAACACTACTGCAGCTAACTCTAAGTCATGGGTTGGGTAGTTTTCCTCATGGGGTCTAAGTTGTCTAGAGGCATAAGCCACTACCCTCTTATCCTGCATCAAAACACAGCCTAAGCCCTTGCCTGAAGCGTCATTGTACACTTCAAAGGATTTGGTCAAATCCGGTAATACCAATACCGGGGTGGTGGTTAATTTCTCCTTAAGTTCCTTGAAACTTTTCTCACACTTCTCATCCCAAACAAAAGCATGACCCTTACGGGTCAGCCGAGTGAGAGGTAAGGCCAACTGGGAAAAAACCCTAATGAACCTACTATAATACCTAACTAATCCCAAGAAACTCCTAACCTCAGTGACTGACTTGGGCCTCTCCCAACCAATCACCACCTCTATCTTACTAGGGTCCACTAACACACCCTCACTAGATATAACATGTCCTAGGAAGTGAACTCTATCCAACCAAAACTCACATTTCTCAAGGTTAGCAAACAGTTTCTTCTCCCTCAACACTTCCAAAACCGTCCTAAGATGTTGCTCATGTTCTTCTAAGGTTTGGGAATAGATAAGAATGTCGTCGATGAAAACGACTACAAACTTATCCAAGTAGGGTCTAAAAATTCGATTCATGTAGTCCATGAATACAGCTGGAGCGTTGGTTAAACCAAATGGCATCACCAAATACTCATAATGTCCATATCTAGTCCTAAAAGCAGTTTTGGGAATGTACTTACTCCTAATCTTTATCTGATGGTAACCTAACCTCAAGTCTATCTTAGAAAACACTGTTGCCCCTCGAAGCTGGTCTAACAGGTCATCTATCCCAGGCAAGGGGTATTTATTCTTGATTGTTACTTTGTTCAACTGCCTATAGTCAACACACAACCTCATACTACCATTTTTTTCTTGACAAGGAGCACTGGTCTCCCCAAGGTGACACACTAGGCCTAATGAATTGCTTCCCTATAATTCCTCTAGTTATTCTTAAGTTCACTCATCTCCAAGGGTGACATTCTATAGGGAGCCTTAGAAATAGGCCCTGTGCCCGGCACAAGGTCTATTGAAAACTCAGTCTCTCGGTCCGGAGGTAAGGTGGTCACTTCACTATGGAAAACTTCCTGGAAATCCCTAGCAGTGGTATGCTATCTAGGTCGGGGTTGGACTACAGTTGAGGAGGAAAGCAGTAATATAAACACAACAATACCATCAGTCAGGCATTCAGAAATGTGAGTGGAGCAAGATAATAGATATGGTGGCCTCTCATTCGGAGGAAGAAGAAGAGTAGGAAAAAATAATTCTCTTATTCCAACAACTAGCATAATCTGGTTACGGGATAATTTCAGTTCAGCCCAAAATAACATCAAGTTTCTTCAATGGTAGACAATTAAATCAACTTTAAGACTCTACCTTGGATTTCTAAGGGACATGCAAGAAATACTAGGAAGGGAAATGGCCTCCTTAGCAGGGGTGTGAAATTCAAATGAAAAGGTAAGACAGTCAGTAGCATGCCAATTTATCTTCTTCCATTCACACACAGTATAAGAAATGAAGGAATGGGTTGCCCAGAATCATACAGTACAATCAGGAGTCATGGTAGAGCTGTCCATGTACTTGCATCAGATTATCGGCCGAGTCGCTGTCTCACCACTGAGGGTAAAGAACCCTACATGTACTTGGGGTTTGAGTTGGCGCCTTCTTCCTCTTTGGGCATCATCATACAATCACATGGCTTGGATCACGGCAATAGAAACAAACCTCGATGCCTGCCAAGCACTCGCCCCCGATGGTCATGCCACACTTGGGCAAGTAAAAGAAACTGGAGTGGAGGGAAGGGCGACCTGCTTGTCCTTTTCCTCCCTGGGAATTGGGGTTGAAAATTCTTACTGGTAGGTGTATCCTCTTCTCTTCCTCTTACCCTCAACCCAAACCTTCCTGCCGCGGGCCGGACTTCCTCATCCACCAAACTCTTGCTCGACGACCAGACACTTGTCACCAAGGATGAGAATTCTCTCAAGCTGGAAGGCCTGATGATGAAACAATCTTTCTGATCTCGAGCTTGAGGCCCGCCTCCAAGTGAGAGCATTTCCACCCTCATTAGGATTTGCTTAAAGTAGGGAATGATACTTGGAGAGTTCCAACCCTCATTAGGATTTGCTTAAAGTAGGGAATGATACTTGGAGAGTTCTTAAAACTTGGCCCAAATTGGCCCACGGTCATGTTGCCTTGCTTCAGTGGAGAAACTCTAGTTCTTTCTGTTTCCTGACTGGCTCAGGGAAATATTTCTCCAGGAATACATGTTGGAATGCATCCCAAGAGAGTAAGGCTTCAGGAATGCTCAAGCTGACCTTCACGTTTTTCCACCAATTCTCTGCTTCTCCTTGTAACATATAGGTAGCAAATCTCACTTTCAGGTCGTCTGTGCAAGCCATCACTTCGAAGATTTTATTCATGGCGTTGAGCCATGAGTCTGCTGCTACTGGATCATAGGCTCCATTAAAGGCTGGAGGATGGTGTTTCCTGAACTCAGCTAATCCCTGAAGGAAAGGGTCTGCTACTGTCCCCGATGGAGGAGAGTATCGGTGGACTGCCTTTGCAAGGCCTGGAGTACTGCGACATTAGAAGTTGTTTGCTCCCCCATGATTTGAGTGAGCATTCGAAGGGCTACTGCCATGGGATCCTGCGATTGATCTGGTGAGGGAGGAGGTGAATTGGCACGAGGGCGCCCTCTCCTACCGCTAGCCATGATCCTATACACATCATTAAGAAAAATCCAGGTGATCAGTCTATCAATTCCCTAATAATGCATATCAGACTATGACTAACTTAAGGAGTAACACATAACCACAGTCCAATTGGATTGAACTGCTCTGATACCAAAATGTAACGTCCTAATTTCTAAATTCAGAAATAATGCCGGTTGGGAGCACTATTTCCAAATTCGTGAAATCATTTCGTTCATTTCGCGTATCGGCATACAACATAAATCGCTTAAGTAACCCAACAATTACGAAAGCTCCAACATTACATACATAAATCAAGAACGCCAATACAAGTTTGCCATCAAGGCTCCAATTCGATGCAATAAAGTAACTTTATAAATCCCTAAGAACATCCTAATTAATAGCAGTAATGGTTCCAAGCAACGCTAAATATATCAAACATAACTAAGCATTAAGCTATCATTATCCATGAGTCTTTTACTGCTCGTCACTATCCTATGGGGTATCCTGCACATCTGAAATATATTCCCACGGAGTGGGGTGAGATCAACGTCCCAGTGAGCGTGACAAGTGTGTGCGGTGGGAGGAAACAACCAAGAACCATCACAAAGATACATATTTATCCAGGGCATCATAAATAAAGGCAATTAAACATAATTTATCATCATTAGAACAATGCTATGATGCAATTCATGACTGTGATTGTGAGGTGTTGTTACCCGACACCCGGGGTCTTCACACTGTAACGTGACTGTGATGAGCGCTCGACCGTGTAACCAAGGACCGTCGTCCAGTGCTACCTATGATTAAGTCTTAAATATTATTTCAATCATAATTCATTCTGTGATTGGGGATCCCATCTTCCTCTTGGTCAGGAGTTCGATGTGGTTACCCCGTATTTCTTAAATAGATTGCCCGAAGGCCCGTGACGGTCAACGACCCTGTGATAGCCCGAAGGCTCTGTGATGGCTAAAGCCTGTAATATCTTAACTCATAATTCATGACTGTGATGTCCAAAGGCCCATGATTTCATAATAATATGCTCATATTCAAACACTTATAGTCAATCAAATCTTCTACCCTATGGTTTGTATAAACATCACACTCATCCATCAACATATTAACATCCCCTAGGTTCATCTAAACGCATCCACTATAATTCAGTGAAGGAAGGGGATAGTAAGAGGGGGATCATGCTTGGACAACAACAATAACAACAAGTGAGAATCACACCCACCTGAGAGTCGAGAAAACGAAGAACGAAAAATGGAAGATGGAAGTTGGAGATGAGTAGATTAAGAGGAAACTTGATCTTGGATGAGTAGAAATCGTTCTTGACCTTCACCGGGGCATTCTCTCACTAAAACCTCTCTTTCTCTCTCTGGAAGAACGAAAAAGGGAAGAGAATCTGAGTGGGAAACTGCCTGCAGTCGTGTTATCAAAATGCTGAAACTGTCATTCTAGCTCAAGCAAGAATTTTAGCTAGAGCGAGATTGACATTTTAGCTCAAGCGAGAATTTTAGCTTGAGAGAAAATCATCCCAGAGCAACACATTTTGTGCCTTGGAGCTCGCTTGAGCGAGACTTGCAGAACCAAAATCCTACAATTTTTGCTGCATAATTCGCTTGAGCGAGATCTACTCGCTTGAGCAAGAGCCCTAATGCATAAAACCCTGATTTTTGCCTCTTAGGCTTCTCTTTATCAATTTCTTACTTCATCCTAGTCATGTAATGAATTTCCTATAAATTAAAGTCTCTAACATTGGGATGTTACACTAAGCGTATTGCACATCCCATCAGGGAAGAACAAATCAAACAAATGACAAAATATAGCATATTATGTTCAACTACAGAGGATGTTGATTCATGTTTAATCAGTATATGATTCATTTCAAAAAGAAGAAGCTTGTTCGCATTTCACAGATCATAATCATAAACCCTAAAATGAAATCACAAATATACATTTCAAAAAGAAAATGAAAACAATCCTGAGATTGAGGACGAGAAGCTAAGGGAGAGTGAACGAGTGGCTTGCTATAAATCGGAGGAGAGAAGAATCTTGTTCTTAGTAGAAGAAGCTCGTTCTTTCGCAGTGAAAAAGAAACAAGTTGATTGTGGAGAAGAAATGAACGCCGCTTTTCTGGAATAGGTACCACACCGATTGGGTCTCAAATCCCTAATAAAAATTCACTAAATTCCATTATTGAAACTCAAAGTTCTCCGCATGTTTCTAATTTTGAAAACTAAAACAGTTTCAGAAAAGTAAAACAGCTAAAAGGTGTTTCCATTTTTTAGTTTTTAAAAACAGATTTTGTAAAACTGCTTTAAAAACAATTTTTAAAAACTGATAATCAAATAAATTTTTTAATTTTTAAAATCTAAAAAATAAAAACTATTTTTGAAAAGAGTTATCAAACAGGCTCTTAGAGAGAGTGTTGCTGGTACTCACTTTCATTTTCTTCAAGATTTTTAAATTATTTGTATATTTATTATATATATGAATTATGAGTATTTATCTTAATTCCTATTTTTATTTTTAACTTATACATAATAACAAAATTGCATTTGAAATGAACTAATTAATTAAGAAAAACTGTAATATTGACCCCCTTATCCTTAGTTCCTGGCTTCGCCCCTGCTATTTAGGCTTCTGCATAGTGCTCTGTTAGGCTTCTGCATAGTGTCATATACGCAGTACTCTGGCTTTAAAGGTCACTCTGTGAGAGCGAGTATTTAGAGAAGAGAAATCAGTTAATATATCCTAGTATCCTACTGACAGCTTTACACTTTATTCAAAATTCTACATACTAAAGCTTACTATATGGTTCATGCTTTCAGCCAAAGGTTGGTGTTTTCAGCCAAAGCTTACAGTTGTTCTACTTGTATCAAATGATAACTCTTGATATTAAATTACAATATTATAATGATTGTGTTTGTAGCTGGAAATATTCTGATGTGGATATATGCATTTGTACGTGCATGAACATGTTTCCATAAGTAGTGTTCATTTCTGGATTTTTTTTTAGGCCAAAGGAGCTAGCATTGATGATATTTTCATTGCATCAGATTGTGCTTTTCACGACAGAAGAATACCCATACCTGTAAGTGTCATTTCGTGTTATTCCTCTTAGTAGCTCTTGTTTTCTCTTTTGCTCTCTTCTCTACTTGACATGTGATTGGCAAATAAATCAAGCAGATTAAGACCATCTTATTTTTCTTTTAAATCTTGCAATTGATCCAATTAGCAAGCTACCAAAGAAGACTATTGGCATTATGATTTACTGTAATAGATTTTAAGAATTTTTAGTTTGATTTTTTTAATTTTAAAACTTGGTTTATGATTAATGTCGTTAAATGTTTCAGAGGGCTTGTGCAATACTAAAACAGGTCTTCATGGCATAAAACCTTATTTGACCTTTTTATAATCGATTTTTCCATAATTTGAATGTGGCCCAGAATTTAGTGAAATTTGAAATAAAATAAGTGGCTTTGGCTCTCCATGTTTCACTTGCTTGCGTTGGACACACACATAAACAAAAAAAAAAGGGGGAAAGATCATTTTTGGAGTGAGCTAAAAGATATACCAAAAGCATGAAAGAGAAGGGGAGAAAATATTCAGTAATGGTTACTTGAAAAAATATAGCTTGAAGCATTCTTGAGATAGAGATCACCATTGCCAGAACATATTAACTCACACCCCCTGCGGTAATATTCATTCATCAAGAACTTTATTTCATCTGCAACAACTTTCAATATCATATTCACGATTAGAAACCCTAAAATCACTAAAGCCCTCTTGCATATATTTTCCATGCAAAACTTAGAAATCAATCTGAATATGAATAACAAGTCTCTCTCGCTTTATTTCATTGAAACTAAAAATTTACAGTAAATCAAGATTTGAATATGGCCCTTATTTAATTACCAACACCCATCCCATACCTCTCTTGAATCATAACCAACCTTCAAAAACCACCCTAACCATCTCCTTTAACTTGTAACCAACGCAAACTTTTAATCCATCATGATAAAAAATAAAATAAGTAAAATAAATAAATATAGCATTAATTATTTGTTATGAAAAAGAGTGACACTATTATGGTCTCATAAGTAAGAGATAACTTGTGTATCCAATATGACCTTCTCAATATTTACGTGGGGCTAAAACGAGTTTTATGATGAGATCTTTTTAAATGTATAAAAACATAGATATAAATATAGACATAGATATCAAACTGTTAATCTAAAAGATTCATCAAATTGTTGTGCGACCTTAACTTTTTTTTCACCCCTATTTTTCTTTCCATCTTATTTTCCTCTCGTTTCCTCCCCTGATTTTCTCCACTCTAGTTCACCATCGCTCCATCCAAATCCAAAGTCCAAACAAAGGCTAACAGCGCCGACGAAGTCTCTTCTATTCCTTTTCCCCTCCTTCCTCGTCCTCGCCCTTCATTTACCAACGCCACAGCCTCATCTTCCTTCTTTCTTCAGTTAATCCCTTTTCATTCATTTTGCCCCAAAGTCCCTCTCCAATTTCAGCTCATTATTCGCAAAGTAACGTTTTGGATTGAACAAAGAATGGGGAGAAGCAGTAGTAGAAAAGAGCGAAGACGAAGCAGAAGATCAGATGAGTCCGATTCAGATTCGGAGTCCTATGAGTCAGACTCCGACAACCGCCGGAGAAGTAGTCGACGCAGTAGTCGGCGGTCGCGCCGGGACTCAGACGATTCCAGTGATGACGATAGGGATGGGAGGAATAAGTCCTCGAGGACCGTCACTGAAGAGAAATAGCACAGTACATGGCCAAAAAGGCTCAGAGAAAGGTTTCTAACTTGCTTCTCCATCCCTTATTTTATGAATTTGATTTCATGTGCTGAATTTCATGTTCAGTTTTTCTTGATTTTATGTTTAGGCAATGAAAGTCGCTAAAAAATTGAAGACTAATACGGTTTCGGGTTATTCCAACGACTCAAATCCATTTGGTGACTCTAATCTCAACGAGAAGTAAGTTCCTCTGCTCCAATTTCTCGTTGTTTCTCCTAGCTGATAATTTAATTAAACTTATTTTAGATCCTTTACGGTAATACTATCCCTGTCCTATTTACAAGAACCTTTTAGAGAGTTGCTGAGGTTCCTTATTATAAGAACCTTTTCATATTGTCCCTTGCATTAATTATTGTGATAAACTAAATTAATCAACTTTTTTAATTCGTATGAAATATTTAAAAGATTTAAAAGGTTCTTATAATTAGGAGTTAATAATATGTAAACCTTGCAGATAAGTACTGGTCGCCAATATGCAGATATATGTAATTTATACACCTACAAAAATGTTATTTGTAGGTTTGTTTGGCGCAAGAAGATTGAGCGTGATGTTTCTCAAGGTGTGCCGATTGATTCGTTTTCAGTTAAAGCTGAGAAAAAGAGACAAAGAGAAAGGATGGTATGTATATGCATTTCCTCTCGATAAATTTACTTTTGTGTACATTTCTTGGTATCTGAATAGGATTGCTAAATTTAAGAAATTCTAACTGCAATAGTCGGGCTTAGAGATTAGCATAATAGATGATAGATGATATAGTGTAAGCATGAGTAGATAGCAATAACCACACTAGGCCCATGCATGCAAACATTTTGATGAACTCCTACACTCCCCCCTACCCCCATCAGGAGATAGCCATGACAGCCATGACGGTGGTAGCAATGGTGGTGGTGGTGTTAATAGTGATTTGAAGTGAGAGTAAATAATTCATAAAAACAATCTAAAGAAAACAAAACAATTGAAGTGTGTTCTCATTTTCTACTCTAGAAACAGATTACTAATAACAGGTTTTCAAAACAATCGCAAATAAATAGAGATCAGATTTTTTGTGTTTTAGGTTTTGTAAACAAAAGAACTGTTTTTAAAAACAGTTATCAAATTCAAATAGGCCTTTTTTAATTTTCATTTGCTTCCTTTATTTCTGTAGTACTTGCTAAGCACTGGAGGTTGATTCTTACCACTCTGGCTTACTAGTATAGTAGTATTACTATTATGCTTGCCTCTGGTTAGTCCTGTGTACATAATGGATATAGTCTTCTTAGATGCTATTTCCATTGCTCATATAAACTTCGCACTTTCTGAAAATACTGATTTCACATTTTATTTATCAAGAACTACCATTTTGTTCAGTAAATGAAAAAAAAAAACTCTCTTTATCCTTTTTTTAAAAATGCTCATACCTCATAGATTGTACTGGATGAAATTTGACATACATTGTACAGTGTTAAATTATTCTGACATCTTTTTTTTACATGGAGAACTTATTCCTGACATGTAATCCATTGAGGATGATTAGGTTAGGAATATGGTTTTGTTGAGTTTTGTTATACTGTAACTGGGAAGGGATTATACTAGTTCAGCTATTCATAAGGCTTACTTACGTAAACTTGTGTTCATGGCAAGGCTTTGCATGTTGGTTTTTTTTCACGAATTTGATGGGTTCTGTGATTTATTACTTATGACCAAACAAGTAAACATTCCCACTGCAATATATTTACAATATTCATAATTGTAATACAGGCAGAAATTGAAAAGGTGAAAAAGAGAAGAGAGGAAAGGGCACTTGAGAAAGCACGGCATGAGGAAGAAATGGTAAGTCCTTTCACATAAATTGTTATAGTTAATAGTTATTGTGAGAATATTTGTTATATTGTGGTAAGTTTTAACTATTATGAGGTCAGGCTTGTACTAATGGCACTATATTTTGTATAAATAGGAGTATTAGACCAATATCTGGTATCACAATTATACAGTCTCACTAGCTAAATATATTCTCTGCTGTCTCCTTTCCATCTAATACCTAAATATTGGTAGTAATCATTCTTATGTGTTGGAATAAATTTTTTATCTCACCACTACAAATTTTTGTGGTTATATACTAATATATGGCATACCCTTTATGCTCCCTCCTTGTATTTGGGGGGAAAAAGACAAGGCTGTATAGGTGTATATCAGTCTTGTCCTTTAAGAAGGGTCCTAGAATTTAACTTTACTCAGGAATTTGAGGCCCAAATGTGGTGAGGATACTTAAGAGTCAAGCCAAGGCTTGACAAAGTGTTAGATTGTTGGGGGCATAAACTATGTTATCTTTTTGGGATTTGACACATTATTTCTCCCAGGCATTGTTAGCCAGAGAACGTGCTCGAGCTGAGTTCCAGGACTGGGAGAAAAAGGAAGAGGAGGTACTGTACCTTGTATTCCTTTTCATTTGTTGTTACTTAATATATTATTGTCATTCTGATCACTTAGGCAATTTAATCTGCAGTTTCATTTTGATCAAAGCAAAGTTAGGTCAGAGATTAGATTGCGTGAAGGGCGTGCCAGGCCAATTGATGTCCTAACCAAGCACCTTAATGGCTCTGATGATTTGGATATAGAAATAAATGAACCATACATGGTCTTCAAGGTTAATACTTAGTTCTTTTCATTTCATTTATTCTATTCCTTTAACTGTTGTGCACATCGTATAATTACAGACGTCCAACTTTAAATGTCAGTATTATTGGACAAATTACATAATGATTTGGTAAATAATGCAGGGTTTGACTGTGAAAGAAATGAGCGAGCTTCGTGATGACATCAAAATGCATCTGGATCTTGACAGAGCTACACCGACCCATGTGGAATATTGGGAGGTATCACCCTGTTTCCATTTTTTTTGCTGTATAGTCCAGCACAGACTACTCAATTATTACCATCTATCTCACGAAACATTCACAATAATTTCAACATGAAATTTGAGGTGAACTGGAACTAATTGAGTTTTGTGATCTCTTCACTTTTCTGGGTTATTAATTCATGTGACCATTCTGGTTGGCATTTTCTTCAAGGCTGAAGACTTGACTGTTTGATGCTTTCATGCAGGCTCTCCTTGTGGTGTGTGATTGGGAGCTAGCTGAAGCTCGGAAAAAGGATGCACTTGACCGAGCTAGGGTGCGTGGAGAAGAACCGCCTGCTGAGCTGCTTGCAGAAGAAAGGGGTCTACATTCCAGTGTTGAGGCAGATGTGAAGAAGCTTTTGGAGGGAAAGACACATGCAGAGTTGGAGGCTTTACGGGTTCACATTGAGTCAGAGATGCGCACTGGTACTGCAAAGGTTGTTGAGTACTGGGAGGCCATTTTAAAACGCCTCCACATATATAAGGCCAAGGTATTCTCCATCACATTATTTTCCTATGTTTCTGTTACATGCCTTTAAACAATGGTTTGTTTCACTGCATTATTAAATTGCCGCAAATACAGGCTTGTTTAAAAGAAATTCATGCCAAAATGTTACGTAAGCACTTGCAACGCCTTGAACAACCATTGGAGGGTGAAGATAAATTGGAGGATGCTCATGTTATGATACCTGAAGAGGGAGATGCTGAGGATGATGTTAAAGGTATAAGCTTCTTGTTGTGGTTTATTTGTTCATGAAACAATTTTTATTGGCTCCATCAATCCCAAATTTCATGTTGAAATTTGCTTGATATTTCTTTTTCTTTGGTAGTTCGATCTGCAGATGAGTCGTTTTCACCAGAGCCCATTAGAGAGAATCAAGAAGCTGAAAATGAGGCTGGATCATTCTCACCAGAACTTTTGCATGGTGTGATGAAAATGAGGAAGCTATTGACCCTGAAGAGGACAGGGCTATACTGGTAATCTTTTTAAGCATGATTATTAATGGTGATCTCATATTTAAGTGATGAATATATTATAGATTATACCTTTTCTATGTTGGTACATTTATAGGAGCGGAAACGTTTGGCTGTATTTGAAGAGCAGCAAAGACGAATTCAGGAAGCAATGGCATCTAAGCCAGCTCCATCTGAAGATAATTTTGAGATGAAGGCCATAAAAGCTATGGGAGCTATGGAAGATGGAGATGCAGTGTTTGGATCGGGTGCTGAAGTGAACCTAGATTCACAGGTATCATGTCTTGGCTACATCTATAAATTTTCACTTTGTGAAATAGCATCAGTATGTCACTCTCCGTGATTCTTAAACATTTGAATTTTTCACGGATAGAAAAACATGTAGTTAGATAGAAATGTTCTGGATTTTCAAAAATTGTGGATGGCTATCATGGAAGAGCCTTGTGCCAACTCTTTAAATATTTCTTGTCATACCCTTTGCTTTCTTCTTTCCACTGTAAAAATTGGCACTAGAGAGAGTGAATACACTTCCAATGGTATATTTTAGTATTTTGAGGAGAAATAAAAAGTTGTTATCCATATTCTCCTCACCTTTTCAAGTCCCTGACGTGACTGATAAATGTTGGAACAGGTTTATTGGTGGCATGACAAATACAGGCCTAGAAAGCCGAAGTATTTCAACCGTGTTCACACTGGATATGAGTGGAACAAATACAATCAGACTCATTATGATCATGACAACCCACCTCCAAAGATTGTGCAAGGTTACAAATTTAACATTTTCTATCCTGATCTTGTAGACAAGACAAAAGCCCCAACCTACACCATTGAGAAGGATGGCAGCAATGGGGAGACTTGCATTATAAGATTCCATGCAGGGCCACCATATGAAGATATAGTAAGTCTATTGTTCTTGATGAACTAAAAGATTTTTAATTTTCAATTAATATGCTTATTTTACTTGCATCTTCCATGACAGGCTTTCCGCATTGTAAACAAAGAATGGGAATATTCTCATAAGAAAGGTTTTAAGTGCACATTTGAACGTGGAATTCTACATGTGTACTTCAATTTCAAACGCCACCGCTACCGCAGATAATTTCATTTCAGGCAATGGTGCTGGCACCAGAGATAGATATGTCCAGGAAATTGACAGCTTGAAATATGTGAGCAGGGAGAAATTCAAAGGTACTATGGGAGCAATACTCCCAACAGTTGAGATTTGATCTTTATTATGATTATAGTATTTTTAATTGGAAAATGCTATCTAGTGTCCTGAGGAAAATGCTAATCTCAACTATCTGTGAATCCTGTTCCTGCTGGATTATGTTGGATTTCTTTTAGATTATTGGAGGAAATCACATTGTCCAATGTCCAACTGTTTCTTTAACAAAAGTTTATCAGTGTACCTCTAATGATATATGTAATCTCAAAAGTTAAAAGAATTAGCGGCAGCGGATATAATTAGCTTCAACAGCGATTCCATTTTGTCAGTAGAATCGTTCAATAGCATACATGTTGATTGTTGAAGAATCATAGCTCACAACCTTGTACAAGGAATCAGAATAAATGGAAAATCAGTAACCTAAAATCGAACTGGGAAAGTGGTTTGATTTTGATTTTGGTTTTGTACAAGGAATCAGAATAAATGGAAAATCAGTAACCTAAAATTGAACTGGGAAAGTGGTTTGATTTTGGTTTGGTTTTGTCTATCCTATTTCAGTTGGGGAAATCTAGATAATGTTGGTACTCGGACGCTATTTAGGCTTCTGCATAGTGCTCTGTTAGGCTTCTGCATAGTGTTATATACGCAGTACTCTGGCTTTAAAGGCCACTCTGTGAGCGAGTATTTAGAGAAGAGAAATCAGTTAATATATCCTAGTATCCTACTGACAGCTTTACAATTTATTCAAAATTCTACATACTAAAGCTTACTATATGGTTCATGCTTTCAGCCAAAGCTTTGTGTTTTCAGCCAAAGCTTACAGTTGTTCTACTTGTATCAAATGATAACTCTTGATATTAAATTACAATATTATAATGGTTATGTTTGTAGCTGGAAATATTCTGATCTGGATATATGCATTTGTATGTGCATGAACATGTTTCCATAAGTAGTGTTCATTTCTGGATTTTTTTAGGCCAAAGGAGCTAGCATTGGTGATATTTTCATTGCATCAAATTGTGCTTTTCACGACAGAAGAATACCCATACCTGTAAGTGTCATTTCTTGTTATTCCTCTTAGTAGCTCTGTTTTCTCTTTTGCTCTCTTCTCTACTTGAGATGTGATTGGCAAATAAATCAAGCAGATTAAAGGCCATCTTATTTTTCTTTTAAATCTTGCAATTGATCCAGTTAACAAGCTACCAAAGAAGACTATTGGCATTATGATTTACTGTAATAGATTTTAAGAATTTTAGTTTGATATTTTTTAATTTTAAAACTTGGTTTGTGAATAATGTCCTTAAATGTTTCAGAGGGCTTGAGTAGGTCGCACACACACACAGTCACACACTATTGCAGTTAGTCTTATTCAATATCACATTACCAACCCAAATCTCATGGTATTGCAACATGGTTTGTCATTTAAACTGGATGCCATTGTTTAACCTATTGAAGGACTGCCTGTGCAGTTTGTGAAGTTTGTGCTCCTATTATCTGTGATTGTCTTATCTTGACGTTTAACCTGATTAACCATGAAAATATCACCAATGTGAGGGCTGTTTCATTTTGAAGTACGGGTCTAGATAAAGCTTGGTATTTTCTGTGTTTCTATAGGAATGTTTCTATAGGGCTGTTTCATTTTCTTCATGTTGTATCATGTATGCTTAGAAGGCAGCAAGCAACTTAAATGAAAAACCATGTTTTCATGCAACCAATATTTATTCATTTTTTTTTCCTTAAATTTATGCAGAATGACATCAGAAGAGAAATTGTGCATAGATATCATAATGTGTGTAATTATAGAGCTCAACAGTGGGTTCCAGTTTGGCTACACAAACAGGGAAAATGACCCCATTGTTGTGGTGCTAATGTTAATGTCACATTTATTTATATGATTCTGCAAGTTGGGGATTTTAGGTTCCCACCAGGACCAGCCATTGGGTAGTATTGATTCACATTTTCACAGGGCGTGTCCTCTATTTTCTCTGCAACCTCATCGGCTAAACAATATGCCTTGGGCATTCTATGATTTAATTTTGTTCACTATTTCAAAACTCTTAATGGCCAATTTTTAAATACTAATGGGTTGTTTTGCTTAAGGTGAGATATGTTGTTTTTAAATTGTTAATGCCTTGGCTTGTATGCAAGATTCTATTTTCTGCAGTTTCTTGGAATTCATTTGAATCCATGTTAGCATTCATCTTTCATGCGATCATTTCTTGTTTCTGTAATGGATTCAACTTCCTATCCCTTTTATGTGAAGTCTTTTTTTATTGTTACGTCCAATTCATTGAAATTGAATGAGTGAATCAAATGATTCAAATGGCCTATTTATATTGAAAATTAATTGAATCTGTTGAATAAGGGGATTCAAGTTTCTATCATCTTTATTGGCCTATTTATATTTATATTGAAAAATAATTAATCAATTTTTTTCTGGTTTTTTACATTTTTTTAAAGATTTTTTTCACAATTTTTTACTAATCTAAACCGACCCAACATAAACCGATATGTTGTGATTGGTTTCGACATCGTTTTATCACAAACCTGACCCGACCCGATTTCACCGCTAAGACCCAACATGTATACATGAAAACAAAATAGCGAATTCAATACAACCAGAGGAATTTAATTTTATAATAGCATTTTTTCCTGCTCCCCTTTTTCATTTCTAATAGTGTCTTGGCATACTTGAAAAAAGTTCCATCTATGCATCTTCATATAACAATTTTAATTACCCACTTGCTACCAAAAAAGCCAGAATCATGAATATTTTATCAGAATGAATTTTTTATTTTTTTAATTAAAAAATTATTAGGAAACAGATTATTAAAAAAGCTAGAATCATGAATATTTATCATAATATTTTTTTCTTTTAGCACTTTCCCTAGACTTGGTATCATCTGAAAACAGAGTAGCCTCCTTCATTGCACACATTTCACCACTTTCACAAACATTTTAAACCAAATAATCTATAATATTACAATTTAATAGCTTTAATATTAATTTTTTTACTATTCATTGGATTATTTTTGAATATTTTATTCATTAAAGTATTATTAGTGTTAATAATATTATTTTAAGTAGTATTATTATATATTATTATTATTATTATTATTATTTATTTACTATTTTCAATAAAGTAAAAGTTAACTTCTTATAAAAAGTCATGCCATTTTTTTTATAAAATGTTGGGTTAAATATGTTTTTGATTCCTGAAAATATGATGAAATTTGGTTTTGCTCTCTCATTTATTTTTTCATCGGTTTTGGTCTTCTATTTTTAAAAATCACATGTTTTCAGTACTTCATATTAATTGTACTATGTTAAGTTACTCTCGCAATTTTACTACGACTTTTTCTGGGTAAAAATTCACATGAAATTTCTTGTGATTTTTCTCTAGAAAATTCATGTGTAGTAAATTTCCAAAAAAATTACAAACTTTTTACATAAAACTGTTACTATAAAATTTCTTGCTTTGTTGTACAAAAATCTATAGTAAATTTTTCACAAATTTTAGGATCTGAACAAAATTTTCTTTGAATTTACTATTATTATTATTACTATTTTCAATAAAGTAGAAGTAAACTTCTTATAAAAACTTGTGCCATTTTTTATAAAATGTTGGGTTAAATATGTTTTGGTCCCTGAAATATGATGAAATTTGGTTTTGGTCCCTCATTTATTTTTTCATAGGTTTTAGTCATCCATTTTTAAAATCACGTGCTTTTAGTCCTTCATATTAATTGTACCCTGTTAGGTCACTCTCGCAACTCTACTACGACTTTTCCCGGATAAAAATTCACAGGAAATTTCTTGCGAATTTTTCTCTAGAAAATTCATGTGTTGTAAATTTCCAAAAACAAATTACAAACTTTTTACATAAAACTGTTGCTATCAAATTTCTCTGCTTTGTTATACAAAAATCTATAGTAATTTTTTCGCAAATTTTAGGATTTTAACAAAATTTTCTTTGAATTTACTATTATTATTATTATGTACTATTTTCAATAAAATAGAAGTAAACTTCTTATAAAAAGTCGTACCATTTGTTTTTAAAATGTTGGGTTAAATATGTTTTTGGTCCCTAAAAATATGATGAAATTTGGTTTTGGTTCCTCATTTATTTTTTCATAGGTTTTGGTCATCCATTTTTAAAAATCACATGTTTTTATTCCTTCAAATTAACTGTACTATGTTAAGTCACTCTCCCAACTCTACTAAGACTTTTCCCGGGTAGAAATTCATAGGAAATTTCTTGCGATTTTTTCTCTAGAAAATTCATGTGTTGTAAATTTCCAAATTCAAAAAAATTACAAACTTTTAACATAAAATTGTTGCTATAAAATTTCTTTGCTTTGTTGTACAAAAATCTATAGTAAATTTTTCACAAATTTTAGGATTTTAACAAAATTTTCTTTGAATTTTGATTACCACACACAAAATGTTGTAACAATCTCAACAAATATATCTGTACTCATGTGTGTCAATATCTACAAATTAAACAATTTTAATGTAAATAATATATTAGGAAAATACACAATAAATTTGATGTAAATCAACACATTTTATTTTATTACCACATCCAAACTTTAGTATCAATCTCAACAAATATATATGTACTCATGTGTATCAATATCTACAAATTAAATTTTTTAATGTAAATAATATATTAGGAAATACATAATAAATTTGACGTAAATCAACACATTTTATTATATTACCACATTCAAACTTTAGTATCATTCTCAACAAAATATCTGTACTAATGTGTATCATTCTCAACAAACACATTTTATTATAATATATTTGTACTTTAAATCTTTTTTTTTGTTAAATATGTTTTGGTCCCTAATCTAGGGGTGATATGGCAAGAACTAATTTCAATGATTTAAAAATTTAGGGACAAAAAACAACGAAAAAATAGATTATGGATCAAATCAAATTCGGGTGAAAGTTTAGAGACCAAACCCGAAACTGAATTTGGTATCTAATCTTATTTTTCGTTGTTTTTGGTCCCTAACGTTTTCAAATCATTGAAATTAGTCCCTGTCATCAACTCTGTTAAATATAAGGGTAATAACGGGGACTAATTTCAACGATTTGAAAACATTAGGGACCAAAAACAACGGAAAAAAAAAAAGATTAGAGACCAAAACCAAATTCGGGTCAAAGTTTAAGGACCAAAAACATATTTAACTCTTTTTTTGTCCCTAAATATTAATCCCTCAACCTGTGGTGCCTGATTGTTAGTGAGATCTGTTAACCGATGAGTTGGCTAAGGAAAGTTACATATCCGTCTCAATAATAAGTCTCAATAATGGAATCATCTAGCTTTTTTTATGTGATCTAATATAATGATTTTTTTTAAATTAATAAAAAATTAAACTAAGCCCCATGCTATGTACGGTTTTAAATACTAGTTATTATCAAGATGCATATCTAGAAATGAAGAAAAAAATATTCATAATGATATTAAGAACATGTCTAATGTACATGCCTATTGAAGCCAAGATATAGGTGTCCAAATGTGACTCTGCCAAGCAGCTTTCCTTTGCTGGAAATACAAGAAAGCATAAATATTTAAAAGCCGCAAAAAGAGAGATTCCCTTCGTCAATCTTGCGCGCTTTGATCTTTAGCCATGAGAGCGCGTAGGGTGCAGCAATGAAAGCGCATGAAGAAGAGTGCTGTGAAGGAATTGGGGAGAATGGTGGGTTGGCGGTCTAAGCTTAAATTTCCGGTGCTCTTAAAACCGTCAGAATACAAGAGTTATCACTTAAGAGAGAGAAAATATGTCACATTAATATCTGACATACATTAATTGAGGGGTTAATTGCAAAAAAAATTTTAGAAGAACATTTTAACAATTTTTTTTTAAAAAACTAAAAGTAAAATTCATTAATTTTACATAAATTAAAAATATTTTATCCTCAAAAATGTCTATCTTATTTATCTGAGAATTTCTTGACTTGTCATGTTATAATTAAGAAATATTTTACCCTTTCAATGAAGAAGAACACTAACACTCAACGTAGATGGGAAAACTTCACTAGGTAAGAATAATTAATCATGCTGAAAGTTACATCTAGATGTTATGTCATAACAACAGAAAGCAGCTACCAGCAATGGCTCAAAGAGGGCTTGGCTTTGGTAGGTATTGATCATGACATGAAGGGTCATCACAAGCTGATGACTGCGATTTTTAAAAGGTTCTTATAATTGGATAGTATCAACAAATGAAATCAATTTGTCTTTTCACTTCATTATTCTTCTTTACTATTTGGGTAGTATCAACAAGTGAAATCAATGTCTTTTTTCACTTCATATTCTTCTTTACTATTTAGGCCCAATATAGATACATTTATGCAGAAGAACTTCTAGAAGATAAAAATAGAATGAATCAAAGGGGTCAAATGAATTTAATTTCTCCATAAATTAAAATGAATTATTTATGGAGAAGTTAAACGAAAGAGTTTTTGGAATAGGTAAGCTACACAGACTAATTTCAACTTATGGAGAAGTTAAATGTATTGATCTATTTGATTCATTTTTTTCTCACCTAAAAGTATTTATGCAAAGGAGGGCGGCTCAATGAAAATATTCAATTTATCACGAAACTTGAAGAGGTGGGCAACGTTTAGTCATTTACCCAGCAGCACAACTAGTTGTGGTGGGATGAAGAAGTTGTTTTAGATTTTCAGAAGGGATTGGAGAGGGAATGCATGCAGAGTAAAGTAACAGAACTTGGATAAAAAAAAATTAATGAAAATGTTTTAAAAAATAGAATAATAAAAATTAATGCTATGGGGACCGAAGAGAGGTCCTCTCAGAAAAGCTAAAGCTAAAAATGTTACTATATAAAAGCTTCTTTCTATAGTATAAAATAAGTTGCTTTTAATTTTTAAGAGTTTTTAAAAAAATATGTTTGGCCCAATTTTAGTTTTAAGAGACTTTAAGTTGAAAATAACCTCCACCAAACGAGCACTAATTATGAAGACCAGCTTTCAGCAGACTGGTTTTTTTTTTTTATCACATTTAATACAAAGGGCAAGGTATGATTCATATTTTGCCACCACTATATGATTCACACCAGGTAAAGCTTGCCAAGTTTGATTCACATTAAGAAATATTTAACTCATTTTTATTCCACACCGGGTAAAGCTAAACTAATCCATTTCTTAAAACAAAAATAATCCCAGTGTTTCACTTCACGTGTACTGTAACACAACAATCTGAAAGAATCTATCCAATATCTACAGATCAAACTTGGAAACATGCTATGAGATCCCTTGATTGGTATCTTCCATTCCCTCATCAAATTTTGATTCTTGATGACTGCTATTTGATGATCCACATCATAAGTTGCATGGACACCCACAAATAAGTAATACACAAGCATGACAGCAGAGCAAATTAAGAATCTCCAGAAAGCCTCAGCACCTAACGACCCCATGAGAAAGAGGTTGGTTGCAATGGACAAGGAAGGCAGCCAAGGAACCAAGGGAACACCCCAAACCTTAGGAGCCCTCTGTTTTTGAAGGAAACTCATTCCAAAAGTGGCCAAAAACCAAACACAAGCAGCCACAGTATATCCAATCCAACCCAAAGCATCTGAGCTCCAAAGACCAGCCCCAACAGCAGAAGAACCAATAATAACAAACAAGCACAAAAGAAGCCTCCTCAAATCACTCTTGGATGAGATACCTTCTCTCACATAATACCTCCTCACAAGCAAAGCAACAGCCATGAGCATAAAAATGAAGAGAGTGCTAACAGAGAATACACTAGACAAAACATCCAAACTAGAGAAAAGAGCAACAACACAACTAGATAAAGTAGTCAACAGAGTAGCATTCACAGGTGTTCCAGTTTTGGGGTGAACAAGTGCAAAAAAGGGTGGAATCATATGTGACCTTGCAATCTGAGTAGTGTACCTAGCTTGCCCCATTGACCCAACAAGCAAACTAGTGGTCATTCCCTTCAAAGCACAAACACTCACAAGATACTTACCCCAATTCATCCCAATCTGAACAAAAGCAACAGAATAAGCAGCATCAACATCAATTTGAGTATAATTAACCATAGTCACAAGCGCCAAAGCCATTAAGCAATAAATAACAGTAATCATGGACATTGAACCAACCAAACCAATAGGTATATCCCTTGAAGGGTTTTTGGTCTCTTCAGCCATGGTTGCAACCATGTCGAAACCGGTATAAGACCAATACACAACCGCTGCAGCTTGGAAAACCCCTTTGGCGCCGAAAGGGAAAAACGGCACCAAATTTGAGGCTTTTCCATGAATGAAACCAACGACAATGATGAACGCGATCACCAAAACGGTTACAATAGAACTAAGCCATGTTAAGATTGAGGTATTTCTCGTTCCGCTAACGGCAATGCCGTTGGCGATTAGGAGCACCGCAACGGCTAAAGGATCAAGCATGTTGAACCCGGGTTTGAACGATTTGACCCGGATCCGGAAGAAATCCGGGTCGTTTTTCACCATTGTGGCGAAGTAGGAAGACCAGGAACGGCCGAGGCCGGCGGCGCCGACGAGTGCTTCGAGGAGGATTGCCGGCGGCGATGAAGGCGAGGAAATCGCCGAGCTCGATGCGGAGGAAGGAGAAGGAGCCGCCGGCGACGGGGACTTCGACGGCGAACTCGGCGTAGCAGAGGGCGGAGAGAAGTGCGGAGAAGCCGGAGGCAGCGTAGGAGAGAACGATGGCGGGGCCAGCACGGAGGCGGGCTCTTGGCCGGTGACGACGAAGATGCCGGAGCCGACGACGGAGCCGAAAGCGAGCCAAATGAGGTCCCACCAGGTGAGGCAACGGTTCATGCGATTCTCACTGGCTTGGGGAAGGACGAGGAGCTCGTGGGAATCGGTGGAGCGGTTGAGGAGACGGTCCTTGAGGCGAGGGCAGGTGTTTGCAAGGGCGGTCCGGTAGGATTTCCGGTCTGGAAAGATGGCTCAGGGAAGAAGTCTTGCTTGCTCCACCGCCAGTAGCTTCGAGGTTTGCCGGAGGCGGAGGATGACGGTGGTGGTTCCATGGAGGAATTGACTAAAGGAGGGTAGAGTAGAGTACAGTATGACTTTGTTTGTTGTGAGGAATTGAAGGACCACTGAGGTAGCGACAGATACCTCCTCAGTCTCACCTTACCCGTTGCTATCTAAATTTAATTTCACCGGTTTTTCTAAATTATTATTAGTGAATTACACGGGTTTTTTAAATAATTATTTAATTTAATTCAATACACTTTTTTATTATGAACTAAAATTCACATGAGTTATGTAGGTTGAAAATGACACTTGTATACTTTGGTGTGTGAAATTTATTTGTTTTATATCCTTCAATTTCAAGTTCCAAGAGAAAAATTATTTGATTTTTTAAAATTTTATTATTGTCTCTTAAAATTTTAGTAAATAAAATGATAATTTCTTCCTAATTGAGATCATTTCATAATTTATTATCAAGGGTTAAATATGTTTTTAGTGAATGAATATAGTTGGGATTTAAGTTTAGTACTTATAATTCAAAATCGGTGGATTTAGTCCCTCAAAAAGTATTTTGTAGTAAAATTTTGTAATAAGGACTAATAGCCTGTTTGTTTTGGCATTTGAAATTAAAAACCATGGTTTCACAGAATTAATTTTAAATCACTTTTATCCAACATGCTTCGTAAAACGTATATCATTCATCTCAACTATTAATTTCTAAAATCAATTATACTCAACTGTTAACCAAACCGCCACTAAGTCGGTGTATTTTCAATTTTTGAAATCAAAATCACTATTTAATATCATAAGAACTATAACCAAATTTTAATTATTTTAAAGATTATTTAACCTTATATATAATTACTTTAAATAATACATTTTATTCAAATAATAAAGGTAGGGATATCATAGTATTTTTGGATTATATATCATTATATTTGCACATTTAATGTTTTATTACAACTTTTTCTATTTCCTTTTTTTATCTTTTATTACATCATTTATCATATCACATTTTCCATTTTTTTTATTTATTTCTAATTCTCTTCGGTCCTCTTCTATACAAGTATAATTATCCTTTCTTTATATTTTTTTCTCTTTGGTGGGAGTAGAGAAATGAAGAGAAAAGAAATGAGTAGAAGAGAAGTGGGAAGAAGAGAAATAGATGTGAAATGGAGGTTATTTGGTGTGAGTGAAATAGGTGAGAAATAGAAGAGAAATGTGAAAGTAGGTTGTTTGGTGTGATGGATGGAATAGAAGAGAAATAAATTTTTTTGCCAGAAATTGATTTTTTTTGTCAAAAATCAATTTTTTTTGCCAGAAATAGAAGAGAAATGATTTTTTTTTTGTCAAAATCGATTATTTTGTAGTCAATAATCGATTTCTTTGGGCCAATAATCGATTATTTTGGGACAGCAACTATTTCTCTCATTTTCTCTAGCAAAGAGGAGAGAAATATTTTTGTATGGAGCCCACAATTTTTACTATTTCTCTCCATTTTCACAGGTTCACCAAACAAGGCTAGGGGGTGCATTTCTACCCACTTCAACCCACCACCTCCATTTCCCTATTTGTATAGGCACTAGACAGGGGCGTAGTGTATCGAGCCCTCACGTCACATCTTGATGCATTATTGATTCTTATTTCTTAATCTCCACTCCTCACTTTAATGTATTTAGACTGTATCATGCACTGGTACATTCTTTCTTCGTTTTTCACATGCAAGTAATTGTAATTAATTAAAATATTACTTTTTCTAACCCGTGCAATATAGTATTACATAGGATAATAAATCTTAAAATGAAAAATTTTTATTGAAAAATGTAACTGTCATAATATTTAATGTATTAATAATATTAAATGTTATATTTTTCAATAAAATTTTTTTATTTTTAATTTATTATCATGTACAATGTAATACATATTAAAAAAATGGTTAAAATATTTGTGCACTACCTGAACTAGTCTAGTGCAACATGTATATTAAATTTAGGTCTTAATTGTTGAATATGACTATATGAGATATTCTCAAATTCATGAATATATCATCCACAAATAATTAATTCTAGTGAATATGTCTGTTTTTCAAATAAAGTCTTAGATTAACATCAGCATACGAATGTTCTTGCCTCAAATAAAATTTTCTCTGAAAGATACTATGATTTAAACTAAAAAATTAATGAAATTAATATGTTAATTTACGTGACTTTATATTTTATTTAAAATATATGAAGTAATTAATTTATAAATTATTTTTTATTATATTTAAAATTTTTATTTGAATTTAATATTAATTAAGAAGCACGTTAATTATTTCTTTTTACCATTTAAAATTTTATTAACTTTTCAAAAATATAATCTTTTGATAGTTGAATTCTTGTTTAAATTTTAAAATATATTATTTTGTACTTGATTGTATATAGGGATGACCAAAAAACTTGTACCCATAAATACTCACGTATATATCGACAATGGATACTCGCATGTTTATAAAATGGATGAAGATGAATATCAAACTATTGTCTCGCGGGTATCCGTAAACTCATTAAAATATTTTTCTATTAAATATATATTAGAATATTAGACTTTTTTATTATAATAAGATAAAATTTATTTTATATTATTTTATTATGACATTTTTAATATATTAACCTGTAATGATAGTAAATATTTGAATTAAGGCCAATCAAAAATTATCAAAAGTTTCTCCAAGAACTCATCAAGACTTCAAGTGCTTTCTGGGAGAGATGGCTTCTCCAACTGATGTGCAAATGGATCCAAAACCTCCTGATGATGAGGATTCTCAATTCCGAAGGTGAAGGTTTCATTCAAGGATACTCTCATTGGTAACAGTAATTCAAGAACTCCACGGGAAAAGGTTGATCTAATTGGTAACAACTTGTTTCGAATTGAGCTTGAAGATGGAAACAAATTAAAGCCTCGTTGTTATATAGCAGATTCTGTTCTTGATAATCTCAGAAGATCATGGTTGGATGCTATTATTGTTAAGTTGCTAGGCAAGGACATAGGCTACATCACCATGTATTCAAGATTGAAGAAGTTATGGAACTTGGCAGGTGGTTTTGAGCTACTGGATGTTGGGAATGGTTACTATGTAACCAAATTCAATCTTGAGGAGGATAAGAGTAGAGTGACCACTAAAGGTCCTTGGATGTTATTTGATCACTACTTATCTGTCAGAGCTTGGACTCCGGATTTTGTTTCTGAGGTCTCTATAGACAAAACAATGGTATGGATTGTGAAGTCTATTAATCAGTTTGAGCATTCAAACTTGACTCAAAGACTTAATATCCTTTAGTTTTAATGATTAACAAATAAGAGTATATAAAGAGTATATAAAGAACATATAAGAACATAATAAGATTATATAAACAGATTCTACTGAGAAAGGTATTGGTTTGTTGATTGTGTTTCAGGTTGAAAATTCATTAGAAGAAGAAGAAGATTTGATGAACAGAATCAGAAGATAAGGATCAGAAGAACAAATGCAGGATTTAATATAAAGGTTGTCTGAAGTAAAGCAACTCGTCTGAAGTGCAGAAGCTGTCTGAAGTAAGCAACTCGTCTGAAGCATAGAAGTTGTCTGAAGAACGCAAGCCGTCTGAAGGTTGAAGTTGTCTGAAGTGTGCAAGCCGTCTGAAATGCTGAAGTCGTCTGAAGTACTGAAGCTGTCTGAAGTGCGCAAGCCGTCTGAAGACGTGAAGACCATCTGAAGACGTGAAAACTATCCGAAGAAGTCTACAAACAGAATCAAGAATTGATCTCTTGAAGACGTTGCTAAAGTGTAAAACACACTCTACCAAAATGGAGTACACTTATATCAGTATAAAAGCTAAACATGCTTTTATGCCTCGATCAGAGTCTTGCACAAATAAGGAAACTCTGCAAAGACTTTCTGCAAAGCCTGGTACACCTGCAACAAAAGGCATTTTGTGTGTGCAGACCTACCGCACCTGCACCTGCACCTGCTGGCTGCCCAGAACTGATTAGAAGACTGAGAAAAAGCAACTAGAAAGATGTTTGAATAAAATACAATTGATTCAACATCTTTATTCATCTATATCTCAGAAGAAGAAAATGCAAAGAAGAACAGAATAGCAATCAGCTGAAGTAGAAGAAAAAGCTAGAATTAATATGATATAATATTCAAGCTGAAGAATTGAGAAAAGCCTGAATTAATATGATAAGCACAAGTTGAAGTACATCACGATGAGATAAAAGCAAGCATTGAGTATATTGTCTGAACAGATAAACTCTCTAAGTGCAGGAACAGATTTCAACATTGAAGAAATCAATACAGAAGCTAAGACTATATGATACAACGACTATAATATCATATGTCTTTATTCAAAGAAGAAACTGCAACAACAGCTATTCGACAAGACACCTCACTCAAAGAAGAAAGAAGAAATGGTGTCAGGAAGCAAACAGAAAATGAGCAAATGCAAAATAAGCAAAAGGACAAATCCAACGGATCTCCTCATGTACACTCCTAAGAAAAGCAGAAGAAGAAATCAGAAGTCAGCTGAGGAACACAAAAGAAATCAGAAGACAGCTGAAGAAAAGCAAAAGGATATAAAGAGAGAGAACATGCAAAACAATATCAAGAAAATCTCTCTAAAAGAGCTCATCTACAAAAGTGTCAGAACAGGACTGTCTGAACACTTATTTGCTTAAGAAGAAGCAACCGTTTGAGACACTATTACATAATGGCTATATGAGCCACATCATCAATTACCTCAACGGTATTATGAATCATCTTCAAACGGCTATATTCCAACATAATATATAAATAGCCTCAAGATTGAATTTGAAGATGTTGGTTGTTGGTTGAAAAGGTTGAAAGAGAATCAACCATACTGCTGACCTATTGGTCAGTTAGTCAAAGATTGTTCGGAAGAACAACCAACCAGGCTGTACTTAATCTCAAATGAACCAAGAATGGTTTGAAGCCGCAAGTATACCTTGGTTATTCCAATGATGCGGGTGAGAATGTAGCCCATGGAAACCAATGGTTGGAGAACAAGGCTGAAGCTCAAATCCAATATCTATCTAGCCAATTCTCAGAGGATATCATTCCTCACATCAGAGACAGGATTGTACCTAACTTATACTTGTATCACTGTCTTAACCTTGTACTTAGAATTCAACCTTTGTATCCTGAGTAGTACTCAGTTAACCTCTAGTACAGGAAGAAATTAAGTTTATGTTTCGTGGAAACTTAAACTTAGTTCAAATTGTAAACACTTTATGTGTCAGAGAGCCTGGAGAGGCTTGGTGGAAGAAAGAATACTCATACACTAGTGGTTAGTGTCTGAGAGCCTGGAGAGGCTTAGTGGAAGAAAGAATACTTAGTTGCAAAGCCTGGAGAGGCTAGACTGAAAAAGAATACTGCATATGTGCCTGGAGAGGCAGTTGAAAACAAAAGAATACTTAGTCGTAAAGCCTGGAGAGGCTAGACTGAAAAAGAATATTGCATAAGTTGCCTGGAGAGGCAGTTGAAAACAAAGGAATACTTGGTGTTGTCTGGAGAGACTGTACTCGTGTTGTCTGGAGAGACTGTACTCGTGATGTCTGGAGAGACTGTACTCGTGATGTCTGGAGAGACGGTACTCGGTAGAGCATGGAGAGGCTTGCCTAAAAAAGAATACTGCATAAGTTGCCTGGAGAGGCAGTTGAAAACAAAGGAATACTTGGTGTGTCTGGAGAGATTGTACTCGTGTTGTCTGGAGAGACGGTACTCGGTAGAGCCTGGAGAGGCTTGCCTGAAAAAGATAGTGCATGAGTTGCCTAGAGAGGCAGTTGAAAATGAAAGAATACTCATTGTTTAGCCTGAAGAGGCTGTGGTAAAATAATACTTGTATCTGAGTTCAGATAGTGGAAAATCCAGTGGTTGTTTGCTCTGGGACTGGATGTAGCTCACGGGTTTGTGGGTGAACCAGGATAAATTCTGTGTCTAAGTTCTCTTTCCCTTAATCTCTTTATTTACAGTTTTCATATTTATGTTGGGGATTGAAAAGTTATTTCATAACAAACTTAACAACAACGATTTCAATAAAATGATATTTCATAAGAAACAAAACATGAGATGTTTCTCATATCACTTGAAGTATTACAAAAATGTCTTTTGAATTACTTATGAAACAATTATCTGAAGTGAGTCTGGAAAGACCTCAGTTCAGAAATCTGGAACAGACTTCAGAAAACCTATAGTCATCTGAAGTTTTCAGAAACAGTTTTGAAAAACATTCAATGTAATAATCTTCAGAAGATATCTTGAGAAGTATCTGTTTAAAATAATCTTAAGACTTAAAAGAAACTTTATTTTTTTTATCTTCCGCACGTTTTAATTATCTCTGATCTTAAGATTCATTTTAAACATTATTCATCTTCATGATTTAAATAAAATATTTACAAGATTGACACGAAAAGTTTTAAAACACTATTCAACCCCCCTTCTAGTGTTTCTGTGGTTCTAACATGGATCGATTCCCAAATCTTGGTCTAGAATACTATGATGAAAGTGTGCTCATGGCAATGGCAGCTGCAGTAGGTAGACCAATAAAAGTAGATAAAACTACTATTAACATTGCTAGAGTAGATTTGCCCGGGTCTGTGTTGAGATTGATCTCCATGAACCTGTTATTGGAAAAGTATGGCTTCAAGGTCACCGGTATCATGTAGAATATGAGAGTCTCCATTTAATTTGTGGAAATTGTGGCTTCTATGGTCATGTAACTAGATCATGTTCTAAATTGGTCAATAAACCTAATCCTTCAGCAGGTATTGTAGAGGCACCAAAGAGTATAGTTAATAATCTTCAAACCATGAATCTTGGCTCTGAAAGGTCAATCCTAACAATCTTGATTATTCACAAGATTCTTTACATGGGGATTGGATGGTGGTATCTCGATCTAAAAAACCTTCTCAGAACTCAGGGAAAGGGAAATCACAGATTGAAAGGGTAAAGTCAATATGCATCCGGGAGATCCTGGAAAGACTAAAAAAAGTTCAGTCTCAGCCTATAGTTGTTATTAAGCCAAATTCATATGGTACTACACCAAGTGATAAAATTTTCTGTCAGAGTTCAGTTTTGCCTGCTCCATCCCAACACAATGCCAGAAATAAGAGGCATAAAGTAGACCCTTCTCCAAAGACTATCTCTGCTGATATAGTCAAGCCAAAGTTAGGGGTGTCAAATCTCAATAACAAGACAAGTAAGGGAAGCAAGGAGCAAAATAATGAGATTCAGAATTTTAATACCCCAAAGCATGGAATCAAGACCATGTTGAGTGTTGATGTAATTTCTGGGAATAAGATTATCCTAATGATTCATCTTCTAAACAATAAGAGGAAAATCAAGAACAAGCTATGGACAGTGTGTCTGAGGCTGACTTGAATGCAGGGAATGCTTCTTCAAAACATCCTCATGGTTGAGAAATTAAAGGTTTTGGTTGGGTACTATGTCTATTCTCTGTCTAATGCTTTGTTTTAGAGATTTTGTGGCTCTATCTTGGAATATTAGAGGATCAACCAATAAAAATAGTCATATACATATTAGAGATAATTTAAGGAAATATAGGCCTAATGTGGTGGTTATTCTTGAAACTCATACTACTTACAAAATACTCACACTTTCTGGAATGGCATAGGATTACTTTTATTTCCATTGAAAAGGCCCATGGGCATATGGGGGGAATTTGGATCTTGAAACAAGTAGGCTCAAATTATAATTCAATGTCCTTGATTCTCATCCCTAAGTTATTTCATTATAAATTTCTGTTGGTAATCTTCTTGGATCTTTTCTGGTGTGTATGCTAGTCCAGCACTGAATAATAGAAATCTAATGTGGAATCATTTGGAAAACCTTAGAATGTCTATTACACAAAACCATGGTTCTTCTTAGGGATTTAAATGATATTTGTGTTATCTACTGAACAAGAGGTGGAAGTTTTTTGCAGCTAGAGCTACTAACTTTTCTGATCAATTGGCTGGCTGTAATCTTTTAGATGTGGGCAGTTTTGGTTCAAAGTTCACTTGGAGCAGACATTGCAGGGGAGGGCAATGGGTTCACAGGTACTTGATAGGGGATTTGTTGATCTTCTTGTAGGCTAGCTTTCCCTAATGGTTCAGTTGAGAACTTACCTAGGATGCATTCTGCTCACCATCCAATTCTGCTCATGTGTGGTAGGAAGAATTATGTTCAAGGGGAAAAGCCTTTCAGGTTTTAGGCTGCATGGTGGGCTCCCCCACAACATGCTTCTCTAGCTAGTTCAACATGGAGTATTTCTAGCATAATGTTATTCAATGTTTAGCAGATGTGAGGGATGCTTCAATCAAGTTCAAGAAAGGGGTTTTTGGTTCTGTCTTCACTAGGATTTTTTTTTTTTTGGAGAAAGACTTAAGGGAATTGAAATAGCTCTAGAAGAGGGGACCTCAAATAGCTTACTTCAGCTGCAAGGAATCTTGTTACATAAATAAACACAGTGTTATTTCAGGAAGAAGTAGTTTGGTACCAAAAGTAAAGGGAGAATTGGGTGAAGTTTGGAAATAGTAACACTGCATTCTTCCATGCTCAAACTATGATTAGAAGAGCTAAAAATAAAATCCATGGTTTTTCTTACCTAATGGAGATTGGGTGTACTAATGATTAAGTTCTGCAAGAAGATGTTGTATCCTTTTTAAAGATCTCTTTTGTAATACTTTTGCTAATGGAGATTTTCCAACATCACCTAATCTTCCCAAGGTATCTCCAGAAGATAAAGCCTTCCTTATGTCCCCTGGACTAAGGAAGAGGTTTTTAAAACTCTTTCTGTTGAGTCTCAAAATATTATTAAATGGTTAATAATGTTTAAGTCTCACAACCCTGAGTTTTAATGGACAACAAATTGGTTAAAATTCTTATGAGAAAGAATAGTTTTTCTGCTTAAGGTAATTCTGTGTTCAGAAGGTATCTGATACAACAACCTTTGAAAACCATGCAACCCTCTGATGTGGAGCAACCTGTTGAAGAAGAGGAACCCGCTGAGATTGAAAGATCAAGACCTATGAGCAGCAAGAGAACCTTCTGAAGAAGAGAGGACATCGTACTGAAGCTTGTACCTTTGCAGATTTTTAAAAACCTTTTCAAACAAGCAAGCTGATTTGAAAATATTTGAGCAACCTTCGAAACTGGGAGTTCAGCAACTGCTGATGCAACTCAAAAGGTTGATTAAAAACACGTTTAAAATATTTTGGCGTGATAAAGTGTTGTTTTGCAGTGCAGATTAACAAAATCACTTTCTTAACCTTCCTTGGTTAGTTAAAAAAGAATATAAAGATTAAGGGTAGAGAGAACTTAGCCACAAAAATTTCATGGTTCACCCACTAACTCAGTGAGCTACGTCCAGTCCCAGGGCAAACCACCACTGTATTTTCCACTAATCCCGCAAGATTACAACGAGTATTATTTGCACACCTGGCCTCTCCAGGCCCAAACGAGTATTGTTTGCACACCTAACCTCTCCAGACTCAAACGAGTATCTTTTACAGATAAACTTATGATTTAGTTCTGTCACACAACAGTTTGGCTCTTGAATATTGCTTGAGAGATTTTCTAGTACTTCAGCAAGTTGATGTTCTTTTCTCTCTCTTCCTTTTCTGCAAGAAGTCTGGTATTTAGATAGAGATGGTGAGATCCGTTAGACTTCTTCTTCAATCCCGTTATAAAATAACTTTTCTTCTTGTTGAGATGCAGGCTTCTGATAACGTAACACAGAGACAATATAGGAGTAGTGTGCAGCACAGCGCTGACTCTATCTCTGACCTCTGTTTGCTTTTTTGCAATAGGTTTCCTCTTTTGTGTTAGGAAATGAAACTGTGCCAGAAAGCTTTTAATTTGTTTGCAACAGGTTCGGCTAACACAACTGTTTGCTTTCCAGAGACTTGAGACTTTTAATACATCCATCGGGTTGACTAAGTCTTAAGAAAGCAGCACAACTTCTCAACTTCAGAAGGTTTTATTGCTTCAGCAGCATTCTGTCTTCAGAGAGTCTGGTCTTTTCCAGAAGGTTGACCATCTTCCGCAAGTCTTAGCTTTTCAACAAAAGATACTTTTAGTAGGTTGCTGCAATGTTTCTCCTTTCTTTGATGTTGCATTCTTAGCAAGGTTGTTTTCATCAGTAGATTGCTTTCTTCAGGCAGACTCAAGATGTCAGTAGATTACTTTAAGTCTTTGCGCATAAGGTCTTCTGACATTGACAGATGTTATACTGAACATCCTCAAAAAGACTTCTCAGCATATCAGATAGCACACGTCTTCAGAGGGATGGGAAGACTTCAGCTGATCCAAGTTCTTTATAGAGTTCTTCAGTTCAACACGTTGATCAATTTGCTTCTTTTCAGCAGGTTTAACAAATCAGTAAATTACTGCAACACAAAGAACAACACTTAAGTAGAATCTGTTTCTTAATCAAGTTATATACTGACCAAATTTGTTACTCATTAAAACTAAGGGTAATGAGTCTTTAATTAAATTGAATACTTAATTTATTCTGAGACTCAACATTCTCCCCCTTTTTAATGATGACAATTTGATATCACTGACAAATATCAGAAGGAAAAGATTAAGAAGAAATTGTTCTCCTCCTCCGCCTCAGTCATGTTTCCCCCTCACCCAACGCTGCCCTCCCGCCGTCATCCGTTTGCCGTCTCGCCAGGTGAGTCACCTTCTCTACACCTCTTTGTTCCTCCCCCCTCTCCACCTCCGTCTAGTTAGGGTAAGGTTTAAAGTTATTAAATTTAGATTTAGCGCATGCAAAATATGTAGTATGTTGATCAAGTGTCTTTAACTCTATCGATTTGTGATTAGTTATTGATTGCTAAGATGTAATTAACTAAATTAAGTCATACATATTCTCTTAATTTACTGCAAATACTGTATAAATAATAGAGCTTATGTGTGTATCAAGGCAAATAATATTGTTCATATTTTGGTATTGGTAATGCCATTCAGTTTTGAAGCTTCAAGGATATTCTTTTTGGCTAAATTTTTGTGTTGTGTTTTTTAATTGTTCGTTGTTTATACTTAAGTCATTTTTGTGAGAGATCGGTCTGTTTGGTTTACAGTGGAGTAAAATTGATTCTAGAAATCAATGGTTGAAAATGAGTGTGTACGCTTTACGAAACACGTTGGACGGAAGTGATTTAAAATCAATTCTGCAGAGTGATTTATGAAGAGTTTCTACTTGAGGGTAGAAAGAAAAAAGAAACGCTTCACTTCCCTCTACTCTTTGCTAGCTCAAATCCTAAGGTGAGTATAACTGAATTCTTCAAGAGAATAAAATATTCTATGGTTGTACCAAAACTCTAATTTAGACAGTTATTGATCTTAAGTGTTTTATCTCATATGAATGTTTTATTGGTCCATAGGGTAAAAGAAATTTTTAATGTCACTTACTCTCTCTGTTGGAATTTCTTAGATATGTATATATAATAACTTCAGAGGTGGAAACTTAGTTACGTGCTGCAATGCTTGTAGAAAGAATGAATATTGAATGAATCAATATCCCTTTAAGATAGAACTACGAAATTTGTCTTGTAGCAAATAATGATAACTTATGATCTGAGCATTTAATAGCATTCATAATGAAGACCTGCACGTTGGTGGTAGAATTTGGGATAGAATGCAATTCTAAAACAGAGGAATCAAACGTGGATTGTGAGGAAAGAAAGTTGTAAAATTGTAACTTATTTTTGCTAATTTAATTTGTGTTGCATGTATAATTTCTTCCCATATTCCATGTTATAATCAAAATATTTTAATTGTAACTTATTTGTTCCTGTCAATTAAAGCTTCATCTTGACAAGTATTATTCAATTTTCTGTTCATTGTCCACTTCCTTCAAAATGAGTTAATTTATAAGTTCTAAAATTTAAAATGACTTATAGGTACTTATGATATTTTAATTGTAACTTAATTGAATTGCTGCTGCTTTTACTCAATAATCCTCTCATTTCTTTTTTGAATTTATTGTTTGGGTTAGCTTTTGAGTTAATGGAATCCGACTAAATTAGCTTTTGTGCCATCCTCATTTTTCAGCACTATCTTCATCCCTCTATTCCTCTCCCTTGTTCTCTTCTTTCCTTCATTTTCTGTTACTCTTCTTCTGTTCTGGCTTACACTTGCACATTATCATCTGAGTTATGGGTATGGCTGCAGAGGCACAATTTCATGTTTTGGCTGTTGATGATAGTCTTGTTGACAGAATGATGATTGAGAGGCTCCTCAAAACCTCTTCCTTTCATGGTAATCTTTTCTTTTCTTTTCTTTTTGTGTTTGTTTTTTGTTTTTGGCTTTTTTTCCATAAAAACATGGAATTAGGTTGATATACTGACTATGATTACAGAAATCAGATGATTATGAAGGGAATTTCAGTTTGCTTAATTTGATATCTAATTTTTTTTAGTATGTTTTGTAATTCCAGTTGGATTCTGGTTGTAAGGCTTTAAAACATGGGTATGTTCTTTCTTTCTTTCTAATTTCTGAAACAATCTAATAATTAATTAATTACTTTTAATTTCTGATTGGACCTTGAATATTTTGGCATCTTGATCAGTAAGATTATTGGTGGGGATTTGAATTATCAGCTTGCTAGTGGTTACGATGATACATATGAGTTACTTAAGAAGAATGATTGGCAGGCACTATTAGTGAAGGATCAGGTAATTAAATTGAATTTTTATATATGTGACTGTTTCTTACGTAGCATGTTCTTCTCTTCATTGCTTATTATCTCTATTCATTGATTCCACTCCACTTGGCAGCTAAGGATAGAACAGAGAGCTGGTCGAGTATTCAAAGAGTGGAAAGAAGGGAAGATATATTTTGTTCCAACTTACAAATACTTATTCAATTCTCACTAATATGTTGCCCAAACGTCCAAGTCCAAGGAAAAACGACGCACTCCAGCTTGGTAAGATTCCATATATCAAATTCAAAACTAAACCTTTTCTTATCCACAAACGAAATCAATTAATATCAATATATCTATAATGTGACGTGTCGGCATCTTGTGATGTCAGTTTCTCTCCAAAATATATTTTATTTAAATATTAATTTATTTTAATTGTTTATTTAATTTTTTTATGCAAATAAGATTTCTGATGCAATTAATGTTATACTTTATGAGTTTAAATTTTAAATTTTTAAACATGTGATTTCAGTTTTTAAAATAATAACTTTGAGGTTTGCCCATACATCTTCTCTTACTTCCTATTTAATTTTTTTAAAATAAAAATTTAAATTTTGAAATATGTAGTGGTTCTGGAAATCGTGAATTAGTTGAAAAATTAACTGAGAATAATTGTTAGATACTTTTCCCACACCACACTGCAAACTGAACCAACTTTTCATTTACAATGCACCCCTTTAATGAGAAACATATAATGAATGAGGATAAGGAAAGCTACGCTAGAGCACATCCTATTCTGGATTACATTTCTTTTTCCCCTTTCCTGAAGCTCGGCTCTTCTTTCCCGTTTCTTCTTCATCCCACTTCTCCCCCTTCTCTTAATCGCGCCTGTAGCTGTGTTTGTGTGCTTCTCTTGGCCGCAGTTGTGGCTGTGATTTCGTTCTTCCCTGTGCATGTCGTTGTGATTTCGTTCTTCCCTGCAGTGTGAAGATGGAGATAGGAATCATGTAGTAGCAGTTGAGCAGTGAGATTGGGGCGCGGCATGAAGTTGTAATTTCTTTCTTCTAGGGGAAATTAAGAAGACTAGAAGCTGGGGCAATGGTTCTTGCTGACAGGTGCGTTGTCTGCATTTACGAATCTTTTATTTTTCCCGCTCAAAATGATGGGAGATCAAGGTATGGAAGAGAAGATGAAGCTTATACGGATTCATCTGTCTTTGTCAAGTACAACAAAATGCTACATGGGAAATAAACTGAAAGACGTCGCAAACATGACATGACATGACACGCTTACAATTAAGTTTCTTAGAAGGTATATCCATTATGCCAAGCATAGAATTCAACCTGACATACCTATGGTTCATGATTCTGAAGTTTTGGGACTGATTTTCAATCATTTATAGGGCCATATGGGACGAAAATAAATGCTTGGGTTTATAACCAAGGAAGACTGGATTGCAGCTATTTCATAGTTTCCTTTTGAAGACGCAACTGATGAGATTGTTTTTCTTTTAAACTCCAATGTTTCATCTTAATTTTTGTAATGTATTCTACCACTTTAAAAAAATAATGAACTTCGGCAATAATTTCATTGAGATTCAAGGAATTTGCCAAGTGTAAACCTTTTCATTTAGGATCATCCAAAGCAGGGCAGAGTGAATAGTGTATAATAACAGAAAATATATAGTACTGCAATGCATGTGTACTTATTTTTATAATTTTTATGTATATAAGTGAGTGTTTAGTTTATTTTTGGTTGTTAAATTTTTATTTATAATTATAAAAATATAGATGTTTCTATTTATTTCATGTCATTATAAATTTCAACTACTGATACAAATGATAGTCTTGGTTTTAATATTTTTTATAAATCTTAAAATATATATGTACTACAATATTATTTTAATTATAAATAAAAGCTTAAATATGTTTTTAGTCTCGATAAATATAAGTCGTTTTTTTTTCATCTATAAAAATTTTCCGTTACCCTTTTTTGTCTATACTGTTAACTTTTAGTTCATGTGGCAAATGGAATGTCACATCAGCATGTCACACGTGTTATTTTTATCCAATTTAAATTTTTTTAGTCCGTATAAATATGATTCTTTTCGTTTTAGTCCCTACAATTTTGTTTGATTTTTTACCTCAATTTCATCTCAATTCAACATCACATTGTTCTTTTGCTTTCACTGCATTTTTACACTTGAAATTCTGGAGCTTTTCATGGATTTAAAAAAGTAAATTCTTTATGTATTCAATTATTTGAAATTTCAAAACACTTGGATTCCCTATATATAGGAAAAAACATGTAACTGTGACACCCTTCTACCCCTATTCTTAAACATTAAATAATTTGAAATATATAAAGATGACACTCCACACTGGGTAAAAAGGTTCACAATTCTCGTTGTATAAAACGTCATTTACCCTCAAAGTAAAATAATTTAAAGTAGAAATAGCAATCCACTGCTTTCAAAACTCTTAAGCAGCGGAATCTCCCAAAATAGAAATAACAAGGCATTCTACTTGTCGTGCAAGACAATTAAAGAAAAGTTTATAAATTATTCCTAACTAAAAAACATAAAGAAAAGAACCCTCAATAATATTCCCTGATGTCACATGTACCAGAGCAATACTCCCTTTACTCAACACTCGACACCAACTGTGTCATCATCATCACCTGTAAAATAGCCACAGTATAACGGTGAGGAAAAGAATACTACTCATACATACACATAGAAGACTGCCCTATCCTCACCCTCATGTAAACAACATCATCATATAACTCATTCTATTAATAAATATAAAACATAGTCATCATCATCATATACACCAACAACATCAATATCACCACAATCATCATAATCATCATTATCATCAAAATCATCATTATCATCATACTCATCATTATCATCAACATCATCATACTCATCATAACCATCAATATCATCATAATCATCAATATCATCATAATCGTCATAATTATCATTATCATCATACTCATCATTATCATCACAATCATCATTATCATCGTATCATCATAACCATCATTCACCTCCCTGAGATGTACTTCACCCACTCTAGGCTTGTACACCTCAGGTACCATATTCAATTTCATCATAATCAGTGTTCACCTCCCTGAGTTATACTCAGGTACAATCATCAACATTATCATAGTCATTACTCACCTCCCTGAGTTATACTCAGGTACCATAATCATTGACATAATCAATACTCACCTCTCTGAGTTACACTCAGGTACCATAATCAATAACATAATCAATACTCACCTCCCTGAGTTACACTCAGGTACTATAATCACCTCCCCGAGTTAGACTCAGGTACAACATTCACCTCCCTGAGCTACACTTCACCCCTCATTGGCCTTGTGCATCTCAAGTACAATCACCACCCTGAGCTACACCCCGCCCCTCATTGGGCTTGTGTATCTCAGGTACAACATCATATATATACTCAAGCATCATTTACAGCATAAGGTTAATTAAATCATCATCACCATTATCAACTCCCCGAGTTATACTCAGGTACACTATTCACCTCCCCGAGTTAGACTCAGGTACAACACTAACATCATCATCATCAATCATTCTCATCATGGTTCATCATAAATATCACCACTCATCATCATCATCAATCATTATAATTAACACCGTTCATCATCGTCATATATTAACATATATATTCACCACCATCATCATCATAAAAAATTATCATAATTATCACCAAATATCATTATCATCATAATAACACCAATCATCATCATTCATATTCACCAATCATCATTATAAAAAATCATCATAATTATACATCAAACTCGATATAAGCAATCATCCATCACAAGGATTCACCAATCCACACTGGTAATCGATTACACACCTCCTGTAATCGATTACCTGCAAACAAAGTCTCCGGTAATCGATTACCAACCCTCGGTAATCGATTACCTGCAAGCAATCAACCTGGTAATCGATTACCAACCCTTCTGTAATCGATTACCTACACACCAACTCTCTGGTAATCGATTACAGCATCTCTGTAATCGATTACCTGCGAGAAAACAGCCCTCCTGGTTGCCCAGAACCCTCTGGTAATCGATTACCACTCCTGGTAATCGATTACCCGCGACGCGCGCAGATCGCAGTTCTTGCGATCTCCACCAATTCCAAACCTCTCTATTCAATCTCTAATCATTCCTTTTCATCAGAATATCATCTATATGCATTCATATTCATCAAACTCAACAAGAGTATCAATCTTTAACAGTTTTTCAAGGTTTTCCCATCAAAACCCCAAATCATCAAACCCTTATTAATCCCCTTTTCACTATTCATATTATTCTCATTCAATCTCCTCAAGATTCATCAAGAATCATACAAACAATCATCAATTTACAATTTTCATCATCCATACTCAATATATCAATTATTAATATGAATTAAAGTCTTAGGTTACTACCCAAGCATCCCCCACATGCATATATAAGCAGCACCCTCTCCCCCACCGTACCTTGAAGTGAAGATCGAACCATAACAGTACTTGATTCTCAATGATTATTCTGCAGCAACCCCTTCTTGAGACGTCGTTTCTCCTCTCCTTAGCGTTTCGCTCTCTGACGATTATACGAATAAGGATTAAGGTGAATTGAGAACCCCTCCTTAAATAAATACTTAATTGGGCTAGGCCCACTCTCAACCCACTTATTCTATTTATTATTCTTATTACTTATTAAATAACCTTATGGATAAAACTGCTCATAATATTAATCCTATTATTTATTTATTTATTTCTTCTACTTTATTAATTTAATTTTATTTTATTTTACTTAATAAAATTCAGGATGTTACAGTAACGACATTTTTCTTAGCAATTCTTTTTTTTTTCTATCTATTGACTGAAAACTTTTTCATTTGATTTACAATCACAAGCCTTTATGTTGGTGAGCACAAATCTCATTAACTTACAAGTTAATAAACATAATCAAATGAAAAATTTTTGTTGGTACATAATCATAAAAAAAATAATTGAGAAAATAAAGGTCGTTTCAAGTGTTTCCCCCCTTTATAGAGTTAATTCAAGTGTATTAAAATTTCAAATAATTAAACACATAAAGAATTTATTTAATTGAACCCATGAAGAGTTCAAGAATTTCAAGTGTAACAATGCATTATAAGCAAAAGGATACTGATGTTGGACGAGGATGAGATAAAGGTGAAAAAAAATTAGAGATGAAAAATAAAAAAAATACAGGGACTAAAAACAAAATGATCATATTTATAGAGACCAAAAACAAATTTAAGCTGAGCATAAACAACGCATGTGACAAGTTGATGTGACACTCTGTTAGCCACATCAGCTTAAAGTTAACAACAGGGATAAAAAAGGCTAACAAATTTTTTTGTATAAATGAAAAACAAGAAAAAAATTACAGGGATTAAAAACAAAATAACCCATATTTACTGGACTTAATTAAAATATATTTAAGCCTAAATAAAAAGAAACTAGCACCGCATAACTTGAAACTAGCTTGCATATATACTTTTATAAAATGTAAAAAAATAAATTAAAAGATACTAGCATAAAATGGAGATGAAATTTAATTTTAAAAAGTTAAGTTTAATAATAATTTATAAATATTTCATTTTATTTAATTTTAATTGAAAAAATTTAAGTAATTATTTTTAAATTTAAATGTTACCTTCATTGCATACGTAGATCTTCATAACATTAAATATTATACCTCTTATAGGTAATATAAATCTCTTAAATGTTAACTTACTTACAATATTAGTAGATTTAGATGTTTTTAAAACTGAAACACAATGGAATTTTGTAATACTAATGCTTAAACCTATCATGTTTTCATTTGTTTCTTATTGACATTTTATTAGTATACTAAGGCATTATTTTTATGATTGCTTAATGGGTTTTCACGTGTTTATATGTTATCTATTAATATATATTATTATTTTACTAGAATTGAATAATTTTTCATGTATCGCACGGGTGTAAGTCTAGTTGTTTTAATTCTGAATTAATCAACCATGAGCATGAGATTAATTATTATCTTGTTTGGTCAACTCAGATATAACCTTATTCAACTATGGTTTCAATTCTTTACATGTTGATTTGCTTGTCTCATGTCTCACTTGTGGACCCTTTTGCTTCCCTTTAGCACCCTTTTGCTTCCCTTTAGCATTTTCATATTTGTGAAAGAAGCTAATCTTAATCATATAATTATATACATATGGTTAGATTTGATTTTATTTAAATTTAATTTGGTGGTAAGCCATGGTGTCATGAAAAAACAATATATATACATATATAATAAATGAATTGTGGAATCATTGATTTTTGTTTACTAGGTTGGCCCAATCACATTTCAGACTAAATTTCAGCCACATCTTGTTTGGAGCCTTGATCAGGTTGGTTGCATCATTATTAGTGCCATTTCAAATGCAAATTCAGAATATGCATGTGTTGATTTCTGAAAGAAGTAAATGTTTTTTTATAGAAATTTCATTTTAGAAATGTGGGTGTCGGTCCAGCTTGAATCTCTTTAGCGATTGATTAAATTACACTGGCAATATTAGTTTTTTTTTTTTTATTAAAAGGAGGGCCTAAGCCCAAAGACTACACAAAAATTGTGCGCTCAAAGGAGACTCCTACATAATTTTGCCAGAGGAGATTACTAATCACAGAAGGGGATTCTGCATCATGTGGATTCCATAAGGGAGGTTGAGACCGATGTTAGCTAATCTATCAACTACTTGATTAGATTCAGATAAATCTATCAGAAGCCAAGACCTTGGACAATGCAATTTCCAAAGACATCTAGTTGCTCTGCATTTTCATGGTTCTTACCTCTGACCTGATGTTGTTAGCGTGGCATTCTCTTCTCTAGAAGAAATTTTAAGTTTTGAGAGTACTGTTCATACTTTTTAAACACTATTCATAGATTAAACTTACTTATTTTAATTGATTTGTGTCAACACAGATAGAAGCAAATGTATTGAGGAAAAGTGTGATTAACTTGCTCTTAAGAATACGTGGTTCTTTTTAAATAATATTTTAATATTTAAAAAATATTCTGTCTATGCAACTTGCAAGTGAATAGGTGGTCGTACTTATGAGGGGTAGAGCTTTGATGAGTCTGATGCATTTGGAAAGGGCGGGGAAATGAAATCTTTCTAAAAGTGATATTCAAAATTTGAAATCAAATTAAGAGGGAATTAGGAATTTAGGATAGACTTCAGAGTAGATTTTCACTTTTGTTTTCATAATTTAATGGGGTGGTCTTCACTCTTCAATGATTCGGGCATTTGTATTCAAATCAAAATATTGATTGAATGAACCAATGGCGATGATATCAGGGTTGTATCACCCGATTAGGACCCTGTGCGGACGGCGTGAGAATTGGAGATTGAAGGTTAAACTGGTGAGAATGTGGAATATGACACCTGTTGCTAAAGAGGTATTGATGTTAAATTGATGCTTCTTCGTTCATTAACTTCACCTGAATTAGCCGCTCTTTTATTCGGTTGTATCTATATATTTAGATCATGCAAGGGGAAGGATAGAGGCAACAATCCCGAAGCAGCATGTGATCAGATTTGCGCATTCTCTGGTGGAGGGGGAGGTCTACAGGTGAACATACTTTGGTCTCCTTTGCAATAATGGAAAGTTCAGAGTCGTTGTGTTCCTCTCCCTCTCAAACCGTCACTCCCATTTCATCTTCTCTACTCAATCTTAAATCCCCCCTATCCCTCTTTCTCTTCTCTCTCTCTCACGCCTTCTCATTTCTCATCTTCGTTTCTCAAAATTCTCACTCATCCCTCTTTCTTTGCCTAAATCTAAGAATGTGTCTTCTTTGTCAGTGAAGGAAGATTTGAAGAGCTTCTGGAACCCTAATAAGGGAACTGTCCCTGTTTCATGGAGAAGAAACAACATATATCCTCTTTCTCAGTTGGAGGCAGAGCTGTGTCGCGCTTCCTTCCTGCTGGTAGGTAACCAAATTCTTATTTTCTCTTTGCTTCTAAGTTGAAGCTTCCATTCGATTTAACTGACCTATATTCTCTCTGTTTTGTTTTCTTATGTGCATTTCTTCTCATATGTTTTGAAAAACCGTGTGCTTTAGCTCTAATAGGAGAAATGTTTGAAAATCAGGGAGCTTTCCATTTCGTGTTTCGAATGAGGCGGACAAGGTGCGAGATAACCTCAACTTATATTTTCTGTGTTTTTTTTCCTTTTTTTTCTGGCTATTTTTATTGTCTTTGTCTTTGTCTTTGTAAATTCTCTCAGCATTCTTGCTTGGCTCTTTTTTAGATTCTACTAAACAGAGGAATATATCTAACGGGAAAATGCTTTTTGGGTTAAATTTATGTATGTCCCAGTTAGTTAGTTATGCTAATCTATCCTATTGTGTTTTATGGTTATATTTTTTACATTTTACTGTTCTTTAGTTGATTTGTGCCTTATAGTTCATCAAGCGAGATCACTGTAAGGAGAGAAAAAAAACACAGTACTGTTGTTTGCACTAAGTTGCATAATCAAGCTTCATTTTTTCATGATGAATGAATGACAACAAGTGAGGAATAAATTTAAAGGAGCTTAGAAATAGATTTAAAGGGAGCTGAATTTTTTACCTTTTCTGTTTAATTTGAATGGGGTTAGAGTTGTCTCTACATGTTAGGTGATTTCCTTTTTGGCTATTTCCCTGTTGCTTCTTTTTTGGCTCATTTTCCTTCCACTTCTGTCTGTTAGAATTGCCTCTACACTTTGGTTAATTTCCTTTTTGGATTATTATAAATGGATGAACTAAGTTGGTGTGTGTGTATTTGAATGTTGTGTACATATCTGAACCGAGCCTGACATTCCTTTTTGTCTTTCTCTGTTTTAAGGATTTACATTTTCTTATGTTTGTAATGAAGGAGAAGAAGAGTAAAGATGAAATCCGTTTAGTGAATAACCATATTAAGTAGGAGATGGCCTTGGCACCTTACTTAAAGGTAATCTCTGCAATTATTTAATTAATCCTCACAATAGTCAGCTCAATTGTTGATTGTCAATATAAATCATAGGTTTTTAGTTCTTGCAGAATGAATATTATCTGAAGATTGGCAATAGCTTTAGTTTTTAGTTTGTCAAAATTTTTAATTTAACTTATATACCATGCTCAAATGACATTAAGTTCAGCATCTGATAATTCTATTCTCATACTTATATTTATCTACAATTATAATGCTCAATCTTGGAAAGTTGGCTTATGAGTTTGGTCTCCTCCTGTTGTGCATACTTAATTCCTGATGATCTTTCTTCCAGATGCTTGTGATTGAATTTGATCTCTTTTATCCTTAGAGAACAAAAAAGAAGCTACTTAGCTTTAACAATGTAGCCTTTTACTAGGCATTTGGAATTTGGTTCTTTTGTGCGGCCAATTTGTTCTTGCAAGGCTAGCCTTACAAAGTCATCAGGACAAAGAATTTAGGGTTAGCTGGATTGTTAATCTAGAAATTGCACCATTATGTCAGAATTAAGATGCACTTTTTCATGGGGAAGTTTAGGGGATGGCAAGTTAGAAAAGCATAAAAGATCATGAAAACAAGGAGATGCCAAGAATATACTCAGGTCAGGCTACTCTTCTTCTTTCCATAAGTGGATAAAGCACCCACTCTTTTAGAAATGAAAGCATTGCTGATTGCTGTCTTTTACAAAGAAATATAATTAAATGTTTACTTTTAGCCTCTTGGTTAGTGGATGGGAAATTTAAGTTTTGTTTGATTTGTCTGGCATTATTCTTGTGACTGTTAAGGCAACTTGTAGAAGAGTGAGTATTAGGGCAAGATATAAAAAAGACACATCATAAGGTTTCGTCCAAAGGAGGAGGCCTGGGTTTCATCCAACATATGAACTGAACAATTATAAATTTCAACATCAATATGATGAGACCCCAACTTTAAAAAGTTGACCATATTATGTGTCACCAAAAAACCCCCAGCTTTTTCTCATGATGTATTCCTTTTTTGAGTGAAACAAAAAGTTCAAGAAAGTGGTAATCCTTTAATCTAATCTCAAAGTTTCTTACAATTTGAGCAGATTTTAACTAAAATCTATTTTTCACCTATCATCCTAAAGACCACAAGAACCTAAACAATTGAGTTAAAACTTAACCTATATACAACCACTTCTCACTCCCCTGAGCTCTCACAGGAGCTTCCAAGATTGGAAGTTATGTCATGCACCAAAACCCTGATTATGTTTCTTCCTGATGATCTTGAAACATCCATGCACTCCTGCAGGTCTGCATCACAGGCTATCAAAACCCATTCATGATCATCATCCAGGTACTTGATATCAAATGTACCCACCTCTAAGTTCAATCTTTTGGCAACTTCTTTTAATTCCACAATGCCACGGGTCAAAGAGACCCGGAACCTTATGATATCTTCTCTATATGTTGCCTTAATAGTCACACTCTTCATATCATTCCTAGCTGCAAAAGGTGTCACTGTTTTATTAAGAGTATCCATACACTGCTTAGGATCCAAATATCCAATTCAGAACCTGGAGGATTAGTCCCACAAGCTTCTGTAGCCAGATCCTCCAAAATGGCCTCTGCTACTGAAGGACACGAATTTCTTAAGTCTTTAGAGTTACCAGCATCGTCTATTAGCATTCCTCCAAATGGCTCTTGAAGTTCTGTAGCCACAATGTCAGGCCTATGGTAAGAGGTTGGAGAGTTCAATGTATTAATTGGCTGCACTGTTGACTCTGGTGATCCCCTCAGCAAAACACATTACTCATTGTTGGATGTAATGAATATATCTTTTACAGGTGAACTTTCATTTGGGGGACTGCCATGGCATGAACCATGTGAAGTAGGATTTGTGGTGGTCCTGAATTGTGTGTTTTGATGGTGTTGCAACTTTGAGTCTGTGGGATACAATTGAATTATTTCTCTGATAAATATTTTTTTGGGGAAATTTGCAACTGATCATTGTTAAATTGTTCTGTGAAATACTTTTTTTGGTTTGAAACTGCTTTGTTTCAATAGTTGGGTGGGTGACTTGGTCCAGTTAATGTGGCAGCTTCTGGTGAGTTTGGTTTCCTTCCAAAACTTCAAGGACCTCCCCCCTCTCTTCATGGCCAATGATAAAATGACAGAAACTTGCTTCAGGTTTTTAATAAACCCCAAATGGTTTCATTAAAAACATAGGTTTTTATATAGCAAAAAGGCTTGGTGGTTGGGGTTGTTTTGTGTAGATGCAGTAACAGTTTGTGACCTGTTTTGATCACAATGCTGAATATGAGAGGGAGAATCCGGCCTCATTACAATGACACCAGCACTCATTCTAATACATATATCATGGAATGAAATTTTTCTGGCCTTATAATTTCTAGAATCATCACAGACACACATACAGATATGTAATTCCATGATTTTCTTCAATTGAGGCTTCTTTTATTTATTATTTTACAGTTAACAGTGCTGACTGTTTATGCCTTTCTTTATGGAAAAACGTATTTGGTAAGTTGGATTTTGTTAAACTTCCATGCCTTTAGTTTTTTTAAGCTTTCTGTTATTTCAATATATCATACTTAGTATGGAGAAACCATTTTTTGTTCAAAATTTCTTTATCTTTTTTATAGTGTCAAATATTTGTGGTTCTACCAGATTTAGGTCTATGGTTGTTTTTCCATTTTTGTGAAAATTTTCTGTTTTGAGCATCTTATTTGCATCAATCTCTTAATCTTTATTTAGCAATTTATGTTTTGAGTTTTATTGGCAATAGACAAAAGGGTTGTCTACCCTCTACAGTACATACCCTGTACTACAAGTGAATGATAAAAGAACACAGCTAATATAGCTATGTACAATAAAACTCAAAACAAATTACCTGTAGTTGTGTTTATTTCTATACTTATGAATACAAGTGCAATCTGTTTCTAGGCACTATCTGGTGTTGGTGAAACCATTGAAGACAAGGGCTAAGATAACCAAGAACACTGCCCTTAGTGCTGCTTTGAATACCCAGTTCCTCTTTCAAATTGGTGTCTTCACTATTGTGCCAATGGTTGCTACTTTACTGTTTCATTAGTACAAACTATCTATTGTGAGAAAGCACAAAGATGCATTCAAATGTCATGATGGGGTTTATTGCTACTTTACTGTTTCATTAGTTATGGCTTTCATCCCAAAAAATTATGAAGAATTTCATCCTGCTGGTCAATTTGACTCTCAAGTCAAGTTTGGATAATGACAGTTTCCTGCACCTTAATATATGCCCCGTTAGCTTCTCTTAATTTTTATAATACCCATAATATTTTGGTATATTTTATAATAGTCTTTGTAATCAAACAATATATCTCATTATGATTTAAGCAAAGTATTACACTAACGTTGCATTAAATTGTGGAAGCCAGCAGAAAAAAAAAATAGCTCAGGCCCAAACAAACTTATAGATAACCAAAGTTGATATGTATTTGTGAATGTTAATTTTGTTCAATCTTAATTAGTATTATTATATATCTTCATATGAATTGAATAACATATTAATTAAAAAATTTAATTGATTATTTTTAACAGAGGACAGGAAAATCTAGGGCCCTGTAACAAATTTGTGACAGTGGTCTCTGTTGATGGAGCAATTCCGTCGAGTTATGCAAATTTCACAAATCCTAGATTTAATTTTTCCAGTAAACAAATTTAAGTGGGAAACAATTTAGTAGAGGTTTCTTAAATTTGTTATCAGGATTTAAAAGGCTTCTTGGATCAGTTAGAGCATTACACAATTTATAGTTGTGGAATCTAAGTTATAATGAGCTGATAGGTGATATATATTTCTACGCAAAAGATTGAAAAGCAAAAATTTTGCACACACTAGAACATTTAGAAATGAAGAGTATCTTATATTATAAAATAAAATACATACTTTTGACGTTGAGTTAACAATTTTATAAAATGAACACGATATGAAATCAAAATTTATGATGATCAACATCATATAAAATGAACACCGTATATAATTTTGTTTCATGCTGAATTACTAATTAGTAATGTAATTTTGACACAAACTATATAGAGGTGTCAATTTGGGTTGAGCTCGGTGAGCCAACCTGACTCACCGGTGGGTTGGGTTGGTAAAATACAGATTCACATTTTCACGGGTCAAAAGTGGGTCAATCCACTTAACTCACGAGACAAAGTGGGTTCGACCTAGATTGAGGTGGGTAAGCTCACTTTTTTAATTTTTTTTATTTTATATATTTTTTAAGTCATTTTTATAATTTTTTTATATTTTTTCTAATTTTTTTTTGACTTTTTTTTATAATTTTTTAAGTTAGGTTAGCCCGCTCGCTTAACCCACCAACCCGCGGTGGGTCGAGCTGGATTGGTATTTTTTCAGCTCACCAGAAAAGTGAGTCAACCCGGTTTGGCTCACTTTTAGCCTAACCGGTGGTGAGCCAACCCGCATGAGCCGGGTTGGCTCACTTTGACACCTCTAAAACTATGGCTGTGTCTAGGGTATGTCACTGCATGAGCGACATACTGGTATGACACCTATTAAAAGTCGTTGGATCACTTTCATTTTTGAATAAACGGCCCTGATTGGTTGATTATTTTATTCTAAATAATTGAGCGATCTATTATTACTACTAAAAAAGGTATCATACCGGTATGTTACCCATGTGGGTGACACACCCTAGAAGCACCCTAAAACTATAGTAGTAAATGATTATATTATAAATAAAAAAATTTGAAAATTGTGTATTAATATATAAGTTATATGTGTAGATATTTATATTAAATAGAGAAAATTTCCTATGTGGAATGTTAGTTAATATCTAAATAATTAAATCATTTGGAGATAAATTAATATCTAAATAATTAAATCATTTGGAGATAAAAACATTGATTCTTGGCGGAGTGTAAGGAAAAGACTATGTTATAAGAGATAAAACTGACTTTGGTGATCACTACGCCTCGAAAGAAATTAGTCTTTAACTATCGATTAGGAAGAATATCCTTAATTCATACAAAAAAATAATAATTTAATAAATTAATTTATCACTTTTTAAATATTAACTTTCATTTAAAAATTATTTTTTCGGTTTTCAATTAACTCATCAATTTTTTTATAGTAATATAAGTACAAACATGTAGTGGTGTAGGTTATATGCACGGGCTACACACACTAGTTCTTTACATGTTGATTTGCTTGTCTCATGTCTCACTTGTGGTTGTGGACCCTTTTGCTTCCCTTTAGCATTTTCATATTTGTGAAAGAAGCTAAACTTAATCATATAATTATATACATATATATGGTTAGAATTGGTTTTATTTAAATTTAATTTTGAGAACAAGTGTTTCTGTTTAATTGGTCACTAACAATGTTTCCCACTTTCTTTTTCTGCTGCTGCAGGTAGCTTCTGCAGGGAGGCTAACCAATCGTTGCATATCAGAAGTATTGGTGGCTGATTGAGATATGGCATGGCAATATTTTTACTTCTTGAGTAAAATTCAACTATTACATTTAAAAATGACCATATAGGACATGCCCCTTTGATTCTTCATATTTTGGAACATGAGTACAATAGTAGTCTAACATGAGTATAATAGTAGTATGTGTATTCTTTAAATTTTGAATATATATTTAATTTTAATTTTTAATTGAAGGGATAAAAACAGCTACAACGACCATTTCAGTGACTCATCTCAAGGTTATATATGTCATCAGCTTTGTCAAATTCTCAAGAATAACTAGGCATTAACTACAGAATAGCTAGCATAGCTAGGATATTCTTCGACCTTTTATATCGCGGTTCCGAAAAAAAAACCGCGGTAGAAAAACTAAAAGATTATCGCGGTTTCGAAAAACAACCGCGATAATTTCTTTTTATCGCCCCGTGCAAGAACACAATTATAACTGTGATAAAAAGGCAATTTTAACCGCGATAAAAAGCATTTTTTGACATAGTGAAATAAAAGGAGGAGAAATGATTTGTTAGTTTGGTAAGATAGAAAATGACAAAAGAGAAATTGTCAGGCTATGGTACTACTAAAAATTTCTCCGCTAATTTGCGGAGAAAATGTGTAGAGAGAAAGTAGAAATACTTTTTCAACCTGTGTGAGTGCTCATAATCTTTGTGGACAAAGATTGCCCCTGCTAGCACCACCGAGACACCAACGGATTAGGATTGTTTTTTTTTTTTTTTAATTTTGAAATCAAGGATCAGTATTGTTTAATACAATATCATAGATTGTAATTTAAAGAGATAAAATTTTGCTTTCTGAATTTTGTAATGACTTTGTTACCATATTTTTCCAAATCATATTAATAGGGTTTTCGTTTTTTATTTTTTTGATTCTCTATTTTCGGGTTTGGTTTTTGTGATTTATATTGGATTGCATATATATACACCCCTAATTATAATACATGTATCATACTTAATTTTTTTAATTAATCAAACTTATAAATTTATTAATTTTAAATATAACTTTATTGATTTTACATAAATTAGTTACATATTATTTATAAAGTTAAATATTTTAATTTTTTTATAAACTCTACTTAAAAATATTTATTTAGGGGTATTTTGGTCTTTATAAATTATAATATAATTTTTCTCCCTTCTATTTCTCTTATACCAAACAAAAGTATGATTTCCCTCCACCCTATTTCATTTATATTTCTTTCCTACCAAACAACATAGTTTCTTATAAATTTCTCACCTTTTTCTCTCCACCTCATTTCTCTTTTTTCTATTTCTCTCCACCCTACCTGTAACGTCCTAATTTCTCAATTCAAGAATAATGTCCGTTAGAAACACTATTCTGAATTTCTGAAATTATTTCGCGCATTTTGTGTATCGACAAAAAAATTCACATAACGCTTAAGCAATCCAACGCTTGCTTAGGCTTCCACAAAATTCATACATCAAAGGTTCAATATTAATTCTTAACTAAGTCTAGGGAAAGAACCTACACCTTTGGTGTTATGGTTCATAAAACTCCTACCGGAAACCCGACAAAGTTTCCCCTGAAAATTGGACATTTTCCCAAGTTTTACAACTTCACCTGAAACTCAGAAAAGTACCAATACGGTTTATAATATCATCATACAATTTCAATCTACAATAAGGCCTCCATGGCCAAACCAAAGTCTATACATCAATACATCAATAAAATTCCAATTAACAAATGCAATTCCAAACACTTTGCTCCAACTGAGACCTCTATTCTTCCATCAGAAACCTGTACAACGACCTGCACAACTGAAAGTAATTCCCATATCATGGGATGAGACTACGTTCCAGTGAGTGTGACAATAGTGTGTGCGGTGTGGGGGAACATAACACATGGAGTACATGAGCATGCCATGATTGAATCAATTCATGAAAGCATTCATAACAACGAAACAAGACATGTAAGGTTATCCATCCAATGACAATCATAAATGTAGTGTTAGTCCGGAAGTGTTTTACCTAACACCTAAGGGGTCTTTCCACTTTACATGAGGCTAGACTGAGCTCAGACTAACAGGAACCGTCGTTCCTGAAGGCCATAAGACCTTACCAAATTAACCTGATAGATTCAAACATGATTACTTGATTCTTTTAACATGAGTCCATGGACCGGAGATAAGTCTCAGAACATGAGTCCATGGACCAAATCTTGCTTATTTAACATGAGGTCTAAAGACCCAAAATCCTTTCATGAGGCCCGAAGACCCAAAACCTTTTCCATGAGGTCCGAAGACCCAAAACCTTTTCCTTTACCATGATGAGGGTTAGAGATTCAGAACATAATCAATTATCATATGAATCATGAGACTAATCATGCAAACAAGTCATTCATAACACCTCCCAAAACCTTAATCTTGCCTAGGGCACATGTGAGAGCTGTTTAATCATACCTTCCTTGCAAAAACATGAGGGTAAGCATGAACATGAGCATACATATGCATGGACAACATTTCCAATCCTTAATTTCGTAAAACCCCCCAAATCATCTAACCTAGGGTTTGGACCACGAGAGCATACAACCAATTCAACAACCCTAGCTTCCTCTAATCATCATCAATCATAAATGCAAGCAGGGGAAGAGAGAATAGGGGGCATGCAAAGGAATTCATACCACATACAAGCAAGTGAGTGAACCACACTCACCTTAGAGTAGAAATAGGGATGGTGGAGAGATGGAGAGTGGTGATCCCTAGCTCTTCAAGTGATTTGGGGCTCCAACCAAGCTCCTTGATCCTCTTCTTCTTCCTCCTCCAAGCTCCCAAGCTCCCTCCTCTCTCCCTCTCTCTAAGGTGAAAAGGGAAGGGAAAGAATGAGAGAAAGTGAGCCCTAATCGTGGTTTATAATCCTGAAAGTTCCTTCTCGCTATTCTCGCTTAAGCGAGCCTGTCGTGCCTTGAAATGCATGCTCTCTGGACAAATCTCGCTTGCTCGCTTAAGTGAGTATGACAGCAAAAACTTATACAAGATTTTTCTGCATAACTCGCTCAAGCGAGCCTGCCTCGCTTGAGTGAGAGGTCTGATGCCTAAATTCTCAACTTTCACTCTTCCTCTCCTTTCCACTCATTCCTAGGCCTGAGACATACCGTTACACTTCAGAATTCTTGCTCTACAGTTCTACATGTAGCCTAGGTGTAATTATTTAGGATGTTACACTAATCCTCCTTCCTTAACCTCATTTCCTTACCCTTAAACACTATATTCCTCTCCAACTCAGGTTGTGACCCCTTCTAAGTTCATCCTACAGTTATTTGACCTAACGCTTGGTTAATCCTCCAGAACCTCTTACATCTTGACCCTATTAGTTTAGATATCCATTTTCACATTCAATCCCAACTTCCTATCTAAATCTACATTCTAAGCTCCAACTTCCCATACCATTCCCAATTCTCTGATTTTTGGCTGAACCCACAACCTAATCCTCCACTACAGTTCATAGGTCCTAGTTTTGGGATGTTACACTACCAAACACAGTTTGCATAGGTCCCACTAGGAAGAGGGTACGTAGTTGGCTAGAGTTACCAACTTTTCTTAAGGCATGTTGAGTAAGCCTATCTCAATTAATGTTTGAGATGAAGACCATGTCTATATATGTCTCATAAGGAAAGATTGTCCAAGTTATCAAGACGGTCATTGTGTGATACGATCCTAGTCGGAGAAGACCCCTGTTCAACTACGGTATGGGTTATCTCAGCCTAGTCTAGAACAAATTCCTTTTTAAATATAATTATTATAAAAGTTGCATATTGACTAATTGACAAGCTCTTATATATAAGAAAACTTAACTTAAAATATATAACTAATAGGGAAATCACATGCCTTTATAGAAGAATAAACTGAATTTTGTTTTTTTTTGCTTTAAATCACATATGAGAAGAAAGACACGTGTATAGTATTCACTCATAATTGTATGTGCTTGATGTTAGCACAAGAGACTCATATGGGAATGCATGATGTGCAAAAATGAAGGGAATTAGCAAACGAGTAACCATTGCGGACACATGACATATGGTACATATAATCACAAATATTGAGTATTAATACAAGGAATCGTTAGCATACTAGTCCATAAATAAGAGGTCATGATTGCATGATTAATGATCAAATTTTTTGTATTTCAATGATCCATTATTTATTTAAGTATTCATCTTTTAGATGGTATCTATGCATTGATCAACTTCACAACTTCAACTCCTTTGAGACTTCGATATATGCATTCCAAGTCTCTTTTAGCCCCATTAATTCAATATAAGGTTGTAATGAGGAAATCGAGGTTAAGAGAGACTAATATTATAATTTTTCCTATAATCAATCAACCCATAGAAAATGCAATTTTATTATTATACATATAATTATATATTATAATATAATAAAAATTAAAAACTAAACTAAATATAAAATGCTGAATTAATTAAGATATAAAAGCTTATAGTTATATATATATATATTGTAAGTAATTACTTAATATTATATTTTATCAAGATAAAATCTATATAATTAAATTTATATAAATATGTTATTTTATATTAATCAATTACTTAAATCAAACACTTCTATAATTTTGTGTGTTTAAAAAAAATAACAAAATTTGAGGGGCCATATGTCCTCATTGCCCCAAAGGGGCGAATCCCCAGCAAGGTTGGTGCCTCTTCGATCTCTCAAACAAATGTTCTTAGGCCGAAGTGGGCTTATGCTTACCATGATCATAAGTCATCATCAAATTCTTCAATATTTCATCAGAACACACACAAAAAAAAAAAAAAAAATCAATTGTTGCTGATCACTTTTTTTATAAACTATCTCTTGCATATGGAACTTTTTCAAGCAATAATATCGCACTTAGTGGTCTGACTAAAATAATTAACTAAACCCATTATGCATATCTGTCAGCAGCAATTGAATCGTTAAATCTCTGCATTTTGTTGCAGGCAGCCACCCACAGAGTTTGAGGTGGTGTTGATCATAAAATAGTAATTTTAGGAGAGGTTGATGGCGAATATATCTAATTTAATAAAAAGAAAATCATATTGCCAACTTTATATATTACGCTTGCTTCCATTTATAGGAGCAACGGAGCAAGTAGCTATATATTATTGATTGCATAGTACGTATGTAGTCAAATCATCGGACAAAATTATTAATTTTCAATTTATATAGACATATTTTATTCTTTTATGAATAATTTTATTTTAAATGTATTTTTTAAATATTTTCAAATAATTAATTATCTTTTTCTTCTCAAAACAAAATGAAATATCAAATTTAGAAGAGTTGTTGGAAAATATTGGAAAGGAAATGGTCGTTGAAGCATTACCATATTGGCAGTATAGCAACCTGAAGGACTCCCTGATTATTGGTAAACTCCAAATTAAATTCAGGTTTAATTATATCTAATACAATTATAATAGTCTAAAATCTAAATCTTGTAACTTAATGTAAGTCTAAACAATAAACAGGAACTATTCTTATACGAATTAGAGAAAGGATAATTAAAAGCTTGGGACTTTGCTTTTTATCCATAATAAATAATCAAGATTCGATCTTATCCAAAATTTCCTTCACATCCATTGTTTATTTGGTTTACAGTTGAGTAAAATTAATAATTGAGATAAATTATCATACACATTTTATAAAACACATTGGACGAACGTGATTTAAAATCAATTCCACGATTTGTTCCAATAGGATTTTGATAAGTTTTTCTTTGGCTATTGACTGAGTTAATTACATATATATCATGATAGTTGATTTCACATAATAAAAGTTCTACATATTCCACCACTTGTGTCATCAATTTTTTAATAAATATATGTGATTATGCTGCTATCCATAACATTAAATAATATAACAACTTCCTCTAAGTAAACTCGCATTGCTAGATATATAAAATTAATAAATATTGCCTATGATTAATACTATCTTTTCTATTAGCTAGCTAGATAAGTGATGACGTCTCTAATTTTCTTTTTTTTTTTTCTCATATAATTCGTATATCTATTATTACTAATAAAATTGACTCACATTCTCATAAATCATTTCTTTTTAAATAAAATGTTTTCTTTTAAAAACTAAACATTGCTTTTTAATTTTTCAATTTTTTTTTATTTTATCCTAGCATGTAACTGCTTTTCAATTTTTTTAATTTTTTCTTTTATTTCATCCTATCTTGTAACCGATTTTTATTTTTTTTAATTTTTTCTTTTATTCAATCATATCCTATAACTGCTTTTAAAATTTTAATTTTTTTATTCCACCATATCCTGTAACCGATAGTAAATGTTATGCTAATAATTCTCAAATATTCTTTTATTTAATTTAATATATATCTATCTATTACATACTACTAATAAAATTGAGTCCTCCTAGGACTCGTGTCAAATTTGAACTCAATTCTGCTCCCCTTTTAATTTTTTCCACACATTAATAATTCAAACTCAATTATCTAAAAATAATCTCCACAAAAAAATTTCAGAAAAACCGTTTCAAATTTTTAAACACATTCTGCTTTTTCTTTTTTTTTTTTCTTTTTTCATATCAATAAGTCAAACTCAACTATAACCACTCATAAAAAAAATCGTGTAAAATAAAAAAATAGTTAATTTGCCACAATTAAATGAAACGTTTAAAAAAATAATCTTCTATCTATCTATCTATCTATCTATCTATCTATCTATCTATCTATCTATCTCTATCTATCTATTTATCTATCTGTTTATTTATCTATTTATAATAGAAAAACTTAGTCCTTTTAGACACACGTGTCACATTCTCACACAATCCTTCCTCTTTAAATAAATGTTTTCTTTTAAAAACTACACGTTACTTTTCAATTTTTCAATATGCTAACAATTCTCAATTATTTTAATATTCTTTTATTTAAGTTATTTAAAACTGTTTCTAAAAACATTTTTTTATAGAAAATTAAAAATAAAAGTAACACTTAAAAGAAATAAAATAAAATTGATAAACTAATTAATTGGGAAAGTGTCATTGTGCGTATGATCTATTATGGCATGAGGTAGAAACAGAAAAATACATCACGTTCAACTTTGAATCATATAAAAGATAAAAATTAATTTAAAAATAAATTAAAGATAAAAATTCAATTTTCACGAGAGACAATATTTAAATTTATTTTTTGCAAAAGAAAAGTGGAGTATCAGAAATCAAATTACGACTGGAAGAGCATTGAGGCTAAAAATATTGTTAAAATTTGTATAACAAAACAGAAGCTATCTTTTACAAGACAGATTGATATCTATCTTAATAATGAAACAAAAAAAAAACTACAGGTTGCTTATCTTATCCCACTGATAAAGAAGGAAGAGCCTTAAACACCACTATCAATGTTGTCTTCAAAGATGTCTTCCAAAATCTATAATAGGTCAGTATATTAAACCTTAAATATTATTACAATATGACTTATGCTTTATTTTTTATTTCCATTACATTTTTAATTTAATACTAATATATATAGATCAAGAGAAGTGTACCATTTTGGCAACTCTACACATGATTGTACAAAGTATATAATATTAAAGAAATGGAAGCTTATCTGCTACGATTTGATGCTCATATTAATTTTATATATATGTATAATATTAAAATACTATTATTTATTTATTTCTTTTCCATTCTTTTCCTTATACAGACACTTTACTTTGGCATTGGTGAATTCTGTAAAAGCATATAATTAATATTAAAGATATACAAATAACTAGTAAGAATTTCACTTTCACTTTTACTTATACGATTTTCATTATCATTTAAAAAAATTCATTTGCACCCATTTAAATTTATTACATGTGAAGAAAAGACTTATAAATACATATATGAAGTGGATATCTAAGAGATAAATTATTTCGATACATGCTTACTTAATTCATTCTAATAATTTTTTTTCTATATATGAATTATTTTATTGTGTAGGATGAAGAGATGAAGGCATAATAAAATTGTTGAAGATACAAGAAGGGACCTTATACGTTATTATTGGAGTACAATTTTTTTCATTGATTTTCTTACAATTGATATATTGTCTCAAAGCATAATAATTTATTATAAATTATTTTTATTTACTTAAATTTAAATTAATACCATATATATAGATATATCAGTCAACCTGTACATTATCCGTGCATCGGCACGGTCCACCACTAGTATCTTAAAAAACTTAATTTTTTAATATCCTTTTAAATATAAGTTGTATGTATTTTTTTTAATTTTTTATAGAATTTATATTAAAAATATTTCATGAAAATTGATCCAGAAAAAATATTTCATATATATATTAAATGATTTATTTGATGAAATTTTATTTAAATTTTATTTTAAAACTTAACAGTAAATATTTTATATAGACTTTTTTTAAGATGTTCAAATCAAATATGTTTCCAATATTTTTATTTTTCAAAAATAAAAAATACAAAGTCAAAACAAACATGTTTCTTAAATGCTGAAAATTTAAAAATGAAACCATTTTCAAAGAATGAAAACAAGAAATGTTTTCTAAAAGCAAGCACGCCTTGAGTTCTCTTTTTCTAAGAGCTACATGGGTAGAATTATACGGTGTTTTTCTAATTTTCCAATGAACAATCATTGTTATTTATTATACACATAATTTATCTTACAAATCATTTATTATTTTATCTTTTTTTAATTTTCATCATATTATCCATTACTTTTTTTTTTCTTTCTATTTAATCTTATATGTATTCACATTATGCAAATGCATATTGAGTATGGTCGAGATGCACCAGGGTGGTCCGAGATGGTGTTCTGGGATACCGATCTCTCTAAAGGTGGTTCCAAGTTATTTAAACTATATTTTTGATGGTTGAGATGAGAGGACCTATAAAAAAAAACACTCAAATGTCCAAGTCAGTAGGTAATTTGACATAATGTATATTGATAAATCAACAATATTAGTGGATTTATTGGTTAATTTTAAGTAATTTTAGTTATTTAGGTTATTAAAGTGAGTCAAAAAATAATTTAAAATGTTTAGAAATATATATTTGTGTTATCTTAGGTGATAGTAGTTAAATTTGAGTAAATATGTTTTAATTAGTTATTAGATTTGTTTGTGTTTTTATGGGTATTTGATTAACTGAAGCAAAAGGATGAAAGGGGAAAACGTTTGGATGAGCTTATGGGGACAAGTAGATTTGTGAGCATACTAGAGAGTTAAAGTGTATAATTGCATTTTGTCATATGCGCGTGGTCACACAGAAAGCTACACGTGGGAACGTGAGTACATTAGAAAGTTTTACAAATTTTGTTGTATGCATGTGGGGACATCCAAAGTTGTTGTGTCCCCACATGTGGTGACATTATATAAATAGACTATTTTACCCTTTTAAGAGGGGACTTTTATCATTCTTTCTCATAGATTAGAGTTGGGAAACATAGAATCCTCTCATTTAGAGATTGAGGTTTCAAATCTAATGGATTCCACTTTAGAGTTTACTTCTCTTTTCTCTGTTTTCTTTTCTATTGTCATAAATTTTTAAATCTTTTAGGTTAGGGATTAGGGAATCCTAATTCAAGCCCTATGTGAATTTCTTTTGTTATTTCAATTTAGTGAGTTTTGATTTAATTCCATTGTTTTCTTCTACTCATAATGTTTCAATTGATTTAGCCACTCAATTGCATGAACTTAGAGTAATTCTCACAATTGGAAAATTGGGGAGGAACTCGGAATTAAAGTAAACAACACGATTGGCTGATTACCTAGGGATAAGAGTTAGAGATTGTGTGATCTTTATCAATTATTGATCTCAATGCAATTCTTTCTTAAATTCACCTAAGGAATTAGAGCTTTTAAATTATGATTAGGGTTAAACCACCAAAGAATTGGAATTTAACTATATTTGCGAATTGGATCATGAATCTAATCATAACCACTGAATTGAATATGCTATTGAGTTCCATAGAGGGAGAATCAAGAGGAACCAACCCTAATCGTTTTTTATATTTCTTTTCACAGTCTTTGTCGTTTCCCTTGCATTCTAAACATTTTGGTTTAAAGTTTCTAGTATTAACTAAAATCCAGGCGGTGCAATGCTCCATGTAATATCTGCAGTAACTTTTTTGCTTTCGCAATAGTATGTGTGCATGTGTGCTTTGTACGCGATGAGCGGGAGCAAAAAGAGAAGAACTCTATAAATAAGTTTTAAGTGATGAGCGGGAGCAAAGAGAGAAGAACTCTATAAATAAGTTTTAAGTGATAGTACTAAGCAAGTGTGTTTCACATAATTAATTCAAAAGCTAGTTGAAAATTTAAAAAGATAGGATGAAAAATTAAAAATTTGGTTGATTTGATTAAAAATATATAGTATAACTGTTATATATATTAGTTGAAAAATTATAAAATTACATATAAATACATTTGAATAATAATGACTAAGAGTTGTTAAGCAATAAAATTAATTTTTTTTTTAAAAAACCATCTCAAGTAATTTAAAAAAAGTTAATAAATAATTAATAACTATCTAATAAAGTTATTTTACCTTACTAAAGAGTGATGAAATGATTTAAACTATCAATTTCAACTTTCATCTAAATAAAATGTCTCACCAAACACGTTTCATCAAATAAAAGACCCAATACATTACAACAATTTTTTTTTAAATGTACAACAAATTATTTGTACGTATATGGAGTATTGTATTTATATACTGTCCTTAGTTAACTTATTATTAACCAATAATCATATATCGTAGAAGACCCATTCTAACATTTTATTTCTATCCATATGTATTGATTATATACAGAGTTACCGGCAGCCTCTCTTGAAGATTGCATATGATTCAAGCAGGCAGTCTTATCTTATGTTATGGCAAGCAAGGCTTGTGATGATAATAAAGTTTCGTCCTTTTTCATTAATTTATTTGCACTTAAATTTGCATGCGTTTTCGGTTAAAATCTCCAATCAGCTCACTTGTTAAAGCCGAAACGTAGACCCAAAAAGATATTTATAAGTAAAGCATGTGTCATGCCATGCTATTGACACCCCCAATAGGTTATGTCCTATACGTGGAGGAATGAATCTTTGACCACAACTTTTGAATTTTGTTGAGACGTGTAGAGTCTTAGTAATGAAAGGACTTTTGGGTCAAGAAAATAGGCTTTTTCAGAACTAGTACACAAGCTAAATGGCCACCAAGCACCAATATGATCTTCATCCCCCTTATAAAATTCAATTGCTTAAAGAAAGTTAGAATTAGGTTGGACGGAATAATGTGGAAGATAAAGGAGCTTTATTTTGTTTGGAACCATGGAAGCCAACAAATTACTGATCATCATGCATGAAGATATATATGCACGAATAGTGAAAAAGCATATTTTCCTTCAAGTGAATATATCTTAGTTATATATGGAAAGAATGTGACAAGATTGGCTATTGCAATTTTCCTTCTCTCGTTTTTAATTACTTTATTAAACTTATCACCATCATCATTCTCAGTATTGCTTTTACTTTTTCATGATGGATATAACTTTCTATTAATTAGATGACTAAAAATTTGAAAATAAAGTGAAAGAAAAATATTTATTTAATTTTTGGGAATTTTTCTAGTGAAATTTGCTTCTCATTTATTTCTATAACTTACACCCTATTTTCTTATACATAGAAAAACAAATAGTCTTATATATACTACTTTTTTCCTTTTATGTGAAATGTAAAGTATTTAGAAGTTACATTAGACTCATTAATTCAAATATAGTCTCATTAATTAATAGAGTAAATTTCTTTCAATATTTGTTTATTTTTATATTCATAATGCTCTAATTTGAGAATTTTTTTAAAGGAAATCAAATTTATAACATAAACCAAGTAAGTTGAATCATATCATAATATATTTGATTGATCTTTGTAAATCGTAATATTAAATTTTAGATACTCGAATTTCTTATAGCTATAAGGAGGAAAAGCTAGTAGACGACGTGTGAAAGATTTTCAAGCAAATTACATAACACTACATGTAATTTTTTTAGTGTTAATTCCATATGCATTTATAAATACGAAATACATATGAAACACTGAAAAATATAACCTTATGTTTAGTAATTGGCAATTATAGATTCCATGCCTTAAAATAGTAAAATAAAATCCAAATAATAAATAGGAGGAATTTTTATAATAAATAGGAAAAATTTTAAATTACACATATATTAAGCATAAATTTTAATATTTCTATTTAGATTATCATTTATAATTCCTCTCATACTTATACTTTATTCAATATCTATTATAATTTTAAAAATTTTAAAATTCTTCATCCAAACACACACTTAAAATATTAATAAAGATTAATAGAATCAATTGATAAAAGAATATTTGATTGATAACAAAAATATAAAATATAAAATATACAGAAATTTATTTCAGTTTTGAAAAATCTAAAATGTTAGTTCATTTGACAAAATACTTTTATTGGTGATTTGAAAATACTAAAATAATATGTTTGGATTTTAGCTAAAAAAAAAACTTCAAGAATTTTTTAATTTTTTAATTTTTTTTTGAGAAAATAGAAAATAGTTGTCACGTGTAAGAAAAATTGATGTGGAATAATATAGGACACTGATCAGGTCAAGAGACAGGAAGGAGTGGGAAGTAGTGAAATGACCTCAATCTGTGGATGTGTTGGAACCCATGGTGACATTTCCTAAAGAAATAAAACAAAGCTTGTTTTATGAATAAAAACCGCTCTTGCTATTTTCTGTATATTTTATATTTTATATTTTTGTTATCAATCAAATATTCTTTTATCAATTGATTCTATTGATCTTTATTAATATTTTAAGTGTATGTTTGGATGAAGAATTTTAAAATTTCTAAAATTATAATAGATATTGAATAAAGTATAAGTATGAGAGGAATTATAAATGATAATCTAAATAGAAATATTAAAATTTCTGCTTAATATATGTGTAATTTAAAATTTTTCCTATTTATTATAAAAATTTCTCCTATTTATCATTTGGATTTTATTTTACTATTTTAAGGTATGGAATCTATAATTTCCAATTACTAAACATAAGGTTATATTTTTCAGTGTTTCATATGTATTTCGTATTTATAAATGCATATGGAATTAACACTAAAAAAATTACATGTAGTGTTATGTAATTTGCTTGAAAATCTTTCACACGTCGTCTACTTATTACTTGCTTTTTAGTTCGGACAGATTGTTGTGGCAAAAACAATGTCGGCGTGAATTAAACTTCCTCTTAATTTGATAATTTTGGAGTCATTATGATTGTATTATAATGTACTACTACTATATACTTTGGTGTTGTGTACATTTTTCCACACTAGCTCGAAAGGTATATGGTTCTAAACTTTCCCATTTATTTTGGTGTTCCACTTGAAGTTAGCTACCTAGCTAGTCCCCAAAACTTTTCTCATAGGAATTTATTGCTTAAGAAACAGTTAACCATCTTTAAGATATGCTTATGATGCCGAGAGTTTCCGTAGCCAGTTATCTATGTTGTTAATGTACTCCTCCATTCTTTTTTTTTTTTTTTATAAGATACACTTAATCGAATTATACATATGTATTAATAAAAATGGGTAAAGTTAATTAATTTTATTAAAGCTTTATAAAATAATTTAACTTTTTAGTTTTACCCTTATTTAACATCGTTGACTAACTTCACTATCATTTGATAATTAAAAAGACATTAAAGTTAATAAGGATAAATAAAGAAAATGGTAATAAATGCTGCTTTGAAATTGTAAAGTGTCTTAGAACCACAAAAACTTGTAAGAAGTTCTTATAAAAAAGATCGGAGGGAGTATTTTTTATCTTTGATCGAGAATCACATGTCATAGTTATGAGTTTAACTTTTGGACTGATGAGGTGATGATTAAATAAATTCGCTCTCCCAAGAGTGATGACTATAAGATTCCGCTAATTGAAATTACAGTCCACCTATGTATAATTTTTTAGAGTATCATCACTTATGTATAAATTCTTTCTATTTCTCTCACACAGTAGGAATCCGGATTTGGTACAGTCCAAAATTGGTGCATTTGATGCTGTTGTGAAATCTGGACCGTCCGATTTTAATCGGACGACTCAGATACCGAGATGATAATCGGTATTAAAAAACATCTCGACATCCGAGCCGTTCGATAAAGATCACCGACCAAGATCTCACAATAGCATCAAATGCACCAATTTTGGACTGCACCAAATCCGAATTCCATAAGTCATATGTTTTTCTTATTTTGTGCGACATATCTCCTAATTTTTATATTAAATTAAATTAATATTTTTCTCTAATTAATTAGACATTAGCGAAATCGGTCAGTAAGATTTGGACTATTTAGACGCACAACTTTGGTAACACCAAGAGTGGCATAGAAAAAAAATATTTATTAAATGCTTGTTTATTATAATTACTTACTATATCATTAAAAAGTTTTTTTATATTAAAATAATTAGTTAAAATATAACACATTTTATTTCTTAATCATAATAAAAGAAACGCATATAAGTTTTCTAATTAAAAAAAGAGTACTACTATTATTTAATCGTCACTTGATGGAGAATTCATTCTAACTTACTTACTTACCCTCCTTTTTATTATGATGCTTTGGGTTGGAGTGTTTGGGAGAGTTGTGTGATGAAATACCACTTTCCCCTCACTGGGGTGACTCAGATGCCACAAAAGTTATCACTACACGACCACGTGTAACCCACTGCTACATCTCTTTCCCTTTCAATTCACTGTCTTTAATTTCATCCCTATTTATAAGCTACCTAATGGATATAATTGCTTTCTCTTAAATCATTATACTAGTATTAATTTATTTTAGTTGCATATATTATGTTCTCAGGACATGAATCTCTTGGTGAATTACGATAAAAATATATATTTCTGTCACAGTAGTAATCACTCACCCACCAAAAGATGGACTCAATTAAATAACCAAATGATTGATCATTCAGATAAGAAAGTGCTTCGTGACCACGAACGTGAAAGAAAAACGCACACACATGCATTAAGAGTAATAATAAGATCTCTTATAATTGGTTAACGATAAACAAACGTGAATAGGAAATTACTATGGATCTTAATCATTGTAAGTCAATTAAAAAAATATTGCACTCAAGGAATTTTGCACACCGCTATAATTTTAATTTCCTTAAGTTAAACCACTATAGTACGTACTAATTTTTCCCTTATATATGATATCACTTCATTAATTGTAGAATTGTGAAATGAAGTGGGATCTCGTTTAAATTAAAAAACGTAGAGAAAAATACGTATATTAGTACAGAAAAATTAAAAAGAAGAGTACGTATTAATTTACTAAAAAACTATAATAAATATCTAGGATTTAATAAATATATACTGACAATGTAAAAAATACTTACATCGCCTGTCACATTATTTATTAAATTTAATAACACATTAGATGTCATATGTGACAACAAATTATTAGATTACACAGTATAAAACTCGTAAAACTATATGTTCCGATTATATTTGAATCATGAAAGGCAATTGTTCTAAAAAAGGAGATACCCATATTAATTGTTGGTTGCAAGTGAAGATTGTATATACGTTCTTTTAAATGTTATTCCATGCAAAGCTTATTATATATTAATAACTTTTCATTCCATTATCATAATAATTGCTTATCTTGTTTCAATTAATGTTTCTACCAAAACATTATAATATATGCACTGTCGAGCTGCCCCCCATTCCAAGAAATCCCTAAAGCCCACCTGGCCACTAGAAAGAAGAAATTAGCATTGCAATATATATACGTGTACATAATGTATATATATGACGTAAACAATAATTAACCCATGGTTTTGGTATAAATAGAAGGAGCCTTCCCATGCTACTTCTTAGGAAGAAACACAATTAAGCCTTCTTCTTCAAGTGTTCTTCTTCCTCTTTTAATTTCTCTATAGAGAATACTATCCCCCTTTTCTCAACACTAGCTAACCTATATATTTCCTTCACAAAATTAAGCAAAATGGCCACTGAAAAGCTTACGTCTTGTGCAAAATTCATTGAGAACTCTAAACCATACTTTGCCATGATATGTTTACAGTTTGGGTATGCTGGCATGAATATTATCACTAAGGTTTCCCTCAACCAAGGCATGAGCCACTATGTCCTTGTGGTCTATCGCCACGCCTTTGCAACTGCTGTTATCGCTCCATTTGCTTTTATTTTTGAAAGGTTCATATAATTAACATATACATATATATGTTTTTTTATTAACATAATTAAAGCTTCATAAAATTATTGCTAATTCATGTTTTCAATCAATTTTTCAGGAAAGGTCAACCAAAGATAACATTCCCAATTTTCGTGCAAATTTTCGTCCTAGCTCTTCTCGGGTTAGTAATGTGCTAATTAAATTACAGTAAATTCTTTTATATATAGCATAGTGATGAAAGTAAAATTCAAAGTTGCATATACTAATATGATTTTATTGTGTTGGAATAAAAAATTACAGGCCTGTGATTGATCAAAATTTCTACTATGCTGGGTTGAAGCTCACATCCCCAACCTTCTCATGTGCAATGAGTAACATGCTTCCAGCCATGACTTTTGTCATGGCAATTTTATGCCGGTAAATTAACCAAAACCCTGTTTTTTTAAGGATCTTATTTAATTTTATAAATATTATATAATTCTCTAAATTTAAAAATAAAAAATTTGTCCTTTTATTCATTACCCTCCAAAACTCTTTATCCAAATATATGAATTGCTAATTTTTTTTAATTATGGGTGGAATTAATGGATGAAAATTAAGGATGGAGAAGATAAACATAAAGAAAGTGAGGTGCCAAGCAAAGATAGTGGGAACATTAGTGACAGTAGCTGGGGCAATGCTGATGACTTTATACAAAGGCCCTATTGTGGAAATGATATGGGCCAAACATGCTCATGATCCTCACAATAAAACCCATGCACCAACCTCCACTGGATCCTCTGACAAAGATTGGTTCTTAGGCTGCATCTTCCTTATCATTGCCACCCTTGCCTGGGCTTCCCTCTTTGTTTTGCAAGTAAGCTAAGACATGATCAAAAGTTAAAAATTAATGTCCTAACTTTTCTCATGTGTGAAAAAAAGTGTGATCCTTTTTGTTGATGTTACACAATTTAATTATAACATATTTATGTTTGATGCTATTGGACAGGCCAAAGCTATAGAGACGTACAAGAATCATCAGCTAAGCCTCACTTCACTTGTCTGCTTTATTGGCACTCTTCAAGCTGTTGCTGTTACTTTTGTTGTGGAGCACAATCCTTCTGTTTGGAGAATTGGTTGGGATATGAATTTACTTGCTGCTGCCTATGCAGTAAGGATATATAACAACTTTATTATAAAGGGGTTTTTTTTGTTTTTCCTTTTTTCAATTTATAACAAATGATGACTTTTATCTTTCCTTATAATTTTTCAGGGTATTGTGACCTCAAGCATATCATACTATGTACAAGGGCTGGTGATTAAGAAGAAAGGACCTGTCTTTGCAACTGCTTTTAGTCCTTTAATGATGATCATTGTTGCCATCATGGGCTCCTTTATCCTTGCAGAACAGATTTATCTTGGAGGGTAAATTTCAATTTCAATCACAAAATCTGCATATTGAAATTTACTTTTGTGAAATTACACAGTATGTTACAGACTAAATGGTTTCTATTGCCTAAACAAATTGGCACTTGATTTACCTCATCAGTGGCATATATATTGACAAGAAAATATTCCATCACATACATATCAATTGATTCAATTCCAATTTTAATATAAGTTAAATAACCATGCATATATTAAGAATATTACCAATTATACAAGTTAGTAATTAAAAATATAAGTAGCTTGGATGAATAATGCCACAACGTTTTAAAGTAACTTACTATAGTCTGCAAATCACATATACTTATAACAAAATTGATTTAAAACAATCAACTTTTTTTTATCAAAATAAAAATAATAATATTTACTTCCATTATTCCAATTTCTATTTGATGTTATCATCATTCATCAAGCAAAATCTAAGTGACTAACTGAAGAATTTGTTTTTGGCTTTGTGGGTGCAGTGTGATTGGTGCCATCTTGATAGTTATAGGCCTATACTCTGTTCTGTGGGGAAAGCAAAAAGAACGAATAGAGACTAAAGTAGCAGATGACATTCCCTTGCCTGTGAAAGGTGCTCAAATGGGTGGAATTGCAGGGTCAGTGATTGATGACACAGATCATTTCTCTCAACTAAAATCTGGTCAGAAAGGGGAAGACAATAACAAGCTCTCTTCAGTTGTAATAAGCATGCCTATTAGAGAGCCAACAAAAGTTAACCAAGAAGCAGAGGCTTAAGCAATCTTGAATGTGAATAGGAATGGTGTTTTTTTTTTTCATCTTTCATCATCACCCTTTGTCCCTTTTTAGCAAATTTTTTCTTTCCCCCCTTTTTTTGTTGTTATAAAAGGGATCTTGTTGTGTTTAAGCAAATATATAATTTTGTAAGAAATTCCAACTAATCCATATAAACAAGGGAATCATAAAGTTTCTCTATCTCTTTTTTGTATGCTTATTGGTATAGGATTTTTCTTTTATATATGAACTAAAGTTTATTAAAAACAATACTATAAAGGAAGAAACCCTCATCTCCCTTGCACCTCTTGGAAATTTCCAAACTTCCATGACAGCAGGACAATCTCTAAGAACATGAATTGGAGTTTCAGTGCTTAAATGGAAATTTTCAGTGTCTCGCTGCAACAGTAAAGTGTTGTCAACAAATTGAAGGATTGAAACATCCAAGGTATTAAATCCCACCTTATATCACACAAAAAAATTGCTTTATTGCATTTTTCACCAACCCACCCAAGGTGATGATAGGCTGCTGTTAATGGAGGTAACACACTAGAGGAAACTAGGGTTTACTTCTAGAGAAAAGAGAAAACTAATTAATGCTGAGAAATATCTTGTCTCATAAAATAAGCATCTCTTACAATGAATAGCCACACAAGTCTAGAAACCCTACAGGAGGCAGAATTTGGGAATTAAGTGCATGTTTGTTTTACTCCCTCCGGTCCTATTTATAAGACAAAGTTTAAAACTTTTTCATGGTCCTATTTATAAGATAAAGTGCACTAATTTATAAGCATTTATTGTTTTTTTCTCATTTTCGCCCTTGTTGACTATTAAAGGTTTTAAGGTGACACAATTATCATGGTAGTGGAGTTCAATTTTAAATAAGGGTAAACTTGTAATCTCATAGAGTAATTTCTTGAAAATCAACGCATTAATTACTTTTCTTAATATGTGTGTTTTTGTCTGAATTGTCTTATAAATAGGACCGGAGGGAGTAGATTCTAACATGACAAAACTATGGTTTTGTAGAATTGAATTTAAATCACTTCCGTTCAATGTACTTCGTAAAACGTGCATCATCCATCTCAACCGTTCATTTCTAGAATCAATTCTACTCAACTGTAAACCAAACGGAAACTATTTAAATTTCAGAGCTACAAAAATAAAACAGATAATTCAAACAAAGTACTTTAGTTATAATTTTGGATGCTCTAATCAAAATGGGAGCTTCTAGTTCCTCCACTTCAGTTATAATTTTGGATTCTCATAATGGCTTTCAAAATTTAGTTGTTGCTGTTAATGGTGTATCTTTTCCTAGAGGTTGGAGGCCATGTTCTTAGGTTTATTTTAATCTATTTTTTTCTTCTCTTTTTAGTTTGTTAGCCTTTCTTTGTAACAAAAAAAAAAAAAACAAAGTCCTTTAACAATCCTGGTATTTGGGTCTCACATAGCCCATAGTGCCTTGCTCGTTTTTTTTTTTGTCACTTGCTCGTTAATAGGTGATGAAGGATCACTATTTTTTTTTTCAAAGATAATTCATTAGTAGATGCCAAACGACACTTACAACGTTTGTAGGATGCTAAATCAAGAGTACTACATCAGTGCACTACAAGTCAAAATAACAAAACAAGTACATAGATAAGGATCGCTATGTCTCTTACACATTTTGAACATAGTTATTGGGCTTGGATTTATAAGACAGAAAACCACGAATGATTCGGGAGTTGCTTTTAACGCCCCCCCTTTTTGCTATTCGCACTCCCCAATAATGTTTGTAACTTTTAAATTTCCCACCCTAACCCTACCCCTCCCCATCCCCCCTCAACCACCACCACCACCACCACCACCACCTCCACCTCCACAACCCACCTCCACCTCTCAACACCCCCCATAACTCTATTAAATTTGTTCCCTTTAAAAAACACTTCCGAAAATTAATTTCCGGAAAAAGCACTTCCGGAAATTAATTTCCAGAAATTTCCGAAAACCAACGATAAAAATAGCTTCCGGACGTATATTTTTGAAAAAAGTGGCTTCCGGATGTGTATTTCTAGAAATTTCCAGATTTTTACAAACGGTCACTTTTAGAGACGGAACAGGATCCGTCTCTAAATCAGAGACGGAATTTTTCCTTGCACATAAACGAGGAACATTTCCGTCTCTGATTTAGAGACGGAATTTAGAGATGGATTATGTTTCGTCTCTAAAAGTGACAGTTTGTAAAAAAATATCTATTTCCGGAAATACACATTCGGAAGCCACTTTTTTCCGGAAATTTTCAAAAATATACGTCTAGAAGCTATTTTTATCGTTGGTTTTCGGAAATTTCCGGAAATTAATTTCCGAAAGTTTTTTTTTCCGAAAATTAATTTCTAGAAGTGTTTTTTAAAAGGGAAATAATTTAATAGAGTTATGGGGGTGTTGGGAGGTGGAAGTGGGTTGGGGAGGTGGAAGTGGAGGTTGAGGTGGTGGTGGTGGTGGAGGGGGGGATGGGGAAGGGTAGGGTGGGGTGGGAAATTTAAAAGTTACAAACATTATTGGAGGTACGAATAGCAAAAAGGGACGTTAAAAGCAACTCCCGAATGATACCTGGTAGAATTTATCCATCTCTTCCACCTATTAAAACCCATTATATATGTTCAATACATAAAATAGAAAGCTCCAATTGACAAAATCAAAAGCTTCTTCAAAATTTACATTAAAAATAAAGCATTGTTTTCTTCTTCTTTTTTGCATCATCTACAATTTCATTGCCTTTTATTACACCATCTAACTTATTTATGTTCCCAACAAAAGCAAATTAGGCCTTTTTGGTTTACCCATTTCCTAATTTCATTTCCATGAAATGAAAACAGGAAAAGATCAAGAAAATATGTTTGGTTATAATTTTGAAAATATTTTTTTTGAAAACATTTTCAAAACAAAGGCTGAATTTGAATACAAAAAAAAAAATCGTTTTCACTTTTTTCACGGGAATTTGGAAATCGAAAAGTGAGAATGATGAAAACGCGGTGGAGAAGCATAATTATAATGAAATTAAAACGAGACTACTTCTTTTCTCTTTCTCGATCTTTTCTTTGCTTATTTGACTCACCGGGGCTACAATTCTTTCCCTCTACTGCTCCTTCACTCTGCTGCTCTATGTCCTAGGTATGTCTCCAATCTATCTCTTCTTCCTCCTTCATCGACTCATTTGTGGCATTTCTTTTTCTTTTATCCTTCATCGAAATTATTACTACTGGATTTGTGTCTCATCTCATTTTTCATCTCATCTTTTATCGGTGGTTTACCTGCTGTTTTTATAACCTTGATATTTGGGGGGAAAATTAGGTGCTTCGTCCCTACCTAGTACGTATCCTTTCCCCTTAAATATGATGATCTCATTCCCCCCGCAAGTAAAATTCATGTCTTTTCCCTCTAGTGACATACAAAAGAAATAATCAGCGGCTTTGAAAAGAATCAGAACCAATTATGTGAAAAAGCGACTTTTGAAAGGAAAAAAGAAAAACAAAGGAAAGAGAATGAGAGTGAGTGTGATTGGTTGCCTTCCTTTCGACTTCTATCACCTGCAGGTTTTTTTTTTCTGTAAGTTTACCTTTATTATTATATATTAGTTGGTGATTGCCTAAATTTTTTTATATGATTGGTTGGTCATTGTTTATAATTATCAACCATAGAAATCGTTTTCTTAGTTCATGGTCAGCATTATAGTTTTTATATTTTAGTATGTTAGTATTATCTTTCGATATAGCCTTTATATGGTTTGATTTTTACTGCTATAGATATGGCTTCGTTCTATTTTTTAATATTTATATTTATAATAAGACAACGTTTGAAATTTTTTCAAGGTCCTATTTATAAGACAGAGTACATAAATCTAGAATCATTTATTATTTTTCTTATATTTACCCTTGTTAACCATTAAATATTTTAAATTGACACAATTTTCATAGTAGTGAAATTTAATTTTAAATAGGAGTAAACTTGTAATCTTGAAGAAGATTTTTTAAAAAAATCAATACATTAATTGTTTTTTTAAGGGTAAAATATGTTTTTGGTCCCTGTAAAATTAGCGAGTTTTGTTTTTAGTCCCTATAATTTTTTTTATTAAAGCGTCCTCCTAATTTTTTTTTGCAATTAGTCCCTCCCCTCAATTGGCGTGTGTCAAACGCTAATGTGTCACATTTTCTCTTTCCTACATGGCAATGAGTATATTTCTGGTGGTCTTAAACCGCCAGAAATTACCATTATTTCATTTTCTTCAACTTCTTCACCCTCTCCCTGTTTCCCCAGTCCATTTTCTCGCCTTCCCCCCACCTCCTGGAACCATGAACCCACAAACATTGTACCCATTATTACCAACAAGTTCCATTTGGTTACTCATTGAATTACAACCTTGCATTGCCATTTCCGAATGTAGAGTACCTCATCACTCTTGAGTCCTGACCTCTACGTTCTCCTGCTATTGTTTTTCGCTTTCCATGCTATTCATGCAATATAAATATAAAACTTACTTATCTCTTGTTATTTTCAAATATGAATGTGCACTGGGGACGAAGAAAAGTTCAAGCAAATAGCCATGTTGTTGTGTGTTGGGTAGAAGGAAGAATAGTGTGTTATAGCAAATGATTATAAGCAAAAATGGTGGTTTTTATAAAGGCGATTTCAATTTTCAAATTCCCAACATTACATTTAAAGTTTGTCTGGGTGATATTCTTGCCAGGTAATTTTTGTTTTTAGTTTTAATTAAATACTTTCTTTTGCTAAGCTAGTTTTAATTAAATACTATTGTTATATTATAGAAAACTATACAATGTTATCATATATTATTATTAATAGATTCAAATATATGATGATAGTAGAAACGTTACTACATGGATTCAAATTTTAGAAAGGAATTCAAAATGGTAATTATGCGATGGTTTTTGCGATGGTTAAAAAGGGAATTAAAGAACAACGAGGTGAAGAAAAAGGAATGGAAAAAAAATAGTGAGAGAGAGAATGGCTACTCGCAAATGAGAAACTAAACCAGAGACTACATACTATTGCAAAGACTTGGTTTCAGTGAACAGAGAATTTCGTCCCAAAAAAAAAGTCAAGAGAGAATAGAAAAGGAGTTGCTCACACAGGGACACACAAAGACTACACAGAAAATATGAGAGAAAGAGGGTGGAGCGAAAAATAGAGAGAGACAGTTCGGAAAAACAGAGCAAAGAAAGCTTCTTGAGAACATGTGAGAAGGATCTTGAAAAATATAGGGGCTTCCCGGCGAGAAGAGAGAGACTGGTACAGTGGTAGTGCATGGCGGTGGCGGTGCGGTTGAGCAATGAAATTAACTCATGCCGGCAACGTGCACAGTGACAGAGCAGGGGAGAAGAAGAACAACAGAGTGAAAAAGGGTAATTTTCTGGCGGTCTTAAACCGCCAGAAATACCCTTATAGACACATAGGAGAGAGAAAATGTGCCACATCAGCCCCTGACACACGCCAATTGAGGGGAGGGACTAATTGCAAAAAAAAAATTTTGGAGGACACTTTAATAAAAAAATTTTGTAGGGACTAAAAACAAAACTCACTAATTTTATAGGGACCAAAAACATATTTTATCCTTTTTTTAATATGTGTGATTTGATCTGAATTGTCTTATTAAAAATAAATTATTCATTAATGGTATGTTAAAAAATATGTTTATTATTCCAAAATTTAATTTTTAATTTTATATAAAATATATAAATTTTTTATTGAAAATGGTTAAACCAAACGTATTTTCAATATTTTCATTCTTTTTAGAAACAGGAAGTCAAAACAAACATGTTTTCTCAATTTTCAAAATTTGAAAATGAAAACTGAAAACGTATCTCGAAACCAAACAGGTCCTTAGTTTTCAACCACCACTTTACATAAGACCTTCTTCAAACTTTTCGCTAAAGTATGGGCTATCTACACCCAATTAGTGATATTGGACTATTGGTCTATACACCCCAAAACCTTGAGGTTTATTATCTTTTGGAATAAGAGATTAAAAAAGATGAATTACAGATCACATGAATTACTCCCTTATTATAAAAGTCACTTGCCATTCTGCATACATCCCTTTTCAAAACATTCTAATTTTTTTAATAAACTGAAGTTAAACCATCCGACCTTAGACTTTTATTTGCATCACAAGCCTAAATTGTATTTGTTATTTGCTCTTTGTAACATCCCCTTAAGCCGGGATGTTAACTTACTCAGCTTCTCCACCCCCCTCAGGTGGATATCCCCTACTAAAGGGGACCTCCGTGGGTTCGAACCCAAGACCAAGGGGACTTATAGTCTTAGATTCCTTAAACCCACTACCAATTGAGCTAAAAGGGGACCTTCCGTGGGTTCGAACCCAAGACCAAGGGGACTTATAGTCTTAGATTCCTTAAACCCACTACCAATTGAGCTAGTAGGAGCTAGTAGCTCAATTGGTAGTGGGTTTAAGGAATCTAAGACTATAAGTCCCCTTGGTCTTGGGTTCAAACCCACGGAGGTCCCCTTTAGTGGGGGATATCCACCTGAGGGGGAGTGGAGAAGCTTAGTAAATTAATATCCCGGCTTAAGGGGGTGTTACATTCTTCATTAAATTTAGTCGTCAAAAGCTGATAGAGATAAAAAAAAACCAATAAAGAACAGGTACTAATATTATCTGTATTGTATATAGTGTTGGTCCTAGAGGGAATCTAGAAGGGGGGTTGAATAGATTCACAAAAACTTGTTCCTTTATCAGAATCAAAAATTGTTTTTCCCTTTTCTAATTTGACTTCAAGATTCTTTCAAATTGGGTTTTCAAAAGATAAATTTTTCAAAGTTTTAATATCAAATGTGCAGTGGTTCAATGAATTGCAGAAGGTAATTGATTACCAAATTTGATGCAGTGAGTAATTGATTATCAAGATTGAATACTCAAGGTTCGTGATTCAATTTCCAATATTCAATTCAATATTCCAGTAACAATCAATTAACACTTATCAATTCTCAATTATTATGCAGGTCAAGATTCGAATTTATATGCCAAGAAACACAATTCAAATAGAATAGGAATAGAGAAGATAACACAGTCGTTTATACTGGTTCAACCACAAAAAGGGGCCTACATGTAGTTTAGATTTAGCACACCACTAAAACTGCTTTCACTATAGAATTGATTACAAACACCATGCACATTCATTCCTAAAGAAAGACTTTCTAACAAACAAACAAAGGTTTGACTCTTGCACCCCACAAGAGCATGTTCATCAATGACACCCCGTCATACGAACATCAACCTTACTCATGACACCTCGTCACAAGATTTCAAACAAATCTCTATGAATACCCTATTCAAGAGATAACACAATTCAGTACAAACAATAAAGAACTGAGTTTAGAACAATAACACCTTGTTTGTGCAGATAAACTCCATGAGAATATCAAAAGCTTTCTCCTACTTGTCTAACCATCTTGGATTAAGAGTTCTTGAAACTGCAGATTTTATGGACCTTTTTTAGTAGATTTCTTGGAGAGAGTTTCTAAAAAAAAATCTTGCATACTTTTTGAAAATTCAGCTCTTCTCTCTTATTTTTTATATTCTCTTATGTTTGATTTCGAAAATCACTCTTTAAAATAGTTTCAGATTAGTTGGATATTGAAAAGTTTGTTAAAAATAAGTTAAAAACAGTTTTGAAAACGTCCAGTATTATGCATACCCTGTGGTAATTAATTACTAGCTTGGGTAATCGATTAAACCAGAGCGTATTGTCAAAGAACTCAAATATGATTATGCAGGTAATCGATTACCTACATCAGGTAATCAATTACCTACATCAGGTAATCGATTAAATCGATCCTGATCATGAATTCAGGAAATTTTCAGTTTTGGGTCAACTTGGGGTCCATTACCAACTGAAGTAATCGATTAAACCAATGGCAAATCAATACTTAGTTGAGTAATTTAGCTACCAAGCTATCCAAACTTGAAAACTCAATCATGAACTCAATTTGCATAATCATAAATCAATCAAGGAAGAATTATCAAACACACATATTGCCTAAGACTAAAAACAATCAATACAAGTGTCACATCTATTGAAACTTGTTTGGCACTGTAAAATGAATTGAAACATAAAACATCTACTTTCTACAACAAAACCAAAACAACTAATACTTGAGAGACTTGAGGAATAACTTGTGTCTTCCAATGTAGCTTAAGTCCAACATATAGATCACTAAACAGATTTTGTATATAATGTAGTATAAAAGAAAGGAAAACAATAAAGGACACAAGAGAATATCTCACTCTCTTGCCCAATCCTAGAGCCGAATTCTTACTACAATCCTTCTCCCATGTACCGCTGCTCCTCCCTCTCTCCTATAACCAACTTCTCACTCCACACCCGACATGGCCCACCAATTTGCATAACTAACTTTCCCCAACATCTTCACCACGTGTCCCCCTCTTTCCCTTCTATAGTATACCCTCCAAGCCTTAACCTCCTTATTCCCTGACTTAATTGGCTCACGGGTCTCATCATTTGCCACCTCTTAGGTAATAGTCTTGTCCTTAAGGCTGAAGGAAGGAAATTGGTTGCGTATCACAAACTCTTCTTCTGAAGTAGCCTCGTCAATTGACGCCCCTTCCATTGTATCGACCATTGAGCCACATGAGTCCCATTATGAAATCTGGTTCTAGAAGCTAACACTGCTTTTGGTTCAATCACATCAGTTAAATCCCCTTCTAATCCAAAAGGCAATGTGGATTCAACAACTCGATTACCAATCGCCTTTTTCAATTGTGAAACATGAAAAACTGTATGGAATTTCGTTAACGGAGGTAAAGCTAATTGATATGCCACGGGGCCTATGCGTTTAAGCACTACAAAAAGACCATAGAATCTAGCAGAAAGTTTCTGATTAATCCATCGAGCAATGGATTGTTATTTGTGGGGTCTCAGTTTAAGATAAACTTGCTCCCCTTCCTAAAAAGAAACATCGCTCCGATGTTGATCCGCTTGCCTTTTCATGTTGTGTTGAGCCCGGGATAAATGATACTTGAGTTGTTTCAAAGCCTGATCTTTCTCAACTAGTGAATAATTTACTGCCTCCACTCTTACTTCACTGGGAAAGAAACTTAGGATAGTAGGTGTGGCTTCCTTACATACACCACCTCAAATGGCGTAGTGTTAATAGATGCATGCCAAGTAGTGTTATAACACAACTCAGCCCAAGGTAACCAAAATGACCATTCTTTTGGTTGTTCTCCTGCAAAATAGCGTAAATGCGTCTTGAGACAACGATTTATGACTTCCGTTTGTCCATTCGTTTGTGGATGGTAGGAAGAACTCATCTTTAGCTTGGTTCCATAAAGCTTGAATAGCTTTGTCCAAAAGTGGCTCATGAAAATAGGATCTCAATTGACTTAGGAACCCCATGAAGCCTCACCACCTCCTCCATAAACACTTCAGCCACTACCTTAGTCGTATAAGTATGTTTCAAAGGGATACAATGAGCATACTTAGAAAGTCGATCCACTACTACCAAGATGATTTCAAACCCCTTAGATTTAGGCAGCCCTGTTATGAAACTTGTGGAGACATAATCCCAAATAACCTTTGGAATTTCCAATGGCTATAACAAACCAGCTGGTGAAAGGGTAGAATATTTATAACATTGGCAAATATCGCATTCTTATACATAGCCATGCACTTGCTTTTTCATTCCAAGCAAATATAAATTTCAGCTAGTTTCCTATAAGTCTTATAATAACCCGAATGTCCCCCTTGAGGTGAGTCATGGCAATCTTCTAACAATTAGGGAATCCAAGGGGAAGAAACAGGTATCACTAGTCTCCCCTTATACAACAAAACCCTATGTAGAGGAAAAACTAGCCTTAACAGTTGTACCTGAATGAACCGCAACAATGATCTCACTGAGGTATGGGTCTTGATGCACCCCTTCTACCAAATCCTTACCTTCCACCCATAACGGAAAAGAGTTGATCAATCTCAACTTAGCAACCTCATCCCTCCTAGATAAAGAATATGTTATTGTATTCTCCTTACCCCGACTTATACTTAACATCAAATTGATGCCCCAATAGCTTTGTAATCTAACACTGCTAGTCATCTTTTGTAACCTTTTGTTGCAGCAGAAATTTTAAACTTTTATGGTCGGAATACACCACAAATGGTCTACCCAAGAGGTAAAGACGCCAATGTTGAATAGCCAACACTAATGCCATGATTTCCTTTTCATAGGTTGACTTGGATAGATTCTTTTCGGCCAAAGTCTTGCTAAAATAAGCAATGGGTTTCTTTTCTTGCATAAGTACGACTCCAACACCTTTACCTAAAGCATCACATTCCATCTCAAAGTTGTTAAAGGTTGAGCCACCTTGCCATATCCCCGTATAAATTTTCTGTAGTATCCGGTAAGGCCTAAAAAGCCTCTTACGCCCTTGACATTAACGGGAATAAGCCATTCCAAGACTTCCTTGATCTTTGTTGGATCCATAGAGACCCCTGATTCAGAGATAATATTCCACCTCCCTCTGAGTGAAATAGCATTTCTTGCGATTGGCATAAAACTGGTTCACTTGCAACACTTTCAGGACTTTCTCTAAGTGGGATAAATGTGATTCCCAATCCCTGCTATAGACCATAATAGCAAAAAAGAAAATCAGCACAAAATTACGAAGCAAAGCTTGAAGCAACTCGCTGATGGTGGCTTGGAAAGTTGAGGGGGCGTTGGTAAGGCCGAATGGCATTACCAAATATTCATAGTGACCATTGTGAGTTCGGAATATAGTATTCTCTGTGTCTTCATCTCGCATTCGAATTTGATGGTAGTGGGATTTAAGGTCTAATTTAGTGAAGTAAACTGCTCCATTTAATTCATCCAATAATTCTTCCACCACAAGAATAGGGAACTTGTCTGGGATTGTCACTTTATTGAGAGCTTGATAATCAACACACATGCGCTAAGTATTATCCTTTTTCTTTACTAGCAGAACCGGGCTAGAATTGGCACTGTTACTAGGTCTGATGATCCCTATTTTAAGAATCTCATGCACTTGTCTATCAATCTCATTCTTCGGGAAATGTGGGTATCGATATGGTCTCACTGAGATAGGTCCCTACCCTTGCACCAAATGAATAACATGACCAAAGGATCGTTTAGGAGGTAAGCCTGTAGGTTTTTGAAAAACCATTTCTAATGTTGGTAACAGTTGTTGCAATTGTTGTTGCTGCATAATGGTTAAAATCTGAGCGCCTCTAGCATTATGATCCCCTTCCATATAGTCAGGTTGAAGAGAAGATGAAGGAGTCCTATCCAGAGTTGTTCACTTCAGGTAAAATTCGAGGACAATTTCTTTTAGGAGGGGAGATTTGTAACATCCCAAATGTTATTAAATAAAATAAAATTAATAAATAAGAGAAATAAATAAATAATAGTATTAGTAATAGTAATATTTTTATTAATAATGTCATTTCTAATTAAAAGAGGATGAGTGGGTTGAGGGTGGGCCCAGCCCAGTTAAGCATTTAAGTAAGGAGGGGAGAAACGACATCTCAAGAGGAGGTTGCTGCAGAGTGATCATCAAGAAAGAGTCAATCGTTGCTGTTCGATCTTCACCTTCAAGGCACGGTGGGGGAAAGGGTGCTGCTTGTATGTGTATGTGGGGGTGTTTGGGTAGTGAGGGAAACCATAAGACCCTCCAAGGCTTTAAATTCGAATTTGATATGTGCATTACGTGTTGTATGATGAAAATTTGTTGTTTGGTGATTGGATGTGTTAATCTTGATAAATCTTAATGAATTGAATGAGGGTAGCGAGAAAAGCGAAAATGGGTAAATGAGGGTTTAGCGATTGGGGATTATAATGGAATAACTGTGAAAATTTGTTGTAAAGATTGGTGTTTTTGTTGATTTTGTTCGGTATAAACGTGTATGATTGAAGTATTAACAACGAGAATTGATTAGAGGTTGAAGAAAATGGTTTAAAAGGGGTAAAAATCGCAAGAACTATCGTCTCGCGTCGCTGGTAATCGATTACAGCAGACTGTAATCGATTACAGGGTTTTCTGGGCAGCATGGAATGAGTTTGACATGCTGGTAATCGATTACAGGGGGTCTGTAATCGATTACCAGAGAGTTGGCTTGTAGGTAATCGATTACAGGGGGCCTGTAATCGATTACCAGAGAGTTGACATGCTGGTAATCGATTACAACTGGGTGGTAATCGATTACCAGAGAGGTGATTGGCTGGTAATCGATTACAGGAGGCTTGTAATCGATTACCAGAGTGAATTTTGTGTCCCGGAGTTGCTGGTAATCGATTACAGCTGTGTGGTAATCAATTACCAGGTCAAATTGTGTATGAAAGTGTTGTTTATGTGATGATTGTGGCCCTTTTATCTGTTAATGTTGTTTATACAATTTGTTTGTGGAATTGAGAGATTTAATTGGATGTTTAGAGTATGTTGTTTGTGGCATGAGTATGGTGATATGAGTATCCCATGTGATGTTAGATGTTTATAATATTGTGATGTATGATGATGCATTGAGCATATGAGGTATGAGATGTAAGACGATGATGATGTAATGAGCATATGAGGTTTGAGATGTATGACGATGATGATGCATTGAGCATATGAGGTATGAGATGTATGATGATGATATATTGATGCATAGAACATATGAGGTGTGGTAACTGAGATGCACGGGCCCATAGAGAGCGTACAACTCAGGAAGTGAGCTGCACGGGCCCATAGAGGGGGTGCAGAGACCATGATGGAGATATTCGATGCACGGGCCCATTGAGGGGGTGCAACCTAGGGGCGAATAGAATTGCACGGGCCCATTGAGGGGGTGCAACCTAGGGTCAGATGTCTTTGCACGGGCCCATTGAGGGGGTGCAACCTATCAGCCAGAGAGGGCGTTAACGGTAGGACCATCATTGGTAACAACTAAGAGGATTGATGAGGTGCGCCCATTGTGCGGAGTTCCGAATCATGATCCTTAGGATGAGTTTTGGTGTGCATGATCATAGAGTGAACCTACATTATATTCTATGATGGAATTGAAATGTAATATGATGATATGAGTATCATATGTTGAGTGTAGAGAATGTGTTTTCTTGATGATTTGCGAAGTGTGACTTATAAACTTGTGATGAGATAATATATTTGATAATAAGAGTGTGAGATAATATGTTTATAATATGATTTGATCATGATTATGACTATGTGTGGGTGAGGATAGGGTAGCCTTCTGTGTGCATGTATTAGTTGGTGTTCTTTTCCTCACCGTGTTCTTTGTGGTTAATTTACAGGTAGTGAAGATGGCACGTCAAGTGCCGAGTATTGAATCGAAGGGGTGTCGCTCTGATACTTGTGACATCGGGGCTTAGTAATAGGGGTTTTTTATTTCTATGATGAGAGATTATGAAAATTATTTTAAGTGCCTTACATGGCCAATAAGGATGTCTTGATGTTGACATTTGAGATTTTGAGGCTTTAATTATTTTGAAAACCGTTGACTTTAATTTCTATTTTAATTGCGTTGATTTGAATCAAATGACGTTTTGGAAAGAAAGAGATGTGAATCTTTTTACCCGATGTGGTCCGTAACTTTTCCTAAATATTTCAAAATGTTGAATGTATAAGAGATTGGGGTAGAAGGGTGTCACACACAACCCATTTTTCTCCTATCCTCACACTCCTGAGTTGTCAAATTTCATACCCTTCTTGCCCTGAAACCGGATGTCTCGTTGTTTCAGAGTTAACACCTCCTATCCTCCGATCTTGCTTGGGTGAATAACTAGCATCCCTGTTACTATGATTCCATGAAGGTAGTTGCGAACTTGGTCTAAAATTCTACGATAACGTGCTTCCATCCCTTCCTTCGGATCCTTGTTGTACACCCAATCGAACATAAGGTCCTACACCTTTCTTCATAGCCAATTTAACATTTCTCGCTAAGCGCATCACCTGTAAATGAGTTTCTGGGTTATGTACTCACACCCAACTCCTAATCTCTTTTTTCAGCCCATCAAGAAAATAACCTACGTATTGTTGTTCTAGTTGGTGATGAATCAATGATGCCAAGTATTCAAATTCCACCATATATTCCTGAACTGACTTCTTCTGATGTAAAGCTTACAATTCTTCATACGGGTTCTATATTTTGAGTCCACTAAATCGCTCCATGCATTAGTTCCTCCTTAAACACTGCCCAATTCAGGTTCCAATGCACCTCCATCAGTATCGTGAACCAGTGAATAGTCGTCCCCTTCATACTCACTTGCGCAAGGGGTATCTTTGATTCCTCTGGGGTCTGATTCACCCGAGAATAGAGTTCAAATCTCATCAACCATCCTCCCGGATCCGTACCGTCAAACGCCGACAACTCGACTCGTTTTGCAGCTGTGAACAAATCATCCAAGGTTCCGACGAGGTTGGACATTGTAAGAGTGTCTTTGCCTCGTTTGATATTATCTCTGCTCGCCCCTGTACGACTACGCACAACCTCTGTCATGGGAGATTCGCGTTCCTCTTCGTCTTGCAGTATTGTTTCCAAGCGTCCAACCAAACCTAAAATGTATTTGCAAAAATCAGCTTGCTTCGTCATCTCGTGATCCAACTTCTATTGTCCCTGAGTTAAGATTTTCACCGCTACTGCTCCAATAGCGTTGTGTTCACCACTGCTAGTTTCTAGTCTATCCCATCCATTCGAGCTTGAGTTCGTGTCTCCATTCTCTCCCCGTCAGTATTTGGCAGGTCGGACCAAAATGATAGAGATAAAAAAACCAATAGAAAATAGGTACTGATATTATTTGTATTGTATATTGATCACTAAACAGAATTTGTATATATATAATGTAGTATAATAGAAAGGAAAATAGTAAAGGACACAAGAGAATATCCCACTCTCTTGCCCAAGCCTAGAGTCGAATTCTTACTACAATCCTTCTCTCTTGTACCCCTGCTCCTGCCTCCCTCCTATAACCAACTTCTCACTCCACACCCCACATGAGCCCCCAATTAGCATAACTAACTTTCCTCAATGTCTTCACCACGTGTCCCTTTCTTTTCCTTCCTATAGTATACCCTCCAAGCCTTAACATCCTTATCCCCTGACTTAATTGGCTCACGGGGCTCATTAAAAGCTCATTATTTGTCTTCTCGATATACTTAAATTCCAATCCATCTAAATTTGACCTATTGCACTTACACTCTTTAAATTTATTTCTAAAATATTGGTAAACTATGATCATATATAGAGTGGAAAAATGTTGAGAAATTTTTCCATAAGTTCCCTTTTATTATTTACTTTATAGTTGTTTATGTTATTTTGGAATGTTCATTTTTCAAAGTAGATTTTGTTGAAATTTCAAAAGAAATTTCTTTGGATTATAGGATTTAGAAATTAATGATATTATTTACTTCTTGCCTTGGAGTTTGACATAGTTGAGGTTTGTTAAATTAGTTAGTTAGCCTATGTGCGAATCACAAAGAAACTTAAAGACATTACACTCATAATATGATGGTTTAAAGAACGTTGCACTCAAAAGACTATATGTGTTAACCCAATGTCAAAACATATTATAGAAGCTCAAGGTTGATAATACTTTTCATGTATAAAGTCATTTTTATTCTCGAAGAACCAAGTACACCACAAAAGAAACATAGGATCAACAAAGAAGCATTAGAGTCAACTACTCTGATATGACAATTGACAACTGTAACATCCCAAAACTAGGACCTAGAGAATATAGAGGAAACCTTAGGTTGTGAATCCCACCAAGTGAAGTAAGTTAGCATAGAAGGATAATTTAGGAGCTTGGGGGTAAAATAAGAGAGAAGATCGGGGGTTTATTTAGAGTTTAGAGTGTTAGAGGGAATTAAAGAAAGGAATCAAGAGTTAAGCTCCAAATACCCACCTTGAAGAGACTAAAGGGAAACCAAGTTAAGATCCGAAATGTAAACTATAGATGTTAAGGAAAAAAGAGGGATAGGCTTGGATTAAGGAAATTGGAGTGAATTAATGAGTTATAACATGGTTCACGTGAAGTGTACCCCGTTGGACTTCAATAAAGGTTGTTGCTTAATTTTGAATTTTAAGCCTAATGACCTTTGTACACTAATTCGATGATATCTAGAGTTGTAGGTGTCCGATTTAGGTGATTCAACTTGAATTAGAAAGCTAAGATTCGAGGCTTCAGTTTGATATGCTACATGATAGTATTCCGGCCTCAGTTTCACCTTTAAACAGGCTCATTCTCGCTCAAGCGAGCGAGAAATCTCTCGCTTGAGAAAAAATATCAGTAAAATAAAGGATTTTGTTTCTGGTTTTCTCGCTTGAGAAAGAATGCTCTCGCTTGAGCGAGAAAACACTCGCTTGAGCGCAATTGGGGGAATTTAAGAGTTTTCTCTCTGACTTGGTCTCGCTCAAGCGAGAATATTCTCGCTTGAACGAGAACGTGTGACCAGAGAAGGTTTTTGAGGCTCGCTCAAGCGAAAAACTCTCGCTTGAGCGAAACGCGCATATTCAGTTTTTTAAAAACAGATCGTTAGGGCTTTTGGCCCTCATTCCTATCATTTTCTCCATTGTTAGAGGGAGGAACTAGAAAGAGATGGGGAGATTGAAGGAGAGAAACTTGGATTGAAGCTTCAAATCTCTAGAGGAGCCTTGGATCATCATCCTCCACCTCTCAATCATGCTATTTCTCCTACTCTTTAGGTGAGTGTGGTCACCCACTCACTTTCATCTTAATTGCCCTATTGTATGTTCCTCATTCTTCTCTCCCCTTGCTTATTTACCTTGTTTGTGAATGTAATTGGTTGATTCTTCGACTTGTATTGGCTGTTTGAATGGTATGTGTGGATATGCTCAAACCCTAGAATATACCTAGGTTTTTATGTTACCACCCCCTTAGATTAGTTATTGAACACATCATGTCATTCATACTCATGGATATATTTGTAATACCTCCAAGCATTCATGGGCCAATGGCCATCAAAGAATATGTCATAGAGTCTTCGGACTATCATAGAGTCTTTGGACAATCATAGGTTCTTCGAACCATCACAGGGTCTTTGGACCACCACATGCCTTTGGGCAATCAGTTATAAAAAGACGAGGTAACCTCATCTCGAACTCTCTACCAAGAGGGAGATGAAGGGTCCTCAAGCTAAAAATGACAACATGCATTGTTCATTGATTAATAATAAAACTTAATCATAGGTGGCCCTGGACGACGGTCCTTGGTCACATGGTCGAGCGCTCAATCACAGTCATAGCTAGAAAAAAGACCCCGAGTGTTGGGTAAAAACACATCACAGTCATGTTTGCATAATTTCATAGTCATTGTTCATGTCTTGGGATTGTTGAGTATGTTGACTGTTATATCTCATTTGTATGCTACCCTACACTGCATGCTTTATCACTAGGGGTGGGAATAGGCCAGCCAGCCTGTCAGGGGCCTGCGGATTGGCCTGTTTATGGCCTGACCTGGCCTGACTCGTTTATTTAAAAGGTCAAGCTAAGGCTTGTTAAAAGGCCTATTTAGTTAAATAGGTCAGGCATCAGACCTATGAAAAAGTCTATTAGGCTTGATAGGTCGGTCTGTTTAATATAATGATATATAATATATTAAATTAATTATATAAATAATTATAAATATAATTAAAAAAACTATAATATAGTAAAAAACTAGAATATATTAAAATAATTATATAAAAAAGCATGCTTAAAAGGCCTGCTGGCCTACATAGGCCTATAGGCCTGTTTGTAGGCCTTGTTATAAAACAGGCTTACAAACCAGGCCGGGCCTTAAAAAAAGGCTTGTAACATGTAACAGGCCCGGGCTCAAGCTTATGAATTAGCAGTCAGGCCAGGCTCAGGCATGCCAAAGCCTGACCTGTTCCCACCCCTATTTATCACACTCACTGAGCGTAAGTCTCACCACACGTTTTGTGGAACATTGTAGTTATGCAGGATGTCCAGCTGGAGCATGAAAAGGTAGACTTGAGCCTAGGGATGAATGATTTCCCCTAGAAGTTACATGAGCTAGAGTAGTTAGACTTTTGTATAGGAAGGAGGATAGTAATTAAGTTAGCTATTCCTTTTGTATTATAGCCTATTAATGACCATTCTTTGTATAATTGTATGTTTGGAAAGTTCCACTTAAGTAAACGTTGGTTACCTAAACTTTCCATGTGTTATATGTTAACAATATCGTTAATGTCGCGAAAATAATTTTAGGAATTTAGGAAGGTGCTTCCAACGGGCATTATTCCTAGGTTTCTGGAATTAGGACATTACAACAACAAGTACCAACTTTTCAAGAGAACCATTGTACACACCATAAAAAACCTGAAAATGGAGGCTAGCGCAGAAAGCAACAGAACAATGCATTAAATGTAAAGTTAGAATGTTTGAATTAAAAAAGTGCTTGGGTCTAATGATTGGAAACATATGAAGACTATAAATACAAGACTTCTTATTTGAAGCATGTATGGAGAAAGTTATGAAGTCTTCCTTTTTCATTCAAACTCATTTACTGCCTTCAAATTTCATTTATTTTTCTCTAGGTTCATTTATTGTAAATCATGTACAAGTTGTACAGTTCTTAAAGAAATTGATTGTATCTCTTGTATTGACTTGCCAATCAGTGGCTTATTCTGTGAGAGAAGAAGAGAGTCAAACACTTGTAAAACTTCATTTATTTCTCTTGTAAGTTAACATGAGGAGACAAAGTCAAATAATACCTAGAGTTTAGTTTGAGTAGGCTAAGTCATTACCTATAACTTTATGAAGTTAACTAGTGAAATTCTTGGTGGTGTGTCAAGGATTGGACGGAGCTCTTGGTTTAAGAGTGAAACAAGAACGCTAGTTGTCTATTCTTCATCTCTCATTTTTCTTCTTCTTTCCTCTTCGTGGTTTGTTTCTATGATTTCCTGATTTTTTGGGAGTTCACCTGCATGCTTGGAGGAAGCTTCAGAGATCAGAGAAAAGAAACATCACATAGTTTCATATTCCTTTCAACATACATACTTTCTCTACTTATATTCTGGGATACATGTTTAAGCTTTAATGCTCTACTCATGGAACAATATAATTTGTTTTCTATATTTCTTATTTTGGGATATTCAACCCTTCTTTCTCTTCTTTTTCCATCCCTTTTGTCTTTCCTCTGTTTTGCTAAAGATTTGGTACATAACAATGGCAAAGAGAGATTCTAATGAAGAGGAAAGAAGAAGAAAAAGGAGAGATGAATAGACAACTAGCGTTCTTGTTCCAGACTTTAAAAAGGAAAATAATGTCGTATTGGCCACTGTGGCATCCAGGTCACTGGTTTAACATCACATGTCAGCAATGGTTAACAGAAATTTAACGTTTAGACTAAAGCGAAAGACGGAGTATAAAGTTAGGGATTAACGTAGGCAGTTTTAAAATTCATGGACTAAATTGCATGATGTCCCAAAAGTCAATGACTAAATTGTTAATTTACTCTTAAAAAAATATAATACAACCCCTTTTCGTGTTTTTTATTGTGTTAATTTCAACAAATGAAAGTTAAACGAAATCATTTACTTGTTACCTTACGGTTTTGTGTCTAGGATATGACTCTGTCACTAAACTCAATCGATTTTTCTTTTTCCTCAAAACCATATCTGACTCGTGAAATTAGATTGATTTTTTAAGCATTATGACATGTCAAGAGGATTGGATCCCCCTGCTGCCTTGTGAAGATTGGTTTTCTATAAATAATGACCAATGAAGGGTGATGCTAGCGTGACACAGAGTGTGACTGGTGAAGTTTAGAATAATTGCATAATAGTCCCTTTTGTAACTTAAAATTTTTTTATTAACAGAAACCACATGCAAGATGAGCGCGAGCACAATCTGGGGTAGCGGACTCTATTGAGTTGGGTTAAAAAATTCGAAAGTTATTCAACCTTCTGAAATATGTGTTCGAGCTCTATATTTTTGCGGACCTTTTGCGGATTTAGCGATCTAACTTTTTTTTGCGGGTTTTTACAGTGATGGACTGGGCTAAAAAGCTCAAAAATTATTAGGCTTCTAAAATAGATGTTCAAACCCTACGTTTTTACTGCCCTTTTACGGGCCATTCCGGTCGGACAGGTTCATTTTGTCAGCTCCACGTGCAAGTCACAACAAGGTCATCGGCCATCCATGTAGTATTTTTCTTCCCTGTCTGTATCACACGAAGAGTACAAAACAAAAACCAACAATTATTCTCGATTTGAGTTTTCAGTTTTAAAAATTTAAAATATTTTTTATAATTCAATTAAAAATAAAAAAACTCTATTTTGTGATTTAAAATAAATCATAAACCATTTAAAATTAATTAAAAACCCCATTTTGTAATTTTTTTTATCTGGGCATATTTTATTTTAAAAAATGATATTTAAAAAAAAAAATTAATAACCACCTTAATCAGAGCCTAAATTGACCCCTTGCTCTTGTTTTTTTATGATTGTGTCCCTAATTCATGACTCTTCGGTTATAATAATTAATAATAATAATAATAATAATAATAATAATAAATATATATAATGAAAGGTCATGTTTACAACGGGATGCCTCAGTGATATTTCGTGGTGCAATATGATAACATTATATGCTATAATATATTTAGAGACGAATGGCTATAATCCGTGTTAATTTTGCAATGTTAACGTCTTTTTAGTTCTATAAATGTATACTATTTTTTGATATTATAAATTTATATGGCTGGCAACATTATTTTATAGAATTTAATATATATATATATATATATACTATCAATTTAAAGAAATTTTAGAGAAACATTCAATGATGTGTCGTCACCTTATTTATTAAATTTAACAACAAATGAAGTGTCATGTTTATTAAATGATGTGATGACACGCTATTAAATGTATGTGTAAAACTTTTATATATTGACAATATATACCAATGAAATCCTATTTTATATATAATTTAGTTGATTTTTTAAATTATTAAGTATAATTGGTAATTACCCAAACATTTTCTCATTCTTTAGTATTTCCAAATATATTAACGTAATGATAAAACTCAATGGATTTTTATTTTTTTTTTAATTTTTGATCAAAACTTCCCACGAGCATAACGCTGAGTTAACCTCTTGAACGGGTTATGTCAAACACACGGCCGGCCTCCTCCCAGGTTACAGGATCAAACTTTTTAATATATTTTATATATAAAATTAAGAATAAAATGTTTGCAGTTTATGTAAAATTAAATAAATTTGATTTTGGTTCTCATAACTTATAATTTGTATGTTAAGTCTCTCTCTTTTAAATTATCCCAAATTAATTTTTATTTGATATGTTTTAAAATCTTTAATATTTTTTATTAGATATATTTTTATTCCCTAGCGAGATGGGTGATAAAGATTAATATGAGGTGATTTTAAGAAAGAGAAACTCAACACATTTGTTTTAAATTATGAGAATCAAACCAAAAAATGCTTAAATTTATAATGATTAAAAATATATTTACCCAAAATTTATTAAAATCTGTATATCAAATATAAAAATATTACTATATTTATTAGTTAATAGATATTAATTAAAAATGTTTTTTCTTATAAAAAATAAATTTAACATAAGTTTCTTTTTTTAAAAATAGACTATTTTTTTAAAAAAATATATATGTCATTCTTGTTTTTTTATCTCTTAAAATTAGGTCCCATTTTATAATTTGCTTTAGGCCTACATATAAGTTGGGTCGGCCCTGATCAAATATATTTTAATATTAAGCCTTTTAAATCTTTAAGTTTTTTTGAGATGTAAAATTATTTATTAAACTAGTAAATATTATGTTATTACACCGTATTTATAAAATTAAAATTTAATGTAAAAACATTTAAAAATAAAATCTCTATAAATAATAAAGAAATTAATCATAATAAAATCAATTAATGTAATAAATAAAATATTTAAATTAATTAAATTAATTTATTAAAATTATTATAATTTTATTTAAAGTTTATTTCTTAAAATTTTGAGGATGTAAAATTACTTAATAAATTTATATAATGAATTTGTTTTAATATTCTCTTTGAATTGGTAATAAAGTCAAGTAATAAGGAAAATTAAAAGGTTACTATTTAAGAAATAAAGTTGTGATATAATGAAGATCTATATTTTTTTAAAAAATTGTTTTTTATATTATTCATCAACTCAACAATAATTTTTTTAAAAATAATAATAATTAATAATTAATAATTAATAAAAGTTTTGAAGCACAAAACCTCATGATTGAATCCCCTGCCGCCTGAAATAGTGGTTAGGTTTATAGTTTTATCCCAACTTGTCTATGAAGTTTTGCCGACTAAATGCAAAAAATAACGGTGGCTTAAATATGTTTTTCGTTTCTTAAAAATTAGTGAATTTTATTTGTAGTTCTTATAAAATTTTTCATCTAAATTTAGTCCTTCATTAATTTTTTATTTTTAAATTTAATCATTGTCGTTAATTATCGTTGTTAAGTGACGACTTACAGAATGCTAATGTATCTATTTACTTAAGATGACGGGGCTGACACGTTGGATTTAGTTTTAATTATTTTGCTAAATTATTTTAAATTAAAAAGTTTTTCAAAAATAAAACGTGTAGGATTGACGTACAGAAAAAGAACGTTAATCTAAAAAGTTGAGAGGGAGGTCGAATACAACAAGAGATAAGAAGAGTTAAGAGAGAAAAAGATTATGGTTCTTTTTCTGTATGTCAATCCTATACGTTTTATTTTTGAAAAAATTTTTAATTTAAAATAATTAATATTTCAAATAATATTAATAAAAAATTTAGCAAATAATTAAAATTAAATTCAATGTGACAGACACGTCACTCTAAATAGACACATCAACGTTCCGTAACAATATCAGGGCATCACTTAATAGCAATAATTAACGGCAAGGATTAAACTTGAAAATGGAAAATTAATGAGAGACTAAACTTAGGTGAAAAATTTTATAGGAACTAAACACAAAATTTCCTATTTTTAAAGGACAAAAACATATTTAATTAAGCCAATAATTGTCTTCCTCTCTTTATAAAAAAATATTTTTTTATGCCCCCTTTGTGTCAACTACAATTAAACGATCTGGACTGTCTGTGCTATCATAATTTCTCCCTCATAATATAGGATTTTCAATTCATAGTAGGTAAAATTTAATTACTTCTTGTTATGAATGAAGGGGCCTAAAAGGTAAAACCAATGGAATAACAGCGAAAGAAGGCAAACATCTTAAAAAATGACAACTTAAAATTTAATAATTATATATACATTGATAGTATAAAAAAATTTTAGTATATAATTATTAAACTCTTTTAACAAATGAATCTTAAAAATAAATGTCAGAAGAGTTATACCCTTTTACAAATCCACCCAATAGAATTCGATAATCAAGGATGCAATAAAACTTTCGAATACCGAATGTTCAATAAGAAAAGAAAAATAGTTAGAATTATTACATCAATGCTAGCATAGTCTAAGATTTGGGTCTGGGACGTCATTTAAAATTGGATTGAAACGGCACATACTTTTTTTTTTTTTTCCTTAACCAAATGTATCTCCTATTACTTAACCACATGTAGGAGTAATACTATTCAGGGTTTAGTCACAGCTAAGACTCTTCACTCCTCCCGAAGAGTGTGTTTAATGGGGATTGAACCTGGGAGCTCTTCCCACAATCTTAATCTGCGTTGCTAACTGAGTCATAACCCTTTGGTGAAACGGCACATACTATTAATCATAAAATATAAGAAAATTTTTAAAAAAAAAAAACTATAAGAAAATAATAAAGCAAATGTTCCGACACCATTTGAAATATTTTGAAAGGCATGCAATTATTCTCACAATAAAGAAGAAGGCACATTGTTGCAAATATATATAATGTTGTACATTCTTTTAAAAATGTCATTCTATACGAAGCTTATTTTATACTAATCACTTTATTCCATTATCATATTAGTTCTTTATCTTGCTTCGAAGCATTAACCCCTATGCATACTCGAGTTATATTAGAGATTTCATGTAGCTTGGTCATTAAATTAGTTTAGTCATTGAGAAAAAAAAAATCAACTATTTACAAACACGTATAGATGATTTAATTAAAATCTATACGTGTTTGTAAACAGTTGAATGCTAGTATAAATAGAACGTAGTCTTTCCCATGTTACTTCTTAGGAAGAACCACATGCCATCTTGAAGTGTTCTTCCTCTATTTCTTTTTATATCTATGAAATACTTCCCCCAATTATAAACCTCTCTTCCCAAAAGCAAAAGGAATATGGCCATTGAAAAACATAGAGGTTATGCACAATTTCTTGGGAACTCTAAACCCTATGTTTCCATGATCCTTTTACAATTTGGCTATGCTGGCATGAACATTATCGCTAAGCTTTCCCTCAACCAAGGCATGAGCCACTACGTCCTCGTGGTTTATCGCCACGCCTTTGCAACTGCTGCCATAGCTCCATTTGCCTTTATTTTTGAAAGGTTCATACTTTATCTAACTATTTGGAATGATGATGAGTTTTCAGTTTTTTATTTTTAAAAATTTGAATCAAAATTTTTATAATTTAAAATCAAAAACTGAAAATCTCTTTAGTTTAAATTATAAAAAATTGATTTAAAATATTTAAAAACTAAAAATTGAACCCGAATGTTATATTCAAGTTTTTAAATTGTGATTTATAATCGCAATTACAACCACTACATTAAAGTTTAAAAAGTTTAAAACTTTGATTATTTTTGTTGGCTTAATTTATTAAGCTTTGCAAATAAATGCTAATTCATGGTTTCAATTTTTCAGGAAACATCAACCAAAGATAACATTCCCAATTTTCATGCAAATTTTCATCTTAGCTCTCCTCGGGTTAGTACCCTATTCAATGCACTAACAAAGTTAAGTTCTCTTATAGCATGGTGAATATATGAAAGTAAAATTAAATTAAGTTGCATAAACTAATTAATATGCATGATTTATTGTGCTGGAATTAAAAATTACAGGCCTGTGATTGATCAAAATTTCTACTATGCTGGGTTGAAGCTCACATCCCCAACCTTCTCATGTGCAATGAGTAACATGCTTCCAGCCATGACTTTTCTTATGGCAATTTTTTTCCAGTAAATTAACCAAAACCCTATATTTCTAATAATTTTAAGCGTTTCTTTTGTTCTCTTTGAGAATTGCTAATTGCTTCTAATAATGGATAATGGAATATATGAAAAGGATGGAGAAGATAAACATAAAGAAGATGAGATGCCAAGCAAAGATATTGGGAACATTAGTGACAGTGGTTGGGGCGATGCTAATGACTTTGTATAAAGGGCCTATTGTGGAGTTGGTATGGGCCAAACATACCCATCCTCACAATAAAAGCACCACTGGATCCTCGGTTGACAAAGATTGGTTAGTAGGCAGCATCTTCCTTATTATTGCCACCTTTGCTTGGTCTTGCCTCTTTATTCTACAAGTAAGACATCATATATAAAATTACAAAATGCCAATCTTTTGTTATCTCTCCTGTTTTTGTGTGAGATGTGTTGGTGTTACACAATTTAACAATATATATTTATGTTTCATTTTATTGGGCAGGCCAAAGCTCTAGAGACATACAAGAATCATCAGCTAAGCCTCACTTCACTTGTTTGCTTCATAGGCACTCTTCAAGCTGTTTGTGTTGCTTTTGCTGTGGAGCACAATTTTTCTGTATGGAGAATTGGCTGGGATATGAACTTACTAGCTGCTGCCTACGCAGTAAGGAAATATAACAACTTTATTATAGAGGCTTTTTTGGTTTTTCCTTTTTCAATTTGTAACAAATAATGATTTATTTTTCCTTATAATTTTATTCAGGGTATTGTGACCTCAAGCATATCATACTATGTACAAGGGCTGGTGATTAAGGAGAAAGGACCTGTCTTTGCAACTGCCTTTAGTCCTCTAATGATGATCATTGTTGCCATCATGGGCTCCTTTATCCTTGCAGAACAGATTTATCTTGGAGGGTAAATTTCTGTTAACCCCTTCTCCTTGCATATTAAAATTTATCATTTGTGAAATTATAGCATGTTGCAGACTAAAATGATTCCTTCCCTAAACAAATTGGCACTTCAATAATTACCTTCATCATCAGTAGCATATTGGCAAGAAAATATTCCATCACATACATACTAATTCCACTTTTAATATACCAAGACCATCCCCAATAATACAAGTTGATAAAAGCATTTCAAGCTTGGTTGATTGTCACAGTACATTTATAACAATTTAATATAGTCCTTGCAAATCATACTTTATAATAAAATTGATTTTTAACAATAAACTTTTTTTTTATCAAAATCCATCTTCTATTTGAAATTGTCATCATTCATCAAGCTAAAACTAAGTGCCTATGACTGAAGAATTTGTTTATGGCAATCATATATGGGTGCAGTGTGATCGGTTCCATCTTGATAGCTATAGGCTTATACTCTGTCCTGTGGGGGAAGCACAAAGAACAAATACAGAATAAAGTAGCAGATAGTATTTTGCCTGTGAAGTGTGATCAAATGGCTGGAATTACAGGGCCAGTGGTGATTGATGCCACAGATCAATTTGCTGAAGTAAAATGTTGTCAGAAAGGAGAAGCCAACAAAAGCTCTTTAGCTGTGATAAGCATGCCTATTAGAGAGTCTCCAAAAGTTAACCAATAAGCAAAAGGCTCAAGCAATCTTGAAAGTGAGTAGGAATAATGGTGTTTTAATTTCTTCATCTTTTGTGATCCCTATAATTGTTGATTACTCTATTGATATATGTATTGTTATAATTCATAGAAAAAATATACAAAATGTTAAGGAAGTATCTTTGTATTATATATATAAATAAAACATTCACATACTTTTAGAACCAACTAGAATGGAGATATATAACATTGTCCAAAACAAAAGAAACCCAACATACTAACAATTATATGTTGTTGATCTATTTAAGACACTAAATATGTATTCTAACAGCTTAAGTTATTGTGACATACCATTTAAATAGCTTAAGATAAAATCATCATATACATAGTGTTTCTCTAAATTAAGTTTTATATATAGTGAATAAAAAAAAGTGCTTTCATACATATTATATTACTTAAATTTAAATTTAAAAATAAATATATTTTTACTTGCTTATTTTAAGGAGTGAGTGAACTGTTGTCTTGTAAAGGATTGTGTTTTCATCTTGCAAGTCAGCACATGGATTTTAGAGCCGCTCTTGACCGTTCTCTTCACCTTGGAAAAGTGCATTGCCTAATGAAACGTCTCGAAGTTTTTAACCCATAACAAACATAAATGTGACTTCGACTAAAAAAAACATAAATGTGACTTACAGAAATCATCACCAGCACCGAATAATCCTTATTCAAAAATTGGAATTGGGAAAGGATGACAACACCTAATAGCTTGCTTTAAAGAAGCTACTACCCGGCCGAAAGACCAATAGTTGTATGGTAGTATATAGAAAACAAAATTCGTGGTAAAACAGAAAAGCTTATAACTTCTACAAATCTGAAATGGCCATAGTAATATAAGTCAATAATATTTTTCTCAATAGCAAACTTATTGGAATTTGCCTTCAGTGGTAGACACAGGACAGATGCTACTTTTTTATGATTGTACCACTTTATAATCATGCACTATGCAAGACAAGACAAACACGTGCTTCTTTTCTTTGGTCTACTCTGCAGAACTTCAAACTACCTTATTACAACTAGGATTTTCTGTGGCAGTAAGTGCAAATAACATCACATGTGAATTTTCAAAACTTCTAACGCACATAGCAACACTGGATTAAATGTTGAGAAAATGGTCATCAACAATTGCAGGAAAGGAAGATAGACAACTACTAACATGAAAGAGTAAGGATGGGCTTTTTCTTTTGGTTTTATCAGCCCCCGACTTATCATTCTTTTTATATCAAACCTAGAGTAGCCTTTGTCATCTGTCATTTAACAATTTACAATCTATCCTCAAGTTAAGATCAGCCTCAATTGTTTTGAGCTAAGCTTATATATTAAGTTTCAGAAGGAAACATAGAGCTTGTAGAATAAGCGCATTTACATAGACAACTGATTTACAGGAATCGAATTTGAGGGAAGCCTTAACTGCCTTTAGAAACAGAATCTTATTTCGGAAGTGCAACATAGTTCACTGGAATTATGTTATTCACTCTACCACTTTCTCTACGTTCCTTTCCACCTGAGGTTCCATAACGGCCTGAAGGAGTAAGCATCCGGCGCCCCACTGGTGTCCCAACTGTGGTGTTAGCATTGGTGCTCTGACCCAGAGGTTTCTTTGTTGCAGACCTGGAACCAAAAAGTGCCTCTTGCTCTACAGCAAGTTGTTCCTGTAGCCGCTTCTGTTCCTGTTAAGAATACCATAATAAGCAGTTACATAACAACAAGTTTGAAGTTGATGAAAACAACCAATTATCATACAAATTGAAGACTAAAACAGAAATACTGTAAGACTTAGTAAAAAATGTCCAATACCATATCAGTAAATGATTGCATAACATGCACAAATACAAAACGCAAAACTTCTCACATGAGGAAAAATTGCAGCCAACTTTCTAGCACAAAAAAGCTTCAAACTTATTATTTAAAATTTTTGGTGCACATAATGATAGATTAGATTGAGATCTTGAAAACATATGGCAGATGCACTGCTTGTCTCATTTGCTTAATATTTAAAACATTTGAACTCCATGTTCTGTATTTGTCATTTTTATTCATTGTAATGCATAGCCATGGCCAAAAGATGAAGAGGAGAAAGACCACAGCATAAAATGGTAGTTATTTATTCAACGGCACTGTTAGCCATATGTGAAAGATACAAAGTTTCTTTACATACACAAGTATCTTCAGGTACATGAGTATTAGAGAGAATCCACATGCTTATAGACAATGATCAAATAAATTAGAAATACGCCAATTACAAGATCTGCAGGAATACAGAGGTCCTTAATGTTAATGAGAAAACCGAATTAATTTTCATTCTGAATAGCCTTAAAACAAATATTTTTAGTTTTCTTTTTCAATTGATGTAAAAGTGGAAGATTTAAGAGAAGAAAGAAAGAAAAAACAATACTGCAACTATAAGTGATACCCGAGATTTTCGCTTCTCTTCTTCTCTGAGTTGCCGTTGTGCGTTATATTCTTCCAAGCTATGTAATAATGGAACCTGAAAAATAATTGAGTTGGAACCTGACTAATCTTTCTCCATGTCACAATCAAAAACATAAAATATACATCATCACCTTTTCATATACGAAAGGTATTCCTTTTTCCATTTCCCAGGCTTTTACTTTTGCAGTCAAATTCTCAACAATAGCTGCTCAGTAAAAATTATTGAACTATAGTTAGTGTTAAACTTAAACCATTGAGGAAACTAGCAGGAAAAATATTACAAGATACAACCTAGAGCTCCCTAGTACTTATGTTTTTTTTTTCTCGAATGAACTTTATTGCCAGACCTTCATGTATGAAGGTCAAATTGTGAAAACAAAATTAGTTAGCATAACCCAGCTTAAGTATATAAAACTAAGGTTTTCACTTATTAGCTGGACTCATTTCTATTCCAAATCCAATAATTGGAAATCTGAGAAAAGAACTACACAGTCACTTTTATGCTGTTTCTTTTTTATTTTATGAAGATATGGCCTAGTTGGCCTTAATACACTATTTTAACTCAGTGAGTACAACAAAATTTTTTCATCAAACAGCAAAGATTAAGAGGAATATCAGACTTTAAGCAGGAATTAGCTTTGTGTAAGCCTGGCATGAATCTTTGAACTATATACATATAGTATGATAATAATATAATGATAGATAAAGCTGATTTCACCACATTCATTATTAAATTTATTTATTCCAAAATCAGATAGACCTATAATAATGCAATTAAAATTATATAGTTTTTTTCTTTGTTAGTTACTCATGGTTAGAAATTTCTCATTGGTGGATTTTTACAGCTTGTTTGCTGCAGGTTTAATTGCAGATTCATTGGTGGATTTTAACAGCCTTGCCAGGTTAAGATTTCTCAGATAGTTCAAAGTAGCTCAATCATTTGATTTTGACATATTTGTCCAGCACCCCAATTAAACCTCTTGCTATCTTTTGCTTTCAAACATTTTGGTTTGCATTCATAGAGCTTTTCATTCCTAGCACATCATTTCGAATATCCATTTGTTAATGGTCAAATGGTCAGATATAATTGGATATTTGAGTGACTTCTTTCCATTCCAAAAGCAAGACAGACCGTCGCCACTTAATCAAATTATGTCATACTATCAATGATCCATGGAATTACTTCTATAAAATTATGAAGTTGTTATTCATTAAATTTGTCCACAGATTACATTACACTGGTATACTGTCTCACTTTGCTCATATTTATTATGATTCAAATACCATTCTTAATGGCTTTCTGATTCAAGTATAAGCAGATAATTAGCTCTTATAAGTATCTAGATTCTAGATTATCACACAAACCAATACAAATGTAAAAAATAAAACTTACATGGTATCTTGCTGACAAGAATCCGTGCTTTCTCTGCACGCTTCAAATTTTTGTGCGCTCCTCTTACTGCACTATATCGGTTTTCATCCTGAAAAGAGGATGGAAAGGGTAAATTACAGAAACAGCCTGTCTTTTGTTTTGCGTTTGTTTCTCTAAATAGATCTAAAAAACAATGCAGACAATATAAAAAATGTCCAGCATTCCTTATTGATCAATGGAATATAAAACATTTATAATTGCTTAAAATGACATAAATTTCATCATCCTGAAAGTTGGCAAAACTCTTTCGGAGTGCCAGAAGTTAAGTTCAGGAAGGAAAGAAAGAAGGAAACAACACTGAAAAGGTCTCATGCATCCTGAAATAAGATATTTTGTGCTAAGAGAAATTTTCAAAATGAATTCATCATGTTTAAGATTTTTATATAATCCAAAGATAAATATCACTCTACTAGTTAAAATTGATGTATTAACTTCTGTTATCAAAGTCAAAATACACAAATGACATTAATCCCCATCATGGATGGCTTAGTATTGCTATCAGTAACAATTTAAGATCTTATTTTATAATACAAAATGACCTAAGTAGATAATGTTTAAAATCCAACATTTCTTTTATAGATACAAGCACCATAGACATTGTGATATTCCATCACCACATTTACACAGTACACAATCAAGATGTTGAAGCAAATTCAACCATCAATAGTTTAAAAGTTACAAATTCATTAAATAGAGAACCTATATGGTGTTACACTATTAGCATGCACATGTTACATGTAAAATGTCAATATGATCAACTCTCCTAATAACTTAGGTTGTTAAGTGAATGCTCATAAATGATTTTATATCTCCTATGTCCCACAGGCAAGAACTTTGGGGATTTGAAACATGAATAGATGCACATGTCCACTATACCTTGTGCTAATAGCCTAATAATCAACTTTACTTAGAAGAGGGAGCAGCATCAAGTTATTAGGTGAAAGCTCATAAATAGTTTAATATAGAAGAACTGCAATTGAATCACCAAGAAACAATTGAACACTCATAAAACACATGCATATGACATTCATCAATCGATGTTTTACTTTTTTTAAGTAAAATTGGTGAATGGTACAAAGAGTCGCTGACAGCCTAATAAATCTGCATGTATTTTGGTGACACTAAGCTAGTGGCATAGCATAGATTAAAAACCTTAATAAAAAAAATTGTATGCATAAAATAGCATCTAATGTTCTCCATGCTTTAAAATTTCAACTGCGTTAATGTAAGGCTTATTTAAGAATAAAGTTTTGAAATAAACTTAAGAAAGTTGTCTACCCTTTCATATTCATCTAACCACTTTTCCTCCTCAGCTGCAAATTTCCATTTCTCTACCCTATCTAAGATATCTCTTCTACTTAAAGCTTGCTCTTTGGCCTTCCTGATTTGATCATCCATGCTTTGAAGCAAATCAGACAAGTCAATATTACCTGCAAAGCCATAAAAAGCTTGTGTTCAAAGGGGAAAAAAACCTAACAGACATTATTGGCGCACCTATATCAATAATTGTAGAGAAATTTAAGAGGAAAGATCAGGAAACTTAAGATACAGTCGTAAGCGTTCACAACTAAATTTCAAGAAATAAATAATACTTTAGGTTCTATCAAGAAAAAATAAATAGTTCATGTACCAGATTCTATGAGGCTGGTCAGAATCTGTCTAGCAGCTTCACTATCCACATCCATGTGAACTCCTCTATAAATTTCTTCAAGTTCATTCTGTCTCTTAAACACTAAATCCTTCATCTTACTGGCTTTCAAAACATTTAAGCGCTGAACCTCAACCTCAACCTACAAATATATAAAATCAAGCAACTAGAACTCAAACCATGTAAGTGAAATCGCAATGTGGTTCAACTGCAATACTGCATGAAATTTTCACCTGCTCAATGACATCTGCAGAAAGACACCCTTGTGTTGACACTTCATCAACTGATGCTGAAATCAATCTAGTAACGTGGCTAAAGGCTTTTTTCTCATCAATCGGTGTCTCCATAAGATCCCATAGTTCTACCAGGGTTTTAGCTAGCTCTTGTACCTACAAGAATGTAAAATTGGAATCATAAATTTTCAAGAACCTGTCAGAAAAAAGTGCTCTACCATTAACAAAATTGGACACACAATTAATCTGTTTACAGGCTTAAAGCAATAATACCCTTTCAACCTCATGATTCCATCTTCAAGGCATAGAAAAAAGAAGCAAACCATCCCTTACACAAAAGACTCGCATCAATGGTAAAGAAAAGTTATGGCCTCTGTTTCATTCATTTCTGTTATAAAAGACGATAAAATGCAGAAGAAAATAATATTGTATTCTAGAAATGTTTTCTTAAATGAATACAAGAGCTGAGAGGTATATATATACAACTCAGGACAGCAATAGCCTAATAACAGAATGTTGAGTCAGCAGGAATCTAATCTATTCTAGAATCAGAATCTGATACACAATCTAAATATAACTAACCACATGGATAAACACCCATGTGCCTGCTTGAGGCTAAAACAGGAAAGAGAAAATACAAATAAGAAACAGAATTAGCTATTACTAATATTCACTAACATTCCCCCCTCAAACTCAGGGTGGTTGTGCAATAGTCAACTTGTTAAACACCCTGAGTTTGGTTCTAAGAGTCTGAAAACGAAGAGGGGACAAGGCCTTGGTGAGCACATCAGCAAACTGAGAGTCAGCAGGAACATGAGAGACCACAAGACTTTTGTTGAGGACCTTTTCGCGAACAAAGAAAAGATCAAGTTCCATATGCTTGGTCCGAGCATGAAGTACAGGATTATGGGACAGAGAGACGGTAGTAAGGTTGTCACAATACAGGATTGGAGTCTGAAAGGGGATTCTGAGTTCCTTGAGAAGAGACTCCAGCCATAAGATATCAGCAGCAGTAGAGGCGAGACTTCTGTATTCAGCTTCGGTACTGGAGCGAGCAACAAGATTTTGTTTTCTAGACCACCAAGAGACCAGAATGGGGCCCAGAAAAATACAAGAACCAGAGGTAGATCTTCTCTCATCGCGGTCTGAAGCCCAGTCAGCATCAAAAAATGCAATCAAAGGCAGAGAAGAAGAAGTACAAGGTTGCAGCAGCAGGCCATGTTGAACAGTGCCCTTAAGATACCGAAGAATTCTCTTCACAGCTTTCCAATGAGCCTCAAGAGGTTGAGACATAAACTGGCAAACCTTATTAACAGCAAAACAGATCTCAGGACGAGTGATGGTGGCATATTGAAGGGCTCCAACAATAGATCTGTACAGAGTGGGATCTGCAACATAATCATCACCATGCTTGGACAGTTTAAGGTTAGCAACCATGGGAGTAGAGATGTTGTTGGCATCAGACATCTTAGCTTTGGCAAGGATATCCTTAATGTACTTGGATTGGGAGAGAAGAAGAGAACCATTAGAGAGATGTTGAACCTCAATACCCAAAAAGTAGTCAAGTTTTCGAAGCTCCTTAAGAGCAAACTCAGAATTGAGAGTCTTGATAAGCTGCTGAACAGAGGACAAAGAGCTGCCAGTAATAATTATATCATCAACATAAACTAAGATGTAGGTGCAGTGAGTAGATGAGTGATGAATAAAGAGAGAAGGGTCACACTTGCTGGAAGCAAAACCAAGTTTGACAAGAGTGGAGGTAAGTCGTTCAAACCAAGCACGAGGGGCCTGTTTTAGACCATAGAGAGCTTTATGAAGCTTACAAACAAGGTGGCTGTTGGAAGATTCAAACCCAGGCGGCTGCACCATATAAACCTCTTCCTCTAAAATACCATTAAGGAAGGCATTGTTAATATCAAGTTGTTGAAGAGTCCAGCCTTTTGAAATGGCCAAAGTGAGAATAGTCCGAACTGTTACAGGCTTGACCACAGGTGAGAAGGTTTCAGTATAGTCAAAGCCTGGTTGTTGGTGAAAACCCTTGGCAACCAGGCGCGCCTTGTACCGGTTAACAGAGCCATCGGGATTCTCCTTAATTCTGAACACCCATTTACAGCCAATGGCCTGCCGACCTGCGGGAAGAGGAACTAAGGACTAGGTCCCATTTTTTATCAGTGCAGTATATTCATCATTCATAGCAGAAAACCAATTAGGATCTTGCAAGGCATGTTTGTAAGATGCAGGTTCTAGGTGAGTGAGAAGGAGTGTAGGATGTAACCGAGGTTTGACAATACCAGCCTTGGAGCGAGTGATCATAGGATGAATGTTAGAAGGGTTGGATAAAGTAGAGGCTGGACAGGGGAAAGAAGGGGGTGAAGTATTGGACATAGGTGGAGAAGGGGACAAGGCTGAGGTGTGAGTGGAAGTAGGTAATGATGAAGAGGGTGAACTTGGTGCAGGGACAGAAATAGGTGCAGTAGGGAGAGATGCTGAAGTGACAGAATCTGGTGTAGTGTTAGCAAGAGGTGCTGCAGATAAAAGTGGAATTTGGGAAATAGGAAAAGAGACAGAGGGGGGGGGGGGGGGGTCGAGGTAGGAGGAGAGGGAAAAAAGGAAGAAGTAAATGGGAAACGGTGCTCTCATTAAACAGGACATCTTTAGAGACAAAGATTCGGCCATCAGAAGCAAGACACTTGTAACCTCTGTGATCAGAAGAGTACCCCAAAAAGATACATTCCTTAGAGTGAAAAGACATTTTGTGAGAATTATAGGGCCTTAGGAAAGGATAACATGCACAACCAAAGACCTTCAGGAACTTATAATCAGGAACATGGCCAAAGAGAACAAGGTAAGGTGATTTGTGTTGAAGAACAGAGGTGGGCAATTTGTTGATGAGGTAAGTGGCTGTAAGAAAGGCATGATCCCAGAATTTGAAGGGTAATTTGGACTGAGCCAAGAGAGTGAGACCAGTTTCAACTATGTGGCGATGTTTGCGTTCAACCGAGCCATTTTGGTGATGAGTATGGGGACAAGTAATCCTGTGAAGGATGCCAAGATCAGTGAAAAATTTATTTAATGGGCGAAATTCCCCTCCCCAATCTGTCTGAACAGATTTTAATTTGGTGTTAAATTGTAATTCTGCCATGTTTTTGAAGTGAACAAAGACCTGATAAGTATCAGATTTTAATTTGAGGGGAAAAATCCAGGTAAATTTGGAATAAGCGTCAACACAAGTGAGAAAGTAACGATGGCCTTGAGAGGAGAGAACAGGGGAGGGACCCCATAAAGACAGAAGGAGAAGAGGAAGAGGGAAGGCGGTGAGCTTTCCCAGACAACATGCATCACAAAAATCAAAGGCAATTTTACTCGGTAAAGAAATATTACAAGCTTGCAAGGCTGTTTTGAGTACATCCGGATTAGGGTGTCCTAATCTACAATGTCACAGGTGATACAAAGTAGAACTAGACTTATTTAAACAAGAAACTGAAAACGCAGAAGGTGCAGCAGAAGCAAGCTTGGTTGAGTAGTGAGCAGTCCCATGAGAGTTGAGCATATTGGGAAAGGAATAGAGACCATCTTTGCCAAGAGTCCCCAAGAGAAGAGGTTCAGAAGTGTCCTGGGATTTTACAACACAAAAAGAGGGGTGAAACTCAAAGAAAACACCATTATCTGCAGCAAATTTACTAACACTAACCAGATTTTTAGTAATAGAGGGAACAAGTAAGAGGTTATTAAGGGTAAGACATTTGTGAGAATTATAGGGTGAAGAAAAGGAAGTAGAACCAATAGCAGCTATTGACAAACCTTGGCCATTTCCTACAAAAACCTGATCAGAACCTGGAAGTGGGATGTTGTCTTGTAAGGCTTCACCATCAGCAGTAACATGGTGAGAGGCTCCAGAGTCTGGATACCAGTGCAGGGACTAGGAGGTTGATTCAGAACCTGTGACAAAGGCCTGGGGGCGCATAGGTCTGGGAGGCCCAGAGGGTGCTTGAAACTGATGAGAAGAGCTAGAGAGTGAAGCAGGAGCAGGGGGATAGTGAGATGGGACTGAAGGAGCTGAGAACCGAGGGTGAGAATACTGAGTCCAGTTGCCTTGAACCCATGGCTGAGAAGGGTGAGAAACAGACCCCGTATCCGGACCAGAGTGTCTGTAGAAACAGATACTGGCATCATGACCCATTTTGTAGCAAATCTGACACTGCACATTGTAAAAACGACCACCACCCGCGTCTGCCACGACCTCTGGAGCCACCATAACGACCACGACCACGGAAATTATTATGCCCTCTGTCAGAGTAGTGATTAAAGGAAGGTTGAGGGTGAAAGGGAGGAGCAGAATCGTGGTCAGCAGAATTAGAAGAGGGAAGAGGATTATCTGGAGCCTTAGTCTGGGTGAGGTTAACAGTGAGAACATCATTCAACACAGATTTCTTGTTCTTTTCTATGCGCAGCTCCCGAGCTAGAAGCAAGGACTCAAGTTCATCCATAGGACAGAGGTCACCTTTGCTATTAACAACATCAACGACGGAGTCATATTCCTCCAGTAGAGCCTCAAGAATGATTTCGAACTGATCACAGTAGGGAACTGGATCCCCAATGGACAGGAGAGAATCAGAAATGGCTCTGATTCGAGCAAAAAATTCAGAAATGCTTCTGTCGCCCTTGGAAATGGAGCGAAGCTCAGAGCGAAGCTGCCGGAAACGATTTTTAACTTGGTTATCGAAAAATTTGTGAACCTCCTCCCATACTTGCCAAGAGTGACGGCAAACGACAACCTTAGGGAGAAGAGAATCCGAGATAGTTGATAGAAGCCAGGTACAAAGGAGCGAGTCTTGTTGATCCCACTCTATATATGCAGGATTTTCAATATTAAGATCCCTATCAGATTCTGAAAGATACTTCAGGGGAATGGCTAGGTTTGTGACAAAACGGTGAAGTTTATGACCACGGATGACACCCTCTACTTGCTGCCGCCATTGCAGAAAATTGATTGCGTCTAATTTGACTGAGATTTGATAAGAGAAGGAGGTTGCAGAGCGCCCATCAGGACGTCCGCTACCAGAGAACGGATTTTCAAAACCGAAAGCCATGGATCAAGCTCTTGATACCATGTTATAAAAGACGATAAAATGCAGAAGAAAATAATATTGTATTCTAGAAATGTTTTCTTAAATGAATACAAGAGCTGAGAGGTATATATATACAACTCAGGACAGCAATAGCCTAATAACAGAATGCTGAGTCAGCAGGAATCTAATCTATTCTAGAATCAGAATCTGATACACAATCTAAATATAACTAACCACATGGGTAAACACCCATGTGCCTGCCTGAGGCCAAAACAGGAAAGAGAAAATACAAATAAGAAACAGAATTAGCTATTACTAATATTCACTAACAATTTCATATTAAACCTTAAAAGAAATCTCAATTTTATTTTATAAACACTAGTATGATCCACTTTCTTCTAATTCTAACTCCATAATCAACTTTATCCAAATTTCAATTGCATCCAAAGCAGGATATGAGAAAATCAAAATAATGATGCAAACTGCAAGAAAATAAGAGACAAAGTATCAAATCAAAAGCTGCCACAAGTCAAAGCAAATGCCTTTCACATCAACTTTTGGCCAAAATAAGTTAAAATTTTAAAAACTCTGAATTGGTTCTTGTCATTCTTACTAACAGTTAGATAATGAGCTCAAGCAAGTAGTGACAGTGATGTCCCGTGTGATGAATATAATGTTGTATGCTATCATATGATGTGAGTTCACTAATATTGTAAATAAAATCACTTAGTCTCAGACACTGATGGTAGTGGATTTACCCCTAGCATTAGATGTATTTTTAATCTTAGATAAGGCACAACCAGCTAGAAAGGATTTCTTAACATTGAACCAATTTAGTTTAGTTTAAATTAAAGCACATGCAATTTAAATAGAACTTTTGCTTTAACTAAGCTTCAAAATTACATGGTTTTTCACACATACAGAATTACAGATCATATCATATGACAACCTAAGAGATCTGCTAAAACCCTATGTCACCAAAATTGATTAGCCAGGATTGAATAATTGGTAATGACTAATAACTTGTCATCCCAATCTAACTTAAAACAACTTAAATGAGATTAATACACACTAGCCTGTCCATATAAGTATATCATTCCATCTCAAGTCAAAGTTAACTTGGGTGTCATTGATCATGTTGCACCATTTCATCTAGATAAAAGTAAGTCATCACCTTTTTCAGTCTTTGTTGCTTCTCCTGCTTTAATGAATGAATAACCCCAGTTAATCTGGCAAGAGTATCATTGCTGATGCTCTGTAGAGCATCTTTTGATGAATCAGCCAAGCTAGGGTGAATTTCATTTAATGTCTTCCAATAATCAATTGACATTACTGCCGAAAGCTCACTAATTATACTAATATGACTCTTCACTTTCTGCTGGCGCAAGATCTGGTTGTACAAAAAAAAAAGGATACAGTATTACTATTAAGCAAAACAGAACTACAAAATCTAGAAATGCCAAATAATACGCGACTATATTTTAATCTTGGTAGAACCTTTTCATTCTGAAGTTCCTGGAGATGTGACTTGAGTTCCTCCAGTTTCTTCACTGTCAGATCACATTGATTAACTTCCCGATCTGAGGCACTTTGGGACTGCCCACAGCCTGCTATTTCAGCACATATCTGAGAAATTTGGGACTTTATCCTTGAAAACTCCTTGATTCTCTCATCCTTCTTTGACCTCAAGTCCTCTAAGACAGGTTGCACAATAGCTAATTGCTGCTTCAGAGTCAGAGTGTCCTTCCCCTTTCAAATGCAGAAATGAATTGGTTGAATAGGCATCTTGCTAATTCAACTTGAAAGGTACTAATTGTCCAGCAGGACAAATATGACATATTCTAAATATTCTAACCATCAAGCAGGAATTGTAGGAATTAACTCAAAAAATAGAAGAAAATAATGAAGCATAGAATCTTGTAATGATTGCACAAAACATAACCACAAGGAAATAGTGTGTTAGAAAATAATAGAGTGGATGCGTAAAGTTCAATTTCATAAATTACTACACAGATAAGGCAAATCCATGACTCTTGTACAGATACTTTAAGAGCTAAAACTGCACAGTATTCTATCATAACAATGATGAAAAGGAGAGTAATTGATATATGCTAAAATTATGTTTTTTTATCCACATAAAAGATGAGAATAGAAAGCAACAGCATCTCACACACCAGGAAGTTTCAGGTTCCTATTCCCATTGCCAATGATATTCTTTTACTCAAAAAATTTATCGCAAAACGGTGTATAAGGATGTCGTATTGATAGCAACAGCAACCAATGCAAAATGGAACTGGAAAATCAAACCTACCCGTGAGAACGAGGTACATTCCCCAAGTGAAGAAACAATATTGGTGACCTCAGCTTCAGCGTCAGCCAACCACTTACATAAGTCAGCCTTGTGTTTTCTTGTTTCCTCAACCTTTCGGTGATAAATGTCAAGACACTCTTGCTCAAGTTGAAGAAGCATGTTGTCTCTATCACTGTCACTCTCCCCAATCTCATCCCATATCATCTGAAAACACACACACACACACAAACAAACAAAATTGAGTTAAGATAATTAATTCATACACCAAAGGTTACACTTACACGTACAGCAATACCGTGATTTCTCGCTCCATGTATCTATCAACAGTTTAACATATCACACGCATAACTAAACTATGGAGCAGGAGCAACAATAACAAAATTTGGCATTTAAATAAAATAAAAAAAATTGAAAGCGCAAAGTCGATCGCAATTGGTAAAGAACCTGCAATTGGCGGAGGAGGGAAGCACAGGTGGTGCGAGAGGGAGAGAAGGAAGGAGGCATGGCTGCCATTTTTGACTAGAGGATGAGGCACGAAGAAAAGGAAACCCTAGCAGAGAGAGTTGGTATGGAGTGAAGAAATCAGAAAACAGAAATCAGAAACGGCGAGCGTTTCGGGCGTTGTGGAAATTCATTGGTAGAAAGTAGTAATGATGAGTTAGGGAAGATCCCTTGATTTGAGTTCTTTGATGGAACAGAATCCCCCTTTTCGAAACAGGATACTACTACTGCACGCCTTTGGCGCCAAGCTCACTATCCTTCAAATTTTTGTAGACGCTGCTGCTATTAAATTAAATTGTAAATAAATTGTTAATTGTTAATTAATTAATTAATTAATTATGAACCGTAATCGCCCTTTTTCCTTTTACGTTCTTTTAAAAATATCAAAAGTTTAATATAATAATATTCATTCCATTTTATTATCACTTTAAAAATACAAAAGTTTGTATTAATTATTTGGATTTAATAAATATACACTAACATCACTTATTGAATTTAATAACATATGAGGTGTCATACTCATTAATTGATGTGGCAGCACATCATTAGATGACTGTGTAAAATTTCTTTAGTTATTTTCAATTATAAAAGAGAAGTGAGAGAATATTAATAAAATAAAAGAGTAAAATAATTAAATATCAGTATATCAGTGTACTTTTATAACTGTGAGGATATTCAATAACTATTTTAATTCTTGCAAAGAAATTCTTTGATGAAAATCATATATATATTATTTCTCTCCACTTTTCTATGTATTTCTAAAAAAGACAGTTTCTCTTTAAAATATTTTTTCTCTTTTTCCACCCAAACAAATGCAACGTTAAAATAAGGTTTAATTATATTTTATTCGTCAAAATAAAAGTTATAATCATGAAATCTCGGATCAATTAAAATGTTAACTTTTGCATCTATTGAAATACTTTAATTTGTTTGAACAACAATTTAATTTGTTTAACACATAAATGAAGAATTCAAATTATAACCCTTTTTTTTTTAACCACAGGTGTCCTCCACGGGAGGCAATCCTATTCGAGTCGGGAACATCTACATCATGGTGTGGCTAACTCTCCTAGCGGGGATTTTTTCTGCAATCCTGTTCGAGCCGGGAACATCCACATCATGGTGTGGCTAATTCTCCGAGCGGGGATTTTTTCCATCCACAAGACTCGAACCCGAGACCTTGCTTAAGGGGAATCAAGCATGTACCACTTGAACCAACCCTCGTTGGTAATTACAACCTTTAACCGCATCTTAAAAGTAAAAATAAGAAACTAAAATTATAAAAAAAAATACAATTAATATTAATGGCATTTATTATGTAAAGGAACAATGAGAAAAGGACATTCATTTTAAAAATAATAATTCCTCTCCTCTCTCACATTTTCATTCACACAGTAGATGGGGAAAATTTTTGACCCACAAGTTTTTCTATTTACCCCTCATTTGTCCTATTTACTCTAAGTATCATTTATACGGATTCACGTTTAAAACGTAATTTTGTGGTAAACCAAACATTTACTTTTCTACAAACTATTTTAAAAACCATCACTTTTAATTTAAACATCAGAAAACAAAAAAAAATGTCTAAAGATGTTTTCAATTTTTAGTCTACACATATTTTTTATAATAAATGATAAATATAAGGGTTAAGTTCACACGATAAATTTTTTCATCAGTTTACCCTAATAAGTGAGTAAGGCTGACATCATGTTGAACTTTCTCACCTTCATCTACAATGCCAAATACCTACAAATACCCATCTCAACCATGGTTAAGGTATGTTGCTCATTTCCCTTACTTACACTCTACTTAAGCCCCTTATGACTTAAGGATTGGAGTGTTTTTTCAAGTCACCTCTTAAGTGGTTTAAAGAGTCACAAGAAAGGGGGTTAAATTGTGACACTTTAATACTTTTTTCACAACCTGCACAATTAAGTTCATCATTGGTTTTATGCTCAAGAGGATTCTTTGTTATTAGAAGATATCTTTAAAAGATAGTGTTAGCTAAAAAAACTTTAAACTATCATATGTTTGGCTTCTAAAGTAATTTATGCTCACAGAAATTTGTGTTACAAAGGATATGCCTTTGAAGATGTGTAAAATATGTCACGCGATGATTATGATAGCAAATATATGTTGTTATTTTCAAAAGCAATAATGGTGAAAAATAAGATATTTGTAGGCTTGTAGCTTGCTTCTAAATAGTTAAATCAAGTTGAAAGTTTTGTGAAACTTTTCAGAACACTTATTTAGTTGACAATCAATCACTGTATACGAATAAATCTCTTTAGAAGCACATTTGTACAAATTTGGTATAATGTGCTCAAAATTTAAAGAAATTTTGTATGTTGAAAAAAACAAACTATGTTTTTAATGGACAAATCTAGTTCAGAACTTATTGAAACTTTCGAGAATATTTATTTGTAATAATAAGAAAGTTACTTATCAATTTGTTTATCAAAACATGCAATTTAGACACAATTTATGCATAAATTAGTTTTGTTTAGAAGCAAGCTAATGAGACAATCCAACTATGAGAAAGTAAACCAAATATTGTGCAGAAAAAAAAAGGTCAAGGTTAAAGATATTGCACAGTAATTTTTATATTGGTTCACCTATAAATTCCTTAGGCTACGTCTCATACCTGTCTCAGAAGGGCTTTCCACTACCAAACATGTTTATTTACACCAAGTCTTCTTTTGCACAAGTCTCCTCAGGCTTACACCACCAAGTATTCTTTCACACAAGCTTCTCTAGGCTTTACAACAACTTTATAACCAACATTAATCCTTACCGATTAACTTAGGAGCTTCTCAACCAACACTAACTCTAACTAGTTAGCTTGCAAAATACATAACATCTTGTCAAATGAAGTGAGTTTTTTTTTTTACAAATAACTCACAAAAACTAAAAGAGTGGCCTTTAAACACATAGCTGATAACACACTACTATGTATTTAGAAACAATAATGCATATTTCTGGAGTGCTCTTTAAGAGATAGTGACTTTAGAATATAGAGAAGGTAAGTTTTCAACACTTGGACACTTAGTCTTTGTTGAAGTTATAGGGTTTCAAAGAAAAAGAACGAGAAAAGAGAAATAATAATTATGAATATACAATGATGTATAAATTGATGACTGATACTTGATACAAAAAACTAAGTACTGACTCTTATTTATATTAATCAATAGACTCATAATTTTATTTAAAATAGGAAACAAATCATAATAATTACTAAGAAATATGGAAGATATTATATGATAAGAAATTAATCTTAAAAGATATTCTAAGATACAGAGGTAAGAAACTAAGCTAAGAGATAACTTAAGATATTCTATAATAAATAAAGATATTGTAAGATATTTTTATGTCATTCTAACTCTCCCCTTCAAGCTAAAGCATACTAAGCTTTATGCTTGTTACAAGTATATCCATATCAATTAATAAAATTTGGGATTGTAGATCATGGGCCCATAGTTACACTGGGAAATTCGTGGTGCCAGGTAGGTTGCATTGGGAAAAGTCATGGGGTCGGGTAGATTGTATTGGGAAAGCCACGTGGCCAGATAGATTGCACTAGGAAAGCAACGAGGCTGAGTATATTGATCTACGAAAGCAACAGGGCCATGTAGAATATTTTGGGATTGTCATAAGATACATCTCTATGGGCTTTGAAAATTATGGGTCAAGTGAAAGGAAATAGCCTTAGAATAACAAATAGGAGGGAGCAATCTAGTCCAAAATAGAAATAATCAATAAGTACAAGACCTGAACCAGTCAAATTAAGCCCAAATATAGATAAAGGACGATAGGTGATTTGGTGATGATGAGATTGGTCGGAACTGTGGACGAATGCACTGTCATGCGCAGTAGACGAGAACTAGCAGTAGGAAAACATGTTGGAAAATGATTTGGCACGTGAAGACACGTCAAAACACCGTTTTAGGTGGTGTCAATGGTGGTGGACTTGGCTCAGAAGGGCGACTTCAGTGGTAGGGATCGTTGGTCGAAATCATTGTCAGCGACGACAGTGGAAAACATGCAAAAACTAGCTGAAAAGGTTTGAACTCGTTGGAATGAAGACACAAGGGGTGGAGATGAAAGACTGAGCACACTGGTAAAATGCACGGTGGAGAATCTGAAAACATGTCGATAAAATGCAGGACAAACCTGATGAAAAATTGGAAATTATGGAATAACACAAATGTTAAGACTCATCAAAGAGAGACATTAAACAAATTCCCACACTTCAGGGAACTCAATAGCATAATAGTGACGAGACAGGTCACGGTGGATGGTACTGCATTAATACCATGTTGGAGTTATAGGGTTTTAGAGAAAATGAAGTAGAGGAGAGAAATAATAATTATGAATATACAATGATATATTGATTGATGATTGATGCTTGATATAAAAGACTCAGTACTGACTCATATTTATACTATTTAATAGACTCCTAATTCTATTTAATTAGAAATCAAATCAGGATAATTACTGAGAAATATGGAAACTAATCCTAAGGGATATTATAGGATAACAAACTAATCTTAAACGATACTCTAAGATAGGAGGCTAACTTAAAAGATAATTTAAAATATTATATAATAAATAAAGATATTGAAATATATTTTTTCTGATATTCTAACAATCTCCCTTTTCTTATTTCTCTTTCCTTCATGTTTTGTGGCTATAGACGAGTATTTAAAAAGCTCTAGTTCAAACTAGTCAATTCTTAACATTTGGAGTATGGTCAAAATATGTCCTTGCTTTTGTTGACTTGTCACTTTCATGGTAGTATGATTTTCTCTTTCTTCATTTGATAAATTTTGACTGAATTGGCTTTTGTGCGATGCTTCTGAACTCTTGGCAGAACTCACCTTCTGAAGACTTTTTTGAAAGGCCCTTGACTTGAAAATATTCAAGGATTGTAGCTTGAGTAGTTTGTGGACTGGTGTTATTTTCTAATGAATTTGCTATTTCTAATGCTTCTAAAGAAAGCAAATGAGTGTAGTCTTTGATTTTGCTGCTTCTGAAGAATAAAAAGTACTTTTAATCACTTGGTTAACCTTCCTTTTCTTTGACCGCATCAACAATAACCCGAGAACATGCTTCTTAAATGATTTCAGCAATTCTTCATGTTCAGTTGCCCATATTTTCCCTTCTAGTCATAAGTTGTTTTTGCTTCTAACGTCTCACAATGTCATATGAAGCTTCAAATACCTTTTGAAGTTTGATTTGACCTAGTATGGCATGCAATGGGTCCTTGATGATTGATTTTGACTATTTTGAAACTTGGAAGTTCCTTTTTATATTGGTTTCATCATTCTTAGAGAGTTTCCTCATGCAAGGCATGCTTTAGAACTTCTAATTTTTACTAAAGGATGCTTCTGAACAATGAATCATGCTTCTAATGTGCTTCTCAATATGATGAAAGTATTCATGTACTTTCTCAAGCATTATCAAGGCACATATTAGTAATTTCCATTTAAAATACTTAGAACTTGAGTACGAAAGCTTATTATCGTTAAAACCTTGTATAGGGGGTCTTGAACTCAACATTTCCCCCCGTTTTGATGATGAAAAACTTTCTTGAACAAATTTTGAGATTTTGAATGAGGGAGACTCTAACGTCCTAATTTCTAAATTCAAAAACAATGCCTGTTGAAAGCACTATTCCCGAATTCGTGAAATTATTTCGCGCATTAATGATATCGGCATACACATATTACAATGCTTAGGCAACTCCAACATTTACTTAAGCGGAAGACAAACATTCAGATAATATAGTCAATATTGCCCACATAGGCTCCTAATACATACATCAAGTAAATAGGCATAATAGGATATAGAAATGCATATGTCCTGGAAATATCAAACATCCCCGAGGGCCCCACATGTACATCCTTATCCCATCAAAAGAATAACAGTCAATGCCTATACAAAATAGTCTAGAAATTCAAAATGAGGAGTTGGGGACTAAAAGCCCAACTTCAAGCTCCAAACTCTCCATCAAGCAGCTGCACGTTTGCCTTGCACATCTGAACATAATTCCCACATCGTGGAGTGAAACTAACGTCCCAGTGAGTGTGATAAAGCATACAGTTTGGGAATTCTGGCAAATGATATGCAACACACCTCAACAAGTCACCATTTCATCCAGAATACTAATACAAACATAAATACATGAAGACAAGTAAAGCATGACTGTGAGGTGTTGTTACCTGACACCCGGGGTCTTTCCACTAACTGTGACTGTGATTGAGCACTCGACCGTGACCAAGGACCGTCGTCCAAGGTCACCTATGATTGAAGTTTATTAATAATGAATATTCATGCATGAGTCATTTTTAGATTGAGGACCTCCATCTCCCTCTTGGCCATAAGTTTGATGTGGTTACCCTGTTGTTATTACAAATAATTGCTTGGAGGCCTGTGATGGTACGGAGACCCTGTGATAGCTCGAAAACTCTATGATAGCTTGAAGGCTCTATTATAGTCCAAGGACCCTTATAATATGTTCAATGATGGCAAAAGGCCCATGAATACTCAAGAATACAATCAATATATTCACCAGTACAAAATCCTTAAATCTCCTACCTTAGGGTTTTGAATACAAGCACATACAACCAATCAATCCAACAATCCACCCTGGGTTTCTTTATAATCAATCACAATCAACAATAAAAGCAAGGGAAGTAAGAATAGGGAGCATACATAGGTTATCATTCAATAATGGAAGTGAGTGGAGAATCGCACTCACCTCAAATAGGGAAGAAATGGAAGAAATGGAAGGAGGAGGGTGATGAATCCAAGCCCCAAGGGTGGTGGAGAATCCTTCAAACTAGTTCTTCTTCCCTTTCTAGCTCCTTCTCTCTAGAAACCATAAATGTGATAATAAATGAGGGAGAGGGTTAGGGTTCACGGTTTTAAAAAAAGAAAATGGGCGCGCTCACTCAAGCGAGGAATTGCTCGCTTGAGCGAGCCCCAATTAACGAGGCACCCCTGATGCTGTAGGGGGTGCTCGCTTGAGCGAGCACTTGCTCGCTTGAGCGGGCCTGAGAGTTTCCTGATACTGTAAGGTCCTCGCTTGAGCGGGCCTGAGAACCCTCTTTGCTCGCTTGAGCGAGCATCAACTCAAAGAGCACCCCTAATGCTGCAGGGGTCCTCGCTCGAGCAAGCCTCAACTCAAAGGCTCCCTCCTCTCTGCCTCATCCGCTCGCTTGAGCGAGCCCACCTGAACTCCAAACTTCTTTTCTTCACTCTAAACTCAACCTGGTTTATAAATGACAAGAGTAGGAATGGAAGGCTAAAAAGGCATTGGAGGGACATTTGGTGCAATGGCAGGCAAGAAATAGTTGTTGACCCAAAATTGTTATTAGACCATCCTCTCAATGAGCTCATTTGCTATGGCATACAACACTCCAACCTTTTCAAACAACCTCTTAATGTCTCCCTTCATTTTCCTCAGATGTTTCTCAACTTTGTCCTTCTTTACAACTTCTACTTTAGGAACAATAGGTGAGATGAGCTAGGTTGATCCCTATGAAGAGGAACATTCACATTCTCACTCTTCGTTTGATGAATAAGAGTACTAATTGATCTAAGTTGAGTCAAGACATTAGGTTAAAGGTCTTAGATTATGTTTAGCGAAGGTAAACCAGAAATATCAATGATAGGAGTACCGAAAAATTGGTTAATGACATTAGTATCAAAAGTACTAAGGGAAGTACAATCCTTATGAGGAAAGTTCATTTCAGAAACCATCTTGCCCTTGGTTGATTTCATTTTCTGAATAAAAAAGATGTAACTCTTCAACTTTTGCAGGAGAAGTAACCTCTTCCTCCTTCTCTTCCTCTTCCAGAAAATTCATACTATTAAATCCTTCTCCTGCTTTCTACCATCATCGTACTCATCATCCTTGCACCCTCCTTCTCATCTTCCAAAAACATCACATTAGAACTCTGTCTAGCTTTTAAGCATGAAAATAAAGGATAAGCAAACTAAAAAGGATCTCATGAGGGGAGGTAACATCCTCATAAACCCTTTGTATGTTTGAACATAGATAGAGAGATGGGAGTTGTTGAAGGGAGAGATAGGAGTTACAAAACTTCTCCATCGTGTTTGGTGAGCAATGAGAGAGAGTTTGGGTTGACTATTGCAGTGGGACCCACGGGAAATTTTTTCTCCTCTCATGGCTAGTGATTTAGGGGAGAGATGAGGGTAGATATATGATATTATTGTAGAAACCACAGGAAACACTAGAAGAGAGGTTGAATAGTGTTTTATAATTTTCAAACTGATTTTGGAAAACCTTTTACATGCAACACTTTTCACGAAGGGATTTTTATAACTTGCTGAAACTGGGAGTTTTGTATATGCTGAAGTAACTTCAGCAGGTTCAATAAAACAATTTATGAAACTTGTTTTTCAATTTGTTTAGATAAATTTTTAGCTTCAAAGTTATAAAACAATATACTCAGAACCCTTCTCGTTAGTATAAACCAAATATAAAGAGTTAAGGGTAAGAGAAGACTTAGCCAAAGATTTATACTGGTTCACCCACTTCCACTGTGAGCTACGTCTAGTCCCAAAGCCAAACAGCTAAGGATTTTTACTATCTGATCAGATACAAGTATTCCTTTTCAGTCAAGCCTCTTCAGGCTCTATTACAACAAGTATTGTTTCCTACCAAGCCTCTCTAGGCACTACACCAAGTATTGTTTAAACAACAAGCCTCTTCAGGCTCAAACAAAAAATTATTTTGAAGAAAGATTGCTTAAACTTTGAAATTACACAAGTTTAAAGCCTAAACTGGGTAAGATGTGCAATCCACTGAGTTAAACTCATAATATGATAGTTGTGTACAAATGAAAATAGATGAAAATATTTCTTAGAGAGATTTAGCAGCACTTAAGCAAGTTCACGTTCGTTCTCACTTTCTTCTCTGCATGAAGACTTGTATTTATAGAGAGAGAAATATATGAGACCGTTTAGACTCTCTATAAATCCCGTTGTGAAATAGCTTTATTTCCGTTGAGATACAATGCTTCTGGTAGCTTACAGCAGCAAACATAAAAGGAGTAGGTGTGCAGCAGGGCTGACTCTACTTTTTTTGAGCAAGGTGTACTTTTCACAATAGGGACTACCTTTTTGGTGAATAGGAATTTGAAATATACCAAAAAGCTTCTGATTTGCCTTTCCAGAAAGGGTGAGGAGCAGACAGCTGGCAGAAAGCAACGAAAAGACTTGAGTCTTCAAAAGGGATCAACAAAGAGACTCATTCCTAAGAAGATACAATTCTCAGTACGACGTCTCATGACTTCAGAGAGTTCACTGGCTTCAGCAGGTCCTGATACTTCAGCAGATACCTCTCCTTCAGAAGGTTGCACCACTTCAGATGGTTGCATAACTTCAGAGAGTTGCTTTTTCAGAAGGTTGCTGAAACACAGAAAAAGCCTTTAAGAGATTTTGTTTCTTTCTTTCAAGATACTTTAACCAAATTTGTTATTCATTAAAACTCAGGATTATGAGACTTAAAACATTATTAATTTCTTAATAATATTTTTGAGACTCAACAATTACAACTATCAAAATTAAATTCTCTTCTATCTCTCTCTTATTTCTCTAGTATCAAACAACCTCAAATTCTATTCAATTTCTCTTCTATCCCTTTCCTATCTCTCTTTTCACTATTTCTCTCTTCCCTAATTCACTATTTAAACCAAACACAGTGAAAATTAGGGTTGGGCATCGGACGAGTTTGGGCGGATTCGGGCCTAAAAACACATAACGTTGCTAATCGAACACGGTATTTTATGGCACATTTCCGACCATGGAGTTCATTGGTTTGGGCGGGTAGCGGTTTAGACGGGTTACGGGCTAGGGGGGTCGGTTTACTCAGGTGTGGGCAAATATTGGGCCGACTCATTTTTCGGGCCTTGTTCAATTTTTTATTACTTTTTTCTATTTTCCTCAATTTTCAAAGTATATTAGCAAAAAATAGATCCTATTCATTTATTTGGGCCATTTAGATGGGCCGAGAGGCATTCAAAACTTAAAAAAATTGGGCCATTAATTAAGAAATAAGAACACAATTGACCAAAAAAATAATAATAAGTATACACATAACATTAGACAATTTTATAAATTTTGGTGATACAAATCCAGTTAACAAATAAATTTATTAATAAAACTACGACTCCTAGATTCTTCACTTGATTCTCTTCTAACTTAGCACATGTGAAACGAAAACCATATGATCAAGTTTTTTTTTTTATGTTCTTGAGATTTCCTCCTGCACAACAAGCTTCTAAATCTGCAAATAAACAAACATATAGAAATAGTTAAATCCCATTGTTCAAGATTAAATCAAAATAAAGAATAAACATCAATCTAAAATATTACTTTAACTTATCTCATGGGTCAACGCCAATAAGCTTTAGAAGCCAATCACTGTCATTTGAAGCTCATGAAGCGCACTAAGAATTTGGCCAAAAACAATAGTAATTGGGTTCACCCAAAATGACACATTTAAAAACCTGAAAATAAAAAATTAAACATGCACAAAACACAGATAAAAGTTTACATCTTTCATGAAAAGGAAAACACACAATGTGCACACTGAATCCACAGTCAGCCAAAAAACCAAAAAGCTTGCACCTTTAGTGGAAAAAACACAAACCGGTTTAAAACCAGACCCCAAAAAAGGTAGAAACTTTTAAACTTTTGTCAAAAACAGAAAACAAAAATTCAATCTTTAATAAAAAAATATAAAGAAAGCCCTAGAAATGTTCTTCCATTGCTCTCCTCCATCACACCTCCTGAAAAGAGAAGGAAAATACTAATTAAGATAGATAATGGAGAAAGGTTAGGAGAAAAAGAACGGGAAAAAGAATGAACAAAAAAAATAAGAAGACAGGAGGAAGAAAGGAAGAGAGTCGCTAGGCCGCGACGATGCGCCGTCTGTTGCAGAGAACAATACCCAGTCACCGAGAGAGAGATAGACAGATGAGGTCACATAAAGGAGAAGGAGTTGCGATCTTCAGCATGCATCCATGTTTGTTGCGACGTTGTTAGGAAAACTCAGTCGCGCTGCCATGTCGTGGTGGCCATGAGTTCGCACAGGGAGAAATGTGAGAGTCTGAGTTTAAGGCGAGAGAGGTGGCTAGGGTTAAAATTTGGGAGAAACAATAACATTTAGCTTTATATATATATATATATATATATATATATATATATATAATGTCACTCTGTAAGTAACAATTGGGCCTGGCCCAAAATTAGCACCTCATTCTTTAATACGTCGGTCAGGTCAAGTTCCGACGGTTATTTTTTCTCTCACCTGAGCCCACACGAGAGAATCCGATTGAAACTGATTTTTTTACCCATCGGACCCGTTAACCCAAGAAAACCCACCCAAACTATTAATTTTACTATCGGGTTGTTCGGGTCCGGGTCCGGGTCGATTTGCGGTTTAGTGCCCACCCCTAGTGAAAATGCAGACAAGTTTTACAAATGCATCAGTTGTTGTTTCCTCATCTAATTTCTTTAACCCTTTGTTTGTTACGTATGGAACACAGAGGAGAGAATTAGCGAAGAGTGATTTGGGGGAGAGTGGTCCAAACCACCGTGTTTGGTATGTGAGTGAAGAAAGAGTCAGAGGTTGGGTCAGTGGTGGGACACAGGGAGAAATAATTCTCCTCTTTGAAGAGGAGAAATAGGGGTGAGGTGAGGGTTAACATTTTGATAAGTCTAATATGCCCCTAACTTTATTACTCATAAGCTATTCTTTCTATTTTTAATTCAAGGGTAATTTTGTACTTTTACATTCTTACACATCTCCCTCTCTCTCATTTCTCCACAACCAAACAACTATCATAATTAATTTATGTCCTATCTCTCTCATATTTCTCTCATACCAAACAACATCTATTTCTACTTTATTTCTCTACTATTTCTCTCTTCCTTATCTCTCTCTTCCCTATTTCTCTCTTCCCTAAATCTCTCTTCAAACCAAACAAAAGGTAAAAGTACACCTCCAATATTAAAATTATCAAAGGATCACTATTCATAATGGATTCACCCTTGTCTTTATAAAAACCTTCTTTAAAAGCATTAGGTTATGCATCAACAAACCTTTTTTCATCTATATTTTCTTCAAAAGAAAAAATTGCTTCTAAAGACTTCTTCATCCATTTTTGTTTTTTATTCATCTTTTACCTTCTTTTTCTTTTCTTTTTCTTTTTGTATTCACTTCCATTACTATTTTTCTTTCTCTTCATAGAGAAATATGTACTTATTTATTCAAACAAGCATCTTAATTGTACTTGTACGTTAACATTTTAAAATTCGAAAACATTGGAATATAATAATAATATTATTATCATATATTTATTTATTTTATTTTATAAATTAATAAATGTGTTATAGGACACGTGTCGATGTCTTAACACCGTTTGAAATGATTTAAAAAATGAAAAAAAATGTCGACCGACGCGTATCGAATATGGAGCATTCGTGGCGTCCAAATTAAGAGACACGGACAACCCCAAAAGAAAACATTAGTATATGTATTTATACGCTCAAAAACTGACTCTCTCCTCACAGTCCATAGACACACACACAAACTCTGCGTGAAACAAAACCCTTCATTGGAAAGTAAGGAACCGAATGAGAGGGAGAGCATCTTGTTCTTCCATTCCAATTCCATCGATTCCCTTTTTCTTCGTCTTCCTCGCCCTCGCCGTCTTTACAGTTCCAGGATCGTTGGGGGGACTGCTCCGAATACGATCACAAACCAATGGCCGCGCCCGGAGGCTTGCGCGATTCCCAAGGATCTCAGAACAGCGCTGAAATCGAATCCCTTGCTCGATTCGCAGTCGACGAACACAACAAGAAACAGGTCCCTTCATCCCTCTCTCTCTCTATTATATATATATATCCTCTTTTAACAAAAAAAAAAGTAGTTTTAATTACGGTTTTTAGGCAGGATAATATTGCACATGATAATTAAAATAAAAATATAAAGGTTTTATTAGGAATTGTAACCATTAACATTACCAATGCATTGGGTGTTATTGGGTTCCCAATAAAATCTTTTTAATTTTGTTTTATTATCCTGTTGTGAAGGGTGCACGTGTTAGAAAAAACCTTTTAATTATTATCTAGTTACTTAGAATGTTAGGAAAAACCCTTTTAATTATTATCTAGTTACTTAGAACATACAAGACTTAGTTTTTCTGTGTTTAAAGAAACAAATGAAGAAGCAACTTGTTGATGAAACTGAAATTGGTTTTAAATTCATACTCCTTCATTGTTTTCTATTTGTAGTCACTCCGTGATAAATGCCGTAATTTGGTTGGTTCGAGTGCTAAGTTAGAGGACAGGGCTTATAGTCAGTGCTTATATTCACAACTAATACAAAAAATTCCAGATAACCTTAAAATAACTTTCCAATCAACGTTCTCTTGGATTTTTGACTAGTTGTGACCATAGAATTTATGTTCATGTAAAAATTGCTTTTGATTGGAAAAACATAGCTTCTTAAGTGGTCAATCTTGCTCGATTCTAGGTCCAAAATAGATCCCTCATCATGAAAAAATTGAAAAAGAAATCCCTTAATTACTTCTATGTACTTATCTGTTAATTGGATGCTGAGCTTTCTTGGTTATTGTGATCACATCTTTCTTCTACTTCTCTCCCCTGCCTCATTTTCAATATGTTGAAACAACGTTTTTATGTGAAACATAAAGTGTTGACCTAATGATGTTGAATGGTGTGAAGAATGCGCTTCTGGAATTTGCCAAGGTGGTGAAAGCGCAGGAACAGGTTGTTGCTGGTACCCTGCATCATCTTACTCTTGAGGGCTATTGATGCGGGTTGAGAAGAGATCTACGAAGCCAAAATCTGGGTGAAACCTTGGATGAACTTCAAAGAAACTCCAAGAGTTCAAGCATGCTAGTGGTGCACCGTCGTTTACCTCTGCAGATCTTGGTGTGAAAAAGGTATTGCATTATCTGAATCGACCATTTAAATTTTTTATATGACTCACAAGCTAATAATCTAATGGGGGTATTTAATATGTTTTTTTTCCCTCCAAAATTGATACTGTACTAATAACAGGTGTAACTTCAATTCTCTGGTTTCTTTATTATTTTCATGTGGGGCATAAAGTGTGTCTTTTCCTCCTACAATACTCATAAGTGGCCATGAAGCAAGATTAATCATATCATGATAGTATTAAGCTTTGAAGTAGTGTAGTCAAGTATTGGTAATTGGTAATAAGTAATAAATCTTCAGTGCATCTGAGTGATTAGAAGGCTCTCCAAAGGGCAAAACTATTGTGCATCATTATAAATGCTGCTTTTGAGTAAACTTGGAGTTAGTGTTGGTTTTGGTTATGCAAAGTGGGGTGAGGACCAATCAATGGAAGGTGGAGTATTATTGTGGAATTGAATGTAAATGCGTTGAAGAAGTTGTAAGGTTTGGGAAAGATGAAAAATTAGATGGTTTCGCGTCTTAACGGAACATTTGATCTTATATGTAAAACAACACCAGGATGTGAATGCATTGAGTTATCTTGATGGTGGGTTTGGGGTGCACTACTATTTCTCTCCTGGATTAGCTTGGATAATGGTGCTTTCAGTATGTTGGTTTATAGTTTCAGTTGTACAAATGACAATCTAGCTCATTATAATCATAGTTATAAACTCATAATTAATTTATATAATTCTGTACCATTTGCCTTGCTTATGGTTGCTGCTGTTCTCATGTATCTCTCTTTCTGTTTTTATTATCAGATGGCCATAAACCAGGATGGCAATCTGTGCCAACACAAGACCCTCAAGTTCAGGATGCAGCAAATCATGCTATCAAGACCATCCAGCAGAGGTCTAATTCGCTAGTGCCCTATGAGCTTCATGAGGTTGCTGATGCAAAGGCTGAGGTCAGTGCCTTATTCTGTATTCTTTGGAATTTTCTTGGTCTAATTTGTTTGGTCAACTTGTTTTGAAAGGTCACATGGTACTGAGTTGAGTTGAATGGTTGATTGTAATTGAATGTTTAAATTTGCAGTGCAAGAAAAGTTATGTACAGAAGATTAATTCTTCGTCAGAAAATTTTATAGATGCTCCATAAGTAATGAGAGAATATGTGATATTTTGGTTTCTGATTGTGGTTCATTGCCCATTTTCTTTAACCTGATTATGTTACCTGCATTCTTATTTGCCAGAAACCTTTCTTTAAAATATTTATTGTATATTGTACTCCTATTTGGCATTATGCTATGAGCTGCTTATAATTACTTTGGAAGCTGCTTTTGTCTTGCTCTTAAATTTCTGAGACCAGCAGAGGTCACTGATTACTAGTCAGTCAGTTTAATGTGACTTCAGTGGTATTTCGTGGTTTATATTTTTAAATGTTTATTATATTGAATTTATTAAATAATAACTTCTGAATATTTTTTATCAACTCTAGTGATATTTATTTTGTTGTTTAGAACTGTTCTTCCATGCTTTGATTTTGTATAAGTCCTACATGCTGATTTTTTATTTTGGTATGCGTTTGCATGTTGTCCATTATCTTTTTGTATATAATCATTGTTATTTTACATGGAGATAATGCATGATGGATGAGATTCCATCATGCTCATACTTTTTCAGAACAACAAAAGAAAATAGGTTAAAGAGAAAAGGACTTGCTCATATCTGGTTTTATGAATTCCCACTGTATCGATTTCCATTGTGTTGGTTTGGCAATGTAATAATTTAAATCTATAGTGATTGATTAATTGTCTTTCATACTGTTCATTGTTACACATGCACAAGTAATCAACTGCAGGGTTATATATGGATTCTTTTAGTTAGTACAGGAGAATTATGCAAGTCTCTACACAAAAATTGTTATACAAATTATACACATACATGTACATATACATACATAGACACTCATATCATTTAAGAGTTATATATGTATTGTTTCATCTACTGCTTATTGGATGAAATTATATGCATTTGGGCCACTGGATTACTCACAAACTTCTTTTATGATTGTCAAGTCATATCCTGAGGGTAGTTACTACTTACTGGTGTATCATGGCTGATGATGTCTATATTGCTGTGCAGGTCATCGATGATGTTGCCAAGTTTAATCTGCTCCTTAAGGTCAAACGCGGAGAGAAGGAAGAGAAGTTCAAGGTAGAGGTGCACAAGAATAACGAAGGAAGGTTCCAGCTGAATCAGATGGAACAAGATCATTCCTAATCCTGATCTGAAGCTTGGTCACCATAGTAATATTGGCTCCGGTTGGCCCCTTAATTTGCATTTTCTTGATATATGGGATGTATGACTCATAATGAATACTTCTCGGATATTGCTATTATTATGTCTCAACTCTCAATGAGTATATAGTGCTTGCCCCTTTCTCTGTGCCTTGGCTACTAATCCTTGTGTTGTAATGTCTCTTATTATGTTTCAACTTTCAATGAGTTATAGTGCTTGCCCCTTTCTCCGTGCCTTGGCTACTAATCCTTGTCTTGTAATGTGTTTGGTCACATTTAAATAGGAAGCCCATGATCTACGTTACACTAGCTTAATGATACGGTTATGTTTGATTCTACTTTATTATTACAAGTACTCATGAAGGTGGATCATGTGCTTTGATCCTATGAAAAATTATAAAATAAGTAAAGGAAGTGAAAGAAAAATTCAAGTTGATGCCAAAAATCAGACCAAGGATGGTAATTCAGATTCAATAAGTATACATAAAAAGTTATTCAAAAAGTATTCATAATAGGTAGATTTTTTACGCATCAAACATACTTGCAAAACAAGGCAAAAGGTTAGTTTTCCTTTTTATAAAGTATATACTATAAATTGATGTTTGACCTTCTCAAAAGAAATAGTTTGCAGTTCACTTCTTAACTAGAATTTTCTCACACTACCCTGACAATATATGGCTTTATAAGCAGTCAGAGGCTTGCTATCATAATAAAGGGATACAACACTTTAATTCAGAAGGGACACCAACTCGACTATGATGTTAAGTTTGTTTGCATTGGCTTGCTATCATGTCAGAGTCTACAGCTTAAGATCAAAGATTGCTCCACCGACCTTGTTTGCACCCCGAGAACTCATCATCTGCTTTTCACTAGACGAGGTTGATTTAGCATGCCATGGTCTATACATGTAAATTTTCTTCAAATGATTTGACAAATTCGTTACTACTTGAGACTTAAAAGATGTGCAATTGCAAACTAGTGTTGACTTTCCATCTTTGAAAAGAATTAGCAATCATTCGGAACCCGAAACATTAGCTGAGACTGGAAAAGTAGTTATGTAGTTACTTGTGTAGTTAAATTGGGTTTGGAACTGGATGCATAAAATTCACTCCATATGGAATTTTAATAGAAATTAGAATATTTTTTTGGGTGTGAACCGCAGGTATCCCCTATTATCGGGGGCAATCCTGTTCGGGACTTAGTCACAGTTAAGGCTCCTCACCCCTTCCGAAGAATGTGTTTAGTGAGGATCGAACCCGGGAAAAAAGTTAGAAGAGACATTAGAATATGACTGCGCAACAAGTTGATTCTAATATATTAATATATATAAAAGTATGTATGCAATTTAAATGTGGACATTATAATTATAATGAGTTAATGAAAAAAATACGTGAGGTGGTGTCATTTTTGGGTAAATACAATACTAGCAAAACATTTTGAAATATAGTATTAATGAAAATATTATTTGACTTTGAAATTTCTTTTTGTATAACTTTTATAAAATTATATCTTATAATTTTTATTGTATGCATTATTTTTACAGGCTAAGAGTTCAACAATTATTGTGTTAAGTAATGTCCGAGCATCTCAATTAAACATTGTCAATGTAGTTGTTGTAGTGTCATTGAGACTTTTAATTGAATCTTGAACCTAAAAATGTGTAGATTATTTTTCAAAATTAGGTGAATGACTTGATAATGAATTTGGAGTTTATTTTGGTATTTAATTCTTACCTTGTGGTTGAGTAATTAGAAATGACTTTGTTTTATAATATGAAATTATTAAAAGTTAATTAATTATACTTGTCTTTTGTTAGATATTAATTAGTTAATTAATTAATGAGAATTAATAAAATTGTCATATAAAATTATCGTTAAAAAATTATTGTGTGTTAGTAGGTGGAGAGGTTGGAGGTTCAAGGTTGTTATATTATAAACATCAAGTTTATGATCACTACAATTATATATATATATATATTAAAAAGGATTATTTTTCAATAGTAATAGTCATGCTTTATAAAAGTACATCATGAGAAGTCAAACTATTAACATATATAACATAAATTGAATTTAATGTATTTAGAAAATTAATTACATGTATAATTGATTAGTATAAATTTATTTACAACTAATTTAAAATCCTTAACTATAATAGAAGTCGATGATTTATAATATATTAGGATTATGATTTATAATTTTTTTAATTGAATTTGGAAATAATGGTTTGGTCTGACTTTTTTTCTTTTAAACTTTATTTCTTGTCATGAAATGTGAAATGATAATTTCATAACTATATAATTCTAATGTTATAATGTATTTAGTTTTTATATATTTTTCTTCATTCAAAACATAAACAGAATTGAAATTCAAAGAATAGGTGTGTGTTTTCTAAGTTTTTATGAAATAAAAATTAATTTTTTAAATTCATTTTGAATTTTAATATGCATACATTTTATCATATAAGAATAATTATCATAATATTATAAACAATAAAGATATAATATATGTAAAAATTTGACAAATACATATAATTGGGAGTGGTTAAATGATTAAGAGTCATTAGTCTGATCTAAATTATTATAATAATTATGAATTTTATTCTAAATTTTATCTATATTGATATAGCTGAATAGTATTTAATGTGTTAAATGAAATTCAAGGATTTACTTTTATTACAATGTATGTCTTTTGGGTTAGCACATCCGATAACTATTATTTTTAATTGCATTTAATTTGGTTGAACCATGACTTTAGTAAGGGTGAATTGTAAGAGAAGTCATGAGTGGTAGTGTAAAGACTTCAAAATGCATGAATGATAGGAAGAGGCATGACACGTCAAATTATTTTTCATATGGCAATACGGAGTTGAGGTGTCAACGCATAAGCCCGAAAGTTAGCTATAATATATACTAGATTTATAACCGCGCGTTGCGTGGTTAAGAAAAGATTTTGTAATTAAATTTTAAAATGGGCTATTAAATATGATAATTATAACAATAATATATGATTAGTTTGTGAGATTTAATTTAACAAAAAAAATAAATTATTTTAAAGGAAATATAAGTTTGAAACATCAGAAGTTAGTAGATTTTTTTTTTTAAATTTGGTTGATTAAAATGTTTGTAATAATTGAGTTGTGTGTCAATAATAGTATTTTTGGTGAAGGTCGCTTTTTTTTATGAACTACCAACAATAGTGTGTCAATAATAGATGAAGAATGGATGCTTGTCAATTATTATTATTTAACACAATAATGGATGGAAAAAAGTAAGGATTGATTTGGAAGATGCAATAACAATGAAAATACTATAATGAAGTTACCATGAGTTAAAAACTTACACGGTGAAAAAGAGTATGTGTATTTGGGAAGCTTATACTTTGGATTATATTTAACATGACAACAATACTATTACATGGAAAAAAATATCAATAAAGATAAAAATGCAAGTAGTCATCTAGTGAATGATATTCCTTCTTTGCTCACGCTTACAAATGATTTATAAATATAATCATTTATATAAATATGTTTTCTTTAAATGTGTGATCAATAATAAAAGGATTATTGCCTTCCGCAACTTCAAAAATACATTTAAAAAGAAATAAAATCAAAATTATTATTAATTAGAATTAGAGGTGTCACCTCATTATTGTGATGTGGCAAAATTAAAAGTAGGTGGTGATTTTGGTGATTTTAGAGCTAATCTGACAACTCCATATCCAGCTATTAAGCTTTAATATAATAATAGATAATAAATAGATTATAGGCCTAAAAGTACATGAAACTGGCATAACTGGTTAAGAGATAGATACATCGGCTACACGAGTGCATATGTTAACATAGACAAACCAGAATATTAAAAAAGGTCATACAGATCTTTTCTTTTTTCAGCCGACATGGGACATGTTTTGACAGCTAGTAAATACTCATAATCATGGCACTAGTATATACTTATTCTACAGTTATCATGAGCTTTACACTAATGCAGTCGCCCAAAGTAAAGTACATTATTTACCCTTCCTCATCATAATCTTCCTCATCCTCTTCTAGTCCCCTGCCAAGTTGTGCAAGCTGCATTGAGTCAATGGCCATCTTGTCCACATCAGAAAGGGACCAGCCCGGAATTTCTTCATGCTTGCTTTCTGTTGGAGGTTCAGACAGTGAAGGAAGCTGTGCTAGCTTTTTTGTCCTCGTTTTCGTTTGTATTGGCATTCAGATCAATAGTACCGAGTGACTCTGAGCTTTCAACAGGAACTGCAATATTCTCCTTTGGTAACTCCTTTGACTCTGCACCATCATGTATTGCCACACTTGTATTTGTATTATGTTGGCTCCCCTGCTGAACAGTAAAACAAGGTTCAGGTTCAGCTTCCTGATGATATGCCTCTCTTACTACAGCTCGAGACCCTCGACCACGTCCTCTTCCTCTACCGCGGCCTCTTCCCCTACCAGTACCGCCAGCGTGGCCCAACTCTTGCTGGAATAAAATAAAAATATTATTGACCAAATCAAGATACAGCATTCCTAGATTAAGGGACTGCTAGGCATGTGACATATTTTTCATTCTTGCAAGACTTCGGGATTGTCTTGTGTTCCACAAATGACAAACAAATATGCTAAAATATAGACCAAATGAACAACAGACCAATATAATGTTATTTTTTGTACAACCTTAGGGTGCCAGAGCCAGACATGAACATTTGGAGGAATAAGGCAGACATGTACATGTGGAAGAATTGTAGGTTTTTTGGGGGAAAACTTCGGCCAAGAAAATAATATGCAACCTTGTGAAGAAAATATTTTTATGTAATAATGTCAGGGATATTCCTTTTCTCATATAAGTTAGACACAAATGGACATGTATGAGGCGTTTTCTGGAAAATAGACTTAGTTCAATACACATGATTGGATGATTGATGCTGAACAGTGTTCAAGAAACTAAACGCAGGGAATTGTAGGCAGAAGGTTAAAAAAATGTTAGACAAAACATCAATACTGAAACATAAGACAAAACATCAATACTGAAACATAATACATTATTACGGGTTTTCATACAAATATAAGGAAAAGTGCAATTACCATCTTGCTTCTCTTAGCTTCTCATCACTGTCATTGCAATCATCACCAGCTGCTTTCCTGGAAAAGTAAGTTGCATCGTTATGTGCATGAATAACTATCTGCATATAAGAAGGGACAAAAAACAAAAGAAAACAAAGATAATCAGACTTCAAACCTTCTTCTTGAAATGGCCCGATCATCAGCACCAGTATCAGTATGTCCATGGCCATGGCCATGGCCATAGTCAGGAACCCTGCTGACAACGTCCCTCAGAAAGTCAAAGACATTGTAGCTTTGTACACAATGTTTTCTGCAATTTACATTCACCACTCATTAGACCTGATTTCATAGTTTGTGGTGTAAAGATAAGATGAGTTCAGAAGGCAGACGAGAAACAATATGATAGCATAATCAAACAGGATCTGAATATTAGTTAAATTAATAGGTTTAAAAAGGAATGTCTGAGTTGTTAAAGGCAGTTGCCCAGCGCCATCAATTCCTCAGTTCTGCGTTAACAAGGGGAATCCCCTCTAAAATATAGCACTCAATTGAGCAGAAGTCAAGCTGTGCATACTTGATCATGGTCAAGAACAACTTATACTTGAATCTCAACAAGTGAACTCTCCAATTTACAATTACAAGGCAATCAGATACTCTGTTCAGATGGTAGAACTACTTTGTTGAACTTTGAAGTTAAACTAAAGGCATGATTAATAAAAAATAAAAATAAAAGGCTTTAAGCATTGTTAATCCCTGCTGTTATCTCCTTGGGGTTAACTGCTGATGTGGCCAGCAGAGATCCACATTAGTTGTGCCGGTTGGCAAATAGTAATCCCAAGGGCTTTATCTATTAAAAGTTTTTACCTATGTTTTTACTGTGCGCTCAGGTCTCTTGCCCGCTCCCATCCAGTCAAACTCCACCAAGGGTTTGAGGAAGACAAGTGCAAGTTGGAAAGGAACCCTAATTGATGTTACCTTTCGTTCACACCAAAGTCACTCATTGTGGCCCAAACAGGTGTGTGTGGTGCGCGCGCGCGCGCGGTGTGTGTGTGTTTGTGTTTGCATTTGCGTATTGGAGGTAAGTTTCCAACTTCCAGGATTTCTATGTTGAAGAAAAGTAATACATAGCATAATATACTTACAAGTGCAATGAATTCATGGTTTTTGCTCCTCTTTGAAGAGTTATTTCATAAGTGCGGTCACAAAGATCTTGCAGAAATAGCTCTAGAGCTTTAGCTGCAATGCATTCAAGAGTAATGTCAACAAAATGAACAAGCAGCAACCTAAAGTAAACGAAACAGTAAGTCAAAGCAACTGACAAACTAAAACAGGCACAGCCAATGCTATCTTTCCAACATCCTCGTCTGCTTGCATTATCTTCTTTATCCGAGCCTGCAAATTGATGTTTTCATCACATCAAATAGTTTTCTTTTACAAGACCTCACTCCTTATAATACTTAACAGATTAGTAGATGATTTGAACAGGATGCAAATTACAAATTAATACCCCCATGAGCATTGTATAATTTCAACTTAATTAAAACTTCATAGAAGCAGTAACCTTCCTATTGAAATAAGGAAAAACCATTATTATGTCTCTTCAACTCTAATAAATAAAGACAGAGTTACCATAAGAAATGGATTATGTTAAAATGCAATCATATCATTGTACATTATTCCCAATTTTCAATGCATAAGTAATTCCTAAGGAAGAATTATATTCTCATCTGGTACAATAAGTCAAAGGCAAGCAAAGTAGCTCACCCTAATCTGAATGATCATAACAAGTTACGAAAGCAAAATTAATCAGGAATCAAAATACTATAAAATTGGAAAACTATACCTGCCATCTATTTATCAATGTTTGAAAATTTTGGGCATTTATTAGCTATAGGAGATTAGTTTTTGGGCTTGTATTAAATATCTTAATTCTTGAACATATATCTTGATTTTTGTTGTTGGTGGTCTGCACATATATTCTAGCAGGTATTTATTATTTTGGGATGTTAAAATTACAGGAAAAACACTGCAAAATTTCAGTAAATCTAAAGTACAACTTATTTTGGAATATTATTAGTTAATTGTATTCTTGTGACAGATATGCTTGCCAGGATAAGGGGTATTTGGGGCAACTTAGCTTTCTGTGCCAATCATGACTCGGAATGGGGTTGTGATAGTTACTTACTAAGATTAACAGTTTAACACAATAGATATGCAGATTCCATATAGATATTTTCTTGATAAGTTTTATGTATGCAGTTCTAGTTTGGAATCAATCAATCAGCTACCAGCTACACATATATTTTTACGTTGTTGGGCAGCTACTTTCCTTTGAATAATCTGTCTAGTATGCTTCATGATTCATGAATACTGAGTATCTCCTTTCACTATGGAGTTTGGAACAGATTTTCATCAAGGATGTCTCTAAGCCCCTGACCAGCCTATAAGATTGGATGCTTGTATGGCTTCTCTCAAATACCCTGCTCACAGTTTACTTGTTTTGATAGATTTTCTATTACTGACATGTAGAAAGTGTGGAGTAGTGTGGACAGTTCTGTTTCGTATCATTTTTGTTATCTTTTTAGTTCTTCATTTCCTTTTACTCTCTCTTTTTGCAGGATATCTTATCCTACCCCATATTGTACTTCAGTCCACCTTTCCTCCAAAAAATAATATATATAAAAAGGCAAAAGAAGAAAATAGATTTCTAACAGAATTAGGCTTCACTTTCGGAATGGATTTCAAACAGCATATATTTTAACAACAGTATACCGAATTGGTGAGTTTAACATAAACCCATCAAGTGTGTGTGTGTTTTTGGTTTGGGTTTAGGGTTTAGGGCGGGCCAAACTCAAGTTTGGATTTCCCAACGCAACTATTGCTAGCGTTGGAAACGTAATTTTACCATGTTTTAACGCTAAACCACGATGCTCCCAAAACTCTCCTCATTGTCTCAACTAATGCATCTATCAAAATAATTCCAAGTCACATACCCCCAAAAAATCCAAAAGAGGGAAAATTTCACAGAGCCCAAATGCCAGGCTCCTAAAGAAAGTAATCTCACGTCACTCTGAACCCATCTACCTTCAATTATCATGCATCATGAGGGTAATAAATCCCAGAAATAAAGTATAATTATTTCTATACCGATTATGTAACCCCAGAAAAGTTATGTTCAGTTCAATTACCCAATTACCATGAGCCAAAACTTTTTTTCAACAAAAAGAAATGTTCAATCAAAATCAGCAAAAATTCTTTGACTTTCCAAGGTTTCCAAGCATCCAAACAGCATAAAACGACCAAAAGACCAAAACTTTGCAAGAGAAGGAAAGCGAAAATCTCACAGCAGGAAACGGGTATCGAGCTTCTTCCTCATGGTAAACAGATTTTGGATGCACACTGATTTTGGGGACAAATGAAGCAGAAGAAGGAGACCCAGAAAGTAAAATCGAGAGCTTTGAACAAGAACAGTGCCCCTAACGTCAACGCGATGAAATCTAAGGAAACCCATTTCAGATCCAAAGCCATAACACTCGATCTCTCAGATTCGCTCAACGTGATATGCTCCGTGAGAGCTTTGTTAAAGTAACACGTCGGTCACAGAAGATGTGTAACGGCCCAATAACTGAAGGGCATCGAGGCCGAAGAAAATGATAGTTTCGAAATAAGAGATAAAGGAGGAGTCATAACGATGACGTGTTATGTTATGATTGGGTTATTTCCTTTCTTTCTAATTAATTAAAGTACCAAAACTCAACAACTACTCTTGTAGTCAGCTCCCGGTCATTTCTCTTGAGTCTTGACATTTTTTTTTACGGAAATTTTCTTGACATGTTAATTTGGTTAAAAGGGAAAATACAGAGATGACAATTGGAACCGTCCCCAGTGTGTAAAATTTACCCATAATGAGTAGGGTAACTACCGATGTTTTAAAAATTGGACCCGTGATTGAACTAGTGAAGCCACTAGTTCACGGTTCATTGGTTCAATCGTGGTCGAACTGGTATAAATTAAATATATATTTAAATATTATATAAAATTTTCAAAAATAAAATAACATAAAATTATAAAAAATTAATATAAAAGTCATAAATTAGTATAAATAATTTTATTATAAGTCTTATAAGACCAAAAAATTAATAATAATTGGTAAAATAATAGTATCTATGTGTAATTCTTAAACATATGTCTTTATTTATTTTAAAATATTTAAGATTAAACAAAAATTTTTAAAAAGTTGAAAGAAGAAAATAAAAAAATTTGAAAATTTTAGAAAATGACCGGTTCGACTGGTTTTATACTGGTTTTCACCAGTTCGACAGGTTTTATACCGGTTTTCACCGGTTCGACCGGTTCTGAAGAGCATCGGTTTTAGGGTTAAATTGACCGGTTACCAGGCCGGTTCCTGGTCGGACCAATCAAACTGGTCAGTTCGGTCCGGTTTTCAAAACAATGGTAATTACCTCGCAAATGAATTTGGGTTAAGGTATGAGTAATTACCCGCACTTTTTAATAGGTACCAGTGCGGGTACGAGACCTATGGTACTCTACCCTACCCTACCCATACCCACATTTATATAATATCTATAATTAATGTAATTTATATACATATGATTAATTTAATATATTATATATATTATATTATTAATTAATATTTTTCCAAAAAAAATAATTAATTAATTGTGACACCCTTAGTTATACCGCTAAGAATATCACATTGCAAAACGTAACCGTCGAATTACTGTTTTAAAACTTAGAAAATACGAAAATATTTTTTTTTAAAAGAGTTTAATCATCATCAACTAATCGCATTCTAATTCCATTTTAAGCATTCATGAAAATGTCCTTTCCTTAAGTATGAATTCATTTTCTAAAACATCTACGGAACGATTCAATCATTCCGCATACGTCACACAACATAACACGCAGATCTAAAGGGGATCATGGGAACGGAAACATCATAACCTATATATAGCATACCATAAGTGTCAAATTAATCCCGGAGTAAAAATCACCACCGCATACAAAACAGAGTTCTAGTACGTAGACTATAATAAATAAGATCCCTCAGCCATAAACGAAACAAACAAAAGGCCACTAATGCAGAGCTGCCTTACTCAACTAGGACTCGTGACCTACCCCCAGTTATCGCATATCCTACTCGTCATCATCCGTCTCAGCAGGAATCCACCCCACAACTCCTCCCTCCAGTTACCTCCGAGGTTTGATCATCCCAAAGTCTCTGAGGGGTTGTCACTGGAAGAATCCTCTTCCGGCTCTTCATCCTCAGAGTCATCCTTCGGGTCTTCCTCTGGGTCCTCCTCCTCGGATGTAGTGTCATCGATCACGATCATGTCTGGCTCACTCGGACGGGGACAGCCAAATGCGTCAGGATATACGGGCTGTGGGGGTGGTGACACCTCTGGACCGGGAGAGTAACGAAGGGAATCTGGCTCACCCATGGTCGCCATCCGTGAGGACTGTGGACGATGCTGATGGAGAGGGGCGATGACGTCGGTTGAGAAAAGTAGTGTAGCGACGGAGTCTGGGTGGAGTCTCAAACTCAAGGATCACCGGCACTGTGAAATCCATCTCCGGTACCAGGGGAAGGCTGGGATGAGAAATGGTAACGCACACCTCCCCCGTGAAAACACATCGCCTAGGGACGTCTGTAATCCGCCACTGGCCCCGTGGCTCCACCTCAACGTGATCCTCATAGTGGACATCTGAATCTCTCCAATACCAACTGTCGACGTGGCGAAGAAGTACGACGAAAGGGAATAACAGAAGCAGAAAAGGAAGGGTGAGAACATCACATGAACTCATATCAAGTAGAATACAGTAACTAGAGCATTCATAGAACATTCACACAATCTCAATCACAAGAATGCAGTTTATGTTATCATAATACATATGACCAATGCATGAGGGCCCGGGAAAATATCACCAAAAAGCAGAGCACACAGCAAACTGCTCGACCATATATGTACAATATATCAGGAGTATAGTCTGTACTAGCAAATAGTACGAAGAGCATTGCTCAATCTTTGGCCAAGACGATTTTTCCGACTTCCAGACAAACTCAGTGATTATGAAAACTTGAGAGCGACAGGATAGTCAAGCCTGTACCCGCTTACACGAACAGTTAGAGGGCGAGCCTACGTCACTTGTGCCATTTCGGGACCCGACTTATCCTCAGGGCTGGTCTCCTTTACCGGACCGCTGGTGTTCTTTGCAAAACCCAGTGCACCCGTCCCATCCAGTTTCACACTGTACTAGAGTGGTATTGCCATATAGGTCGTAAGGCTTTTGAACCTTAATCATTATTGATGCACATGATGCATGTCACACCGCAACACTTACAATATTACATCCTTACAGACAAGCCCATTGAATCTTTTTACGTCACCACTTTACCGTGGTGCAACCTCGTAGATTCAAGGTCTTTCTTTTAAGGAAAACCAAATCACGCTCTCTTGCCAAGCTTCTCAAGTTTTATGTAGAGAGAAGGTGTTGGTTATATCTTTTAAGGTAGCTTGTGCTAGCTTTATTGATAATCATATTTCACTTAGTCCTACAATTTACTAAGGCTTATGGATATGTCTTATGAAGGCATTACTAATCCTAATTTTATTTGTATGACTAATTAAGATTAGGCTTAACCTTTAATCATAACTAGTCTTCATTAATCGAATTTTAATTAATCTTATCCTTCTTTAACTAAGTCTTAATCCTTACTTAAGATCCTAATAATTTTCTAATTATCCCCTTAATCTCTTCCTTAATCTTGGATTAGGGTTTTTAATTATGCTTGATTAAGGTTAAATTATAATTAATTAGTTTTTGACCGTCGTTAGAGATTAATACTTAATTAACACTTATACTAATATTAATTATCTTTAGACTTAATTTAATTATTAATTAACTTAAGTAATTTAGGCTAATCAACTTAGGTGATTAATTAGTTAAGCCTACTAATTAATCCTAAGTTTAATTTTCATAACTTAGATTAGTGTTGAAGTTCAACCCTAATCTAAGCCTAAGCCCATGAATTATTTTTTTTTGTTGTCTTTTTAAATTGAGTTTTGACTTTCTTTTGAAGGCTTTGGGCCTAAACAAAAGCCTAAAGGTTATTGGACCCATGAAAGCCCATTTTTATTCATAATAAATAAAAATGTGACTTTTAAATAGATTTTTATTTTAGTTAAAATAAAATCCGAATTTAATTACTTAATTTAAAAACTTATCTTATTTGCAATTTAGTCCTTTTAGTTACAAATTTATTCTTAAGTCCTTTTGGACAATTTAGCCCGAAAACATGTTTTAAACATCCTTTGATCTTTTTAGGATCAAAAGGACATTCTTGATGAGTTTCATCAAGAACACTCATGAACATCAAGAACAACCTGAATGTTCATCCAAAACTTCAACTTTCTCCCACATCCCAATTTTACCAAACTATCATTCAATCATGACCCACATTCCAAAACAACAAATATCACAAATAAATCACCCAAGATCATCCACATGCATTTTTGAGTTCATAGTCTCCCAATTTCAAGCTCAAAACACCAATTTTTCACAAGATCAATCATCAAACAATTGTGTAAATTCACCCAATCTCATGCATGTGCATAGATTTAAACATACAAACACATTCCAATCATCAAAGTAAATTTTAGAACACATGCAACCCCTTTTTCCTCTCAAGGCCGAGAGCAATAAGAGGAAAAGAGAGAGATTTTTCAACAAAATTTTTTCTTGACTTGCATGCATCTAAATCCATCAAACAAACATGTTTCAAGCACTAAAATAAACATGCAACCATCAATAACAACCCAACTCAAAGTTCGAAAATCCAATCTCAAAATAAGTGTAAAAATTGATTCTTTTTCAAGAAAAAACAAGAGAAAGACAAGGATTTAAGGGCAATCCTTGACTCTAGTTACAAGGCCTACTAGAGTTCAAGTTCTCCCCCCCTTTACCTAAGAATTTCTCCAAGAAAAAGTGCAGAAAACAGCTCCAAGAACAGCCAAAGACAGCCCCTCAAAGGGTCCTCCTTTTGGTCTCCAACAAGTGTTTTAAGGCTAGAAAGTAAGTATTTTTAAGCTTAGGTTCAAAAATGGAACCTAAACTTGGTTGGTGTTTATGGAGAGAATGAAGATTTTGGGAGAGAAAGGGTGGAGGAAGCCGCGGCCAAGGAAGAGAGAAGATGAGAGAAAAGGAAAGTTCTCCTTGTTTGCATGCAACCAAATGAATGAAAAAGGAGAAAAAAAAGCTTTTTATATGACATACTCACCTTTTCAAGCTTATTGGTGGAATGGAAGAGATGGAAAGACAAGTGTCTCCCATGCATCAAGGCTGGTTGCACGGTCTTTTAAGGAGAGAAAGGAAGGCTTTGTGCAATTTTTCTGGCCCGGATCAAGAGTATTCGGGCCCGGGTCAAGGGACAGGAGGGGCAAAAATGTCATTTTTTCACAAAAAAACCAAAAATTCCAAAAAAAATCCTAAAAATAGGAAATTAAATTCTGAATCCAAAAATATGAATTTTGATGATTAAAAATAATTTTAATCACTCAAAATCCAATAAAACACTCAAAACAGCAAAAACGGCAAAACGGGTAAAATGCGGGGCGTTACATTAATATATTATAGTCACAAAAACATTAATATATATTACTAATTTAATTAATTTAAATGTTATAATTTTGTCCTAAACACTTAAAATAGCAAAACTTGAACAAATTTTCCATTTCCCCTTCCACTATTTTCATCCACTTTCACATTACCGAAGTTATTTTATAGTTAAACTTGGATGATCGGTGGATTATTTTTATTTGTGCGAGAGTTATTTTTTAATTAATTTTCATTTTCTAATCAGTTTATTATTTTTATAGTTGACGAAAATGTGAGTAATGGGTAAGGGTACGAGTATTACAATCACTACCCCACGCGACTATGGATCTGGGTACAGGTATTTTTTTAAAACGCGGGTATGGGGACGGTTACTATAGTACCCTACCCAGACCCCTACCTATTGCTATCCCTAGGAAATACCACTATATGTGCAAAAATATACCTAAATATATTATTATATTCATATATATCTAAGTATATGTATAATCAGTTTTTCTAACCTGCGTAATATTACACAGAATAATAAAGTAAAAGTGAAAAGTTTTATTGGAAACTACAACTATCACAACACTCAATGTATTGGTAATGTTAATAGTTGTAGTTTCCAAGAAAATATTTCTATTATTGTTTTATTATCTTGTGTAATATTACACAGGTTAGAAAAACGATATATAAATATTACTCAACTCATTCCATTCTACATGTTTTGTTAGTCAAAGTTATAAACAAGGTTTGGGTTCTCTTCGGTAGGGGTGAAATCGGGTCGGGTCGGGTTTAGAGTAATATGAGGTCCAAACCAATCAAATCTAATCGGGCTGGGTTGGTTCGGTTTTGATTTTTTTGAGTGGTTAACCCGAACATCAACAGGTTGGGTCGGGTCGAGTGGTCAGGTCTTAAGTCTATTTTCAATTTTCTGGAAAAATTTTCTAAATAATATTGTACAAGTGAAAAAATATAAAACAAAATTAAAAAAATATTGAACAGAAATCAAGCTTGGCAAACCCCCACCCCCACCCCCAAATCAGAAAGAACCAAACCCCGCAACCCCACCATACAGATCTGCTGCAACCAAGCCAAGCAAACCCCGCAAGCCACCACCCCACCAAAAAACAGAAATCAAACAGCAGAAATCTAACAACCTAATGAAGACAACAAATCTGCAAAATGAAGCAAACCAACAACCCCCACCCCTCTAGATCTAAGATCGACAGAACGATTTATGTTCTTCACCTTCACGCCCCTTTCACACACACACACACACATAATCTGAAAAAAAAACTAAGAGAGAGAGAACGAGAAAGAAAGATGGGAAGAAGGAGAGGGAAGGGGAAACAATGCGGCCAGAGGGAGAAAGATGCGACCATTGGAGGCGGGAGGAAAGGAAAGGGGAATAGAGGGAGAGGGGAGCCGGAGGAGAAGAAGAAAGGTGAAGAAGAAGAAGGGAGTGGGAAAGGTTTTATTACATGCAGGTTTTTAACTCAGCGACGACCGTCGTTGCACAGTTTAAAAACCAATTGTAGCGACGGTCAGGCCATCGCTTATGTGACCTGGTCGTCGCTTATGTGACGCAAAGGTGCCAATTTTAAATTTTTAAATAAAAGTAAAGACGGCGTGGGCCGTCACTAAGTTTAATTGGCGCTATTTTCTGAATATTCCAGAATTTTTTTTTTGAAATTTTAACTATAGTGATGGCCAACAACGACCCTAGCTCTCACAACGTCTTAATGACACAGTTACGCGTTGAACTTCGCATTTAATGATTTGTAGCGACGACGTAGCGACGATTTATGGTCGTCGCTACATTTTCGTGTAACATCCCAAAAATTGAACCTAAGATGAATCTATAGGAGAGCTAGGAGAGGGTTGAGAACCTGAGAAAGTAGGAATGGTTACGAGAAAAGGAAAGAAGTTAGTGAGAATTCACGAATATCAAGGGAAGTTTAGAAGGAGAACTAAGTGGGAATGGTAGGATTTGGAAGAAAGTAATGAGGAATGGCAAGAGTCAGAACAACCTAAATTGTAGTTGAGTTCATGGGTTGAGATAAGAGGTTAAGGGTCTTAATAAAAGAGTGGTGAAAAGAGAGAAGTTTTTGGATGTGAGGAGGTGCGCTCAAGCACGAAGCACACCCCAGGTACGCTTCAACGCACCCCTTGTTGAATCAGGGAGGGTATAGCCTATGTTTGAGATGCGGCTTCAGCACACTCCAGGTGTGCTCTAGCACACTCCAGGTGCGCTTCAGCGCACCCCTTGTGTGTGAGGAAGGATGGTCTCTATGTGCAGTGTGCTGAAGCATACTTATAGCGTGCTTCAGCGCACTTAACTCAGTAAGCATCAGGGGGACTTGGCACACTAGCGCGCTCCAGCACACTTTGAGTGCGCTTCAACGCGCACGAACCAGAAAACGTTTTTAAAACAAGGCACGCGACTTTCCTCTTCATTTTCTCACGTTTAGGGTTTCTTTTAGAGAGAGGGAGAGAGAGGGAAACTAGAGAGAGAAAGGGTGAGAAAGAAGAAGAAGGCTTTGGGTAGAGGCAATCTCCCACCATCTCCTAGCTGGGTCTCCATCATCTTCCTCCTTCTCCTCCATAGTTCCTCCATTTAAGGTGAGTGAAGCTCACATACTTTCACCTCATCTCATGTATGTTCTCCCACATGAACCCTACCTCTTATCTTCCCTTTCTTGAGTTTGTATGTGATTGTTTGGATTACTTACCGATTAATTTTAGTTGTATTGTGAGTTTGAAAGAGATTGAGCTAGAAACCCCTACCTAGGGTTTGAATTGGGAATTTTGCTAAGCTTAGGAACTGTTGATTTCTCTGGCTGGATATTATGAATGATATTGAGATTGTATGCCTAGAGCTTCAAGTTAGGGTTTGATTTGGGGGTTTTATCCTTAGATTTCACATGCTTGGGGTGGTTTTGTTACTATGGGAATGCTTAGATCCATTATGTGTTGTATGTTATCTATACATGTAATAGTGCTTTATGTAAATTTATCCAGAGACATGAGTTATTGTGATGTTTGAGCCATTGCATATTTTGGCCTCTGACCCAATTAAGACTGAGAAAATGATTTTTGGCTTCGGCCTAGAGAAAATGGCTTTGGCCTGTTTTGGCTTTGGCCCAAATTAACTTAAGAGACAAGATTGATTTCAGAAATTGATTTAAGACTTGGGTGATTAGTGCCCGGCTAATAAGGGTGATTAGTGCTCAGAGATTTAAGGGGTGATTAGTACCCAGGGTGATTAGTGCCCAGTTGTGGTGATTAGTGCCCAAGGAAGACGTTCCTTGTAGTCTGAGCTCAGGTCTAGCCACACAGTTATTCGAGATTTAAGTGATAAGAACATTGCAGCTGGGTTATGTCGTTCATATGCATTCATTTAAGTTTGTGTGCATGACAATTTATTTGAGTATTGAAGTACCTTAATTATCATGTTGTATTTATCCGCTAATTCCATTGAGTTATGATACAAAGTAAGTGACTAGACTAATTATGTATGTTCTATTGAACTGTGTTGAGTGTTGCATTTCATATGCCTGCTTTCCCACACACTGCTTGCTGCATGCTTTGCTCACTGGTATCGTAGTCTCACCCCACGTTGTAGGGATATATTTTAGTTATGCAGGACGTTCCAGCTACATGTTCAGAAGGGAAGGGAAGCTCTTGGAATGGATTCACCTATTCCCAGTGATCAAGAGAAATTCTTAGTTGTTAATTAAATGTAATTAAAATTAATATTGTATTAAAGTAGAAACTTTAGATTGGCCACTGAGGCTCAGTTGTAGTTAAATGGTATCATGTTATTATAAATTGTATTGGTGGACTTTTCTGGATTTCAGGTTAAGTTGAAAATTGGGAAATATCCAGTTTTAGGGGAAACTCTGCCGGGATTCCGGTAGGAGTTTTATGAACCATAACACCCCAAAGTGTATGCTCGTTCCCTAGGTTTGATTAAGGTTTTGTATTGAATGCAATGTTGTATGAATTTTGTGAAAGCTTAAGCAACGTGAATTGCCTAAGAAATTGTGTGAATTGTAAGACGATATTTAAAATGGAGTGAAATAATTTCAGAAATTCGGGAATAGTGTTTCCAACGGACATTATTCTTGAGTTGAGAAATTAGGGCGTTACATTTCGCGTTTAAAATCACACATTCTTGTAGTGGTTGCACTGTCATACAATCACGTATTGCTACATCATCTAATAAATATGATATCCCATATGTTATGAAAACTCAATAAATGATGTAATAAACACATCATTAGATAATCATGTTCATTAAATCCCAATGCTTTAGAAAAATGAATCATATTAAAAAGTGTTTTTTAAAGACATTAATTGATAAATATTTAATATAGTTTATTATATGCTTTTACTTATTTAAATAAATATTAAATGTTTCTTTAATATTTTGAACATTACGATAAAAAAGAAAACATATTAAATATTTATCTTCTTAAATGCATTCAGTAGCATTCTTTTATGAAAAAGTAATCACTTAGCTTTTATTTTTTTTTAAATTAAGAGTAAAAATATTTTTTAAACACATATTTAATATTAACTTATCATTTAATATTCCACGCAAAACACCACATCGAGCATACTCAGACCAACACAAATTCTTTCATCCCTATGGTTATGTTATCGCAATGTGGCGAAGTCCATTCATATAATAATTGAAATCAAATTTTTCAACAATGCCATTAGGAGGAGAATATAAAGCAAAAGTTCAATGTGTTCAACAATAAATATTTAATATATTTTATTATATGCTTTTACTTATTTAAATAAACATTAAATATTTTTTTAATATTTTGAACATAATTAATATCTATCTTTTTTGTCAAAAAATAATAATAGATATTTATCTTTTACTATGTTTATACTTTTATTTTATTATTTATCTTATTAAATGCATTCATTACCATTCTTTTATAAAAAAGTAATAACTTAGCATTTAATTTTTCTTTTTTAAATTAAGAGTAATATTTTTAAAAAATATATATTAAATAATAATTTACCATTTATTCATTCCTTCCTTCCGTTTAAAAAAACCTCCAATAAGAAATTATTTAATTAAAATAAATAAAATTAACTTCCTTCCCTTTCACGCGAAACACTGCATCCAAGCATACTTGATGAACACCAATCACTACCATCCCCATAAATATATAACTTACCAATGTGTCAGAGTCTATTCATATAATAATTGAAATCAAAATAAAAAAATAAATAATCTTATAATTTTTTTTCAAGGGAGAGATTTATGCTTTGTACAAGGTGAAACGATACAATTCATACCCATTTTAAAATGCCCATAAAATTACTTATAAATAATAACAATGCTATTTAGAGGGAGAAAAATAAAGCCGAAGTTGACACAATCCAGCAAATTGGACACATTTAATATATATTATAGATTATAGACTAGATTATCTCAACCTTTCATTTTTTTACCAAGTTGTGGGGCCCTTAGTGATTGATGTGTCCTTATTTCAAGTGTTTATGTCATTGGACAGATGTTTAAGAAACGTGACATCCTTCAAATTATATAAATAAAATACTCTTTTCAGTTTTTTTATCTCATGTTTCATGCACTAATTCATTCAAGCACGAAACACTCGCTAGTCTTCAAGCTGCTTCTCAATCCTTTTTCAGTGATAAAGGTACGCTTTTTTTTAAAAAAAATTCAATGTAATTGCTTCTTATTCTTGATGGATGCCCTCTGATCACACAAAAGTCTATTGAATTGTGATGTGGATACAAAATTTTAATTTTAATTCTTTTTGTGGGGTTTTTTTTTTTTTTTTTTGTGAACTTGAACAAGAAGTATTCTAGCATGTTGAAGATGTCATGGGTTGGGTTGGTTATCAAATATTTGGTGATTTTGGAGGGTATCCTTTTTCTTTTTTGTGTCGCACTCTCACCACCTATTCATTGACAAGCTTTGTGGGAGAATTGTGGAACATTTTAATTTAATTCATCCTTTTTCCAGTAATTTTAGCGGCAATGCAACAAGAAGCTATTTGTGATAAGCATTTAAATGCTCTTTCAATTTTTATTTTCTCACAAATTTTATGACATTTCAGGGAAATATTCAGTACTTTTGCATACAGGATGGACACAACAAAAGGAAACCTAATAACCAAGAAACCAACACTGAGACCAGCGGGTGGAAATCGATGGAGTTTCGTAAGAAGATTGTGAAGAGAATGTAAGAAACATATCTATACCAAAATATGTATGATTTGAATTGCTCATTTTCTTTTCAATTATTATAGTCCAGTGTGTCATGTTGTACAAATATTATGTTTTCATACGAAATTTTTTATGCATCAGTTCAAATGTTGAAAATTTTGTGTCTTCGACTTAAGCATTTACAATACTTAATATCGTGGTATATGTCATTATTTCTTTGTATTATGGTAATTGTTTTTTTTTCTTCTTTTTACTCTGGTTTTGATTTGCTTTTTCCTTCTTTATGAAATTGTACCTGTTTGAAAGTTATTGGTTATCCTTTGGTTCTAGCATGTAGTGGGAATTGTTGCATTAATTTGATTGGTACACTTGGGTCTGTTTGACTTTGGCTGTGAATAGCTTGTAGATACAGGAAGGTATAAGAAGGAAGTTGAATTATGTTCTTTAACAACTTTTTTGAAAACTCACACAAGGCAAAAAGTAAAATTACAAAAGCTTCAGATTTGTGTTTGAAGGGTTCAGTTATCTTGCGTTCCAAGACTTCGGATGCAGGTTATAAACCAAATTTTCGCAAAGGTTTTTTCATAGATTTTAAACAAATTGTTTAGATGAACACACTTAACTCAAGTTATATCATATTATAAAATAATTAAGAATTGAGAAATAAAGGGTTAAAAAACACTTCACCCGAGATTTACCCCAATTCACATTCAAACCAAAAGTATTCTTTTAACCAATCTTTTTAAGCTTTTTTACAATAGGTATTCCTGTATTGCCTAATCCCCTTAGGGTGTATTTGTGAGTTTAGAGAGGAGGGGAAGGAAAAGATTGGAGGGGAAATAGAGGGGACGAAGAGGATGGGAAGACTTTGTAAAATGCATTTGAGAGAATCAAACTCTCAAACACAAAGGGGGGAAGGGCTTTCAATAAACCCTATCCTTCCCCCCTTTTTCCTCCAAAAATCAACTCACAAACATACCCTTAGGCTCTTCACTTAACCAAAAAAAATAAGATAAAGACAAGTGCTTCTGGTTACACTCTAATTTTCACACTAAGTGCGAGTTACCTTATGTTGTATTTTCTTCTTCTTGGCAAACATCTCATTGCATTCCTCTTCAAAAATATATTTTTGACTTTGTATTTGAAATTCCTTTTTTTTCCAACTTGCCTTCACATGGTTCAAATGCTCCTCTACTTGTCTTTAAACTAATTTTTTCAACGCGTTCTTGAATGCTTCCTCATACGGATGAAATAAGGAGTCCTCTAGACGTAGTTTAAGTCTATGTTTAATACTCATGGTTTAGCATGTGTCTGATATGTTGTAGAACTTAACATCAACCTATTAGATGAAATTAATTTACTTATCAAAATTTTAAGTTGTTACCCTTAAAACTTAAAGGATTAAAACACTTAAACATCCCGAGTCTCAACATAACTTTCTTGCTTTTATTTTATTTATTAAAATTCATTGATCTACTCTTTTCTTATTTATTTGATCTTCTTCTAATATGCAAGATTATTGTGTATGTTTTCATAATATTGCTTTGATGTGGTTACTTGAATTATGAGAATATTCAGATATTATGAATCATGAACTTAAGTTTATATAACAAATGACAAGAAAAATATCCATAATGCACGCAATACTTTCCTTAATAACAAGATTTTCACATCTTTTTTTATTTATGATGTAGATATTAAACTCCATTCATTTCATTAGTGTAAATGCAGTAACAATTTTAGTTATTTGTAAAAATTTAACTAAAGCTGACATTCAAGATGGTCTTAGTTACAACCTAATTATGGGTTGGAATTCTCGCAAATGAGTGTCATTATCCATTGCTTAAATAAATGACCTAATTTGCTAACTTGATATATGGTTCTTTCTTGAGTGGGCTAGAGGGAAGTCATGGAATAACTATTTTGAATATAAATCAAATATATGTATTGATTGAAAATTTGGCTTGTTGTTCACATGATATTAATTTTAGATGATCTTATCTTTCGGAATTTTCAAATGTGACTTCTGTTATATACAAAGTGTCTTAATTTGTGACATGCACATATAATAAATGTTAAATTTAAATTTGTAAATTGCTTTAGCTTACATATGAGACATATATTTTCTTTGTAAATATATAGGTAAAATAAGATTTTGTTCCCTATAAATGACCCGAGTTTTGCTTTAGTCCTCACAAATTATTTTGTTACGTTACAAAATGGATTTTTTAAATATTCCCTCCATTAAAATCTTTATCTAAAAAATCTATTTGTGAGGATTAGAAAAATCAATTTTGATGTGGTAAAAGCGAAACTCGGTCCATGTAAATGGAAAACATATTATTTTACCCTAAATATATTACTTTTGAAGAACAATGGTTTTCCATTCTTTTCTTTCAAGGGCTGGTGAGAAAATACGAATTAGGTAATACATTATTGTATGAATGTATGTTATTTTTGCAAGGTGTTGGCTTACATGGATTAAGTATAGTGCAAGAATATCTTGAAATATTTATAGTTGGATTTTTTCCTATAGAAAAATTGTTTTCTTGTCTTGTTTGAGTTTTAGCCTATGGCCTATTTATGCAGGTTTCAATCATATAGATTTGCCACATGACAATTATAAATTAAGTTTTCTTTAATATTTTTCAAAATTTAAATTTATCTTTTATAAGGATACCCTTGTTGAAAGTTTTAAGAGGTTTGAATTTTTAATTACAAGCGTTTACCATTTTTATTGTATAACTTCTAATGAATTATTTATTTTACCTTGTAAAACCTTTTCCTTGTATACTATGTTCTCCAAGCTGACATGGTCCTTCATCTGTTAATTAAATGTAATATTAATCGGCACAAGATTGATGCAATAATAAAGCAAGGTTGTCCATCTCAGCAAATGAATTTGCCTGGGCTTATTAAGTCTGTAGAAAGTAATGAGGAGAGAGTGAATGCTTCTTCCAAAGATGAGGTATCTAATATGAAATTGTGTGAGTAATATTGTTGCTTTCTTATTGTGAAACATTTGATCCTTCTTGTAGATTTCTCAATTTAGATTTGCTTATTTTTGCAAGTACATATTTCCAAGAGTTCACTTTCAAATACATAATTTCTTCATGCTGATTTTTACAAGACAAAATTTTGGCCTGATTTTAAGCTTTAATTCAAAGGTCTTTGCTTTGTATTATTTTTATGTTAGTAGTAGGAGATGTAAGAATTGATACATAGAATGAGTTGATAATCATATAAAGCAACAAAAATTTTAGCCCTTTGCATTAAGCTAAAACTTCCTTCTTGTATATGCGCTCCTCCAGACACATATACTAGAATAAGGGGTAAAAGTTGATTGGCAGCATATTCGACCAACCGGGTGATTTTCTCACCTACTACCGATCCCATACAACCTCCCATAAATTGAAAATCCATAATCCTAGTTGCTACAGGAATATCGTTTAATTCACTTGTGCCTGTTTGAAAGCCTCAGTTAATCATGTCTTTTTTATTAAGAATCAATATGATCTTTATAAGGTTCCTTTTCCGAATGAAATTCAATGGGATCCAGAGAGACCATATCTTCATCCATAGGATTCCAATTACCTGGATCAATTGAAAGTTCGATTCTATTTAAACTGCTCATTTTCAAATGATATCCACGGTGTTCACAAATATTCATTTTTTATTTCAAAATTTTCTTATAATTTAATCCATAACAATTTTCGTATTCAATCCACAAATGTTTGTATTTTCTAATCTCATCGAGATCATTAGAATTTTCCCTTTTAGTGATATCACTATCATTTCGATCATTCATGCTAGTTATTATATTGAAGCTTTAGAATTCAGTGCTAAACACATACACACCATAAAATAAAAGTCAGCAGAAAGAATTCTCAAGAAAAAATACCTTAGCCCCTTTTCAAGCCGTAGGTCCCAAGCCTCAAGACGTTTCTATCTCTCATTTCTTTTTGTGCCTCCTCCTACTCCCTTCCACTACCTTTTTACTCCTTGCTACTGTTGCTACATAATCCACACTTTGCATAACTGCCTCCTCAACCTGCTGATTGCCACGTATCCCTCTTCTCTTTCTGGTGTAGACTCTCCAAGTCCTTGGGCCATTATTATGCTGACCCAAAAGTTGATCTCTCTGGTCTTGGGCTCTATCATTGTCCCTTCCTTCAAAATCAGTCTTGTCCTCAAGACTAAATGTTGGAAATTGGCTTCTCACGCTTAAATCATCTTCCCAAGTAGCTTCTTCAACTGATTTTCCTTCCCACTGTATTAACCATTGAATGATGTCTTCCCTATGCTTACTTTCCTTTATTACTCCTAGAATCTGGTCTGGTTCAACCATCTCTCCCATTTCAGCTCCACACTATCAGGCGGAGTGGGAAGGAATGATTAGAACTATTTCACACTGTCCTTTTTTAATTGTGATACATGAAACACCAGAAGAATTTTTGGAGGAATCTGGCAATTGTAATTCGGAATGGGCCATAAAATAAAGGGGCTAATTTTTTATTGATCCTTCTAGCTACTGTTTGCTATTTGTGAGGTCTTAATTTTAAAAAGACCCATTCTCCTACTTCAAAATTCACATCCCTCCTATGCTTATCAGCTTCCTTCTTCATTTGGGATTGGGCTTTATGTAGATGATATTTGAGTTGTCAGAGTGCTTCATCCTTATCCATCAAACCTCGAGATACCGCCTCCACTCGTGTCTCCCTCGGTATAAATTTCAGAACTATGGGTGGCTTCCGCCCATGTACAACCTCAAATGGTGTTGTATTAATGGATACATGAAAGTGGTATTATACCACAATTAAGCCCAAGGTATCCAAATGACCCAACTACGTGGTTGCTCTGCTGCAAAACATCTAAGGTAAGCTTCCAAGCATCTATTAAAAACTTCAGTCTTCCCATCGATTTCGGGGAGGTAAGCTGAACTCATCTTTAACTTAGTCCCCTGTACATTGAACATTTCTTGCCAAAATATGCTCATAGAAACAGGATCTCCATCACTTACAATTGATTTTGGAACGTCATGCAACCTCACAACTTTCCTTATAAAGATTTTTGAAATACTCTTTGTTGTATACGAGTGTTTGAGCAAGATAAAATGTGAGTATTTGGATAATTTGTCCACCACAACTAGAATTGCTTCCCACCCCTTGGATTTTGGTAATCTAGTGATGAAATCCATTGAAATATCCTCCCAACGATCTTTTAATTTCCAATGGTTACAAAAGCCCCCTGTGATAAGGTAGAGTAATTCTGTTGCTGACATACATTACAGTTCCTCATAAATTCCTGCACCTGTTTCTTCATGCCCAACCAATATAGATTCATAGCAAGCCTTCTATCGGTTTTGATGTATCCTGAATGCTCCTCTTCAGCTGTGGAATGAAATTCTTCCATTAAAGTTGGTATCCAAAGAGAGTTAGCAGGTAATACCAAGCTGTTTTTGTAGTACAAAACCCCTTGGTGCAGTGAAAAATCGGGTATGGATGAAGGGTCATTTTGTAAGGCAGCAATGATCTTTTGGAGTTGTAGATCTTAAGATACCTCGTGGTTCAATTCTTATCCTTCACTCCAAATACGAAAATACAATGATGAAACAAGTTCAGCCTCCCCATGAAACCGAGAAGAAAGAGCATCAGTGGTCCTATTATCACAACCAGATTTGTAAAAAACGTCTAATTGATACCCTATTAATTTTTCCATCCAATTTTGTTGATCCGAGGTGGAAAATCGTTGTAATTGTAACAAGAACTTTAAACTCCTTTGATCTGTAAACACTTTAAACTGTCTTCCTGGCAAATAGGGCCTCAAATGGTGAATTACTAATGCCAAAGCCATGATCTCTCTCTCATACGCTGACTTGGATAATGTATTATCTGACAAATCCTTACTAAAATAAGTGATTGGCTTACCCTCTTGCAAACACTGCACCAATTCTATTTCCTAAAGCATCACACTCAATATCAAATACCTTAGAGAAATTAGGTAATGATAAAATAGGGGCTGTTGTCATCAGTGTTTTTTAAAGTCTCGAAAGCTCGTTGCGCATCTTTTCCCCATTTGAACCTTTCTTTCTTTGTCAACTCTGTTAATAACTTCGCCAATTTCCCATATCCAGCCACAAACTTGCAGTAGTACTCAGTCAACCATAGAAAACCTCTGACCCCCCTTGACATTTTTAGGAACGATCCACTCTATAACTTCCCTAACCTTCTTTGGGTCCATAGTAACACATTTACCTTATATCAAGTGACCCAAGTATGCTATAGTTTGCTTACCAAATTGACACTTCTTTAGGTTAGCTTTATAATGGTTCTATTATAACACCTTTAAAACAACTTCCAAATGATTCAGATGTTGTTGCCATGTTTGACAAAAACCAGAATGTCATGAAAAACACCAACACCATCTTCCTTAGGTATGGTCCAAAATCTCATTCATAGCAGCTTGGAAGGTTAATAGGGCATTTGTGAGGTCAAAAGGCATAACTAGATACTCGTAATGCCCATCATGAATTCGAAAGGTTGTCTTCTCAACATCCCCTGGCTTCATTCTAATCTGATGATTGCCGGATTTCAAATCCAGCTTAGAAAAATAGCAATACCCATGCAACTCATCCAATAATTCATCCACCATCGGAATTGGCAATTTATTAGGTACAATTGCCTTATTTAATGCTTTGTAATCTACACATATTCGCGTTGAGGTTTTTTTCTTCACTAGAATGATCTGGCTAGAATAGGCACTGGTACTAGCCCGTATTATCCCTTGCTGCAGTAGTTCTTGTACCTGCATTTGAATCTCATCCTTGTGGAAGTGTGGGTATCTATAAGGCATGACATTCATGGGCCCATGTCCTGGAAACAAATTGATTGCATGATCATAACTACGAGGCGGGGGTAATCCTTTTGGTTCTTGAAACACTTTTGAAACTTTTTAAATATTGCTCGTAATTCATCTGTTTGGGCTACACTGAGTTGTTCTAGCTCTATGTTGTTACCCATCTTCCACTGCAGTCCACATCTCACTCTATTTTTCTGAATCTCTGCATTGCCAATCAAATTGTGTAAAGCTGTAAAATAATGACTATCATGTCCATGTAACTCCTCATCCTTGTCTCGAGAGTCAGGTGTATTTCCCTATTGATACCTCAAATTTCAAACATATTCCTTTTGTGAATGCTCGAGACCCATCTCCCAATCGAATGCCTAATCCCTTGTTTGCCTCCTCCACCGAAATACCCAACATCATCACAACTTTAGGGGAGATAAAGTTATGTGTAGCTCCCTTGTCTACGAGAATGAGAATGGGTATACCATTTATAGACCCCTCCAAATCCAAGGTCTTTAAAGGCTGCGATTTATCCTCCATGATGTTGTGGCAGTACCACATTTTTTTTACAATCTAAAACATTGCATTCACACTCTTCCCTCTCTGATTCTTCCTTAGCTTTTGCTACAATGACCTCACCTGTCTCATTAACCATCTCATCTACCCCCAAAAGACCCGTAACTTCGAATTTAGGCTTTTGTGTGTCGGACTATAAGGTTGAGCACAACAGAATCACAACCCTTTGCATCTTCGTTCCTCTCATTCCTTTGTCATCAAATCTTGAGTTCCTCGCTTAAAATTGGGCCCACACTTAATATTTCCATAAACACCTTCATCATTTTTGTCATTATTAGATCCATAATCAACATTAACTCCATGCCTTTTCAGTCAGGTTTTTACCAATTTCACTTGGCCCACTAGATGTGGGCTTTTAAATGGTATAGTACTATGACCCACTCCCCCACTTTGCTTATTCAACACAACTTCTACGTTATGGGCCAGCTTCATGGCTTAGTGTAAGGTCCTAATTTCTAAATCCAAGAATAATGTCTGTTGGAAACACTATTCCCGAATTTATGAAATTATTTCGCGCCATTTTTAATATCGGTGAACAAATCATACAATCGCTTAGGTCATCCAACGCTTACTTAAGCCTTCACTACAATTCAATCTACAAAATAACATGAAACATTACATTCGAATCTAAGGGAAATGAACCTAGACACGAAGTGTCATGGTTTCCCAGAACTCCTACCGGAAATTCGGCAGAGTTTCCCCTGAAAACTGGGCGTTCCCCAATTTTGGCTTCACCTGAAAACCAGCAAAAATACCAATACAGTTCATATTATACCTAGGCTAATCCAATTCTACACAAAAAGGGCCTCCATGGCCGTCATAATATATTCTCGTCAATTCTCACAAATATTCAATACATACATTACATTTATAAACATAGATCTTATCAATACGTTAAAACATTGGACACCAAATGTCCTACATCTATCTGGTCGCTGTGGGGGCAGGAGTGACCGCCACAGGACTCAGGCTCTTCATCCGTTGCTATGAAACCCTAACCTGCACAACTGAAGGTGATTCCCCGTAACGTGGGGTGAGACTACGTCCCAGTGAGCATGATAATAGTGTGTGCATGTGTGGGGAGGCAAAACACACGACAAACAACAATTATAGCAAGGATGAACAGTTCATAAAACACCTAGAATGGAAGTACAAGACATGTAACATCAATTATTCAATGGAAATCATAAGTGGAGTGATAATCATATGGAATCATGAACATGTCCATGCAACAATAGATCAATTCATAACTTCTCAAATACTGAATTCTGCACCATGGATTTTAACCTTTCCCTTAGGTTAGATTGAGCTCAGACTAACAGGAACCGTCGTCCCTGAAGGCCGGAAGACCTTACCTAAAACCTTTCCCAAGGCCATAAAGACCTTAACCATTACCAAGGGCCAAAGAACCCCAAACATTTCTTTGAACATGAACCAAGTTTGGAATGGGCAACATCATTTTATACATGTCAATCATGATGGAAAATAATAACATAATTTACATTGTTCACATTCCAAACCCTAATCTCAACTAGATTAAAAATACAAATCCATTACCAAGAGGTCCGTAGACCCATAATCATTTTCCTTACTATTTTCATGAGGTCAAAGACCCAAAACCATTTCCTTTAACATTTTCATGAGGTCAAAGACCCAAATATTTTCCATGAACATGATGGGGGTAAAATCATGTACAAACATTCAGATTATGCACAAATATGATAGAATACATAAACATGAGCAATTGTAAGCATAATCACACCCAAAACTTCAATTTCATGAAAACCCCCAAATTATCTAACCTAGGGTTTGCATTACAAGGGAATACATTCAAATCAACAACCCTAGCTTCCTCTAATCATCAATAACCATGAATACAAGCAAGGGAAGGTAGAATAGGGGTCATACAAGGGAATTTACATGACAAATAAGCAAGTGAGTGAATCACACTCACCTTAGGGGAAGAAATAGGGGCGGATGAGAGGTGGAGAGGAGAAATCCCAAGCTCCTCAAGTGGTTGGGAACCTTAAAAATGCTCCATGATCTTCCATTTCTTCCTCCTTCAAGCTCCCAAGCTTCCTCTCTTTCTAGAACTCTCTCTCCCTCTCTCTAGAAACCCTAGGAAGCCAAGGAAAATGAGGGGAGAGAGTGAACCCCTCTGTTTTTAAAAACTGAAATCGTGTATTTTCGCTCAAGCCAATTGTTTTCGCTTGAGCGAATTTACACCAGAAAATAACCCTTCTCTGGACAATTCTCGCTCAAGCGAAATATTTTTCGCTTGAGCGAGTATGAGTCTGTTTTGGGAGTTCAAATGAGCTCGGAACCCTATAGTATAACCTATCAAACTGAAGCCCCGGAAGTTAGTTTTCTAATGGAAGTGGAATTACCTTAATTGGACACCCTTGGCTCTAGATATTTTCGAATTAGTGCACCAAGGTCATTAGGTCTAACTCCCAAAATCAAGCAATAACCTCAGTTCGTACCCCTCTTGGTTCCAATTCAATTCTATCCTTCTCAAACCTACTACCTATTGCGACACCCTTAGTTATACCGCTAAGAGTATCACATTACGAACGTAACTGATGACTCTCGTTTATGTTAAATGTATGCTTAGAAAATACGGGAATATTTTTTTTTTTTTTTTTGAAAAGAGTTTAATCATTATCAACTAATCTCATTCTAATTCCATTTTAGATATTTGTGAAAGCATCCCTTCCTTAATTCTGAAATACGTTTTCGGAAAGCATCTAGTCGATTCAATCATTCCGCATACATACACAACACACACGCAAATATAAAGTAGAGACTAGGGAAGAAACGTGAAAAACATACATGTACATAACCACAGTGTCAAGTAATCCCCGAGATACCACACCATCATACAAAATGAGAGTTCTGGTAGTAAAATAAATAAAACCTCTATCAATACAACCAAAATAAGAGGTCACTAATCAGAGCTACTACTGCTAGACTCATGACTACCCCAAACACACTCCTCTACTCATCGTCATCTGACTTAGCAGGGGCAACCCTACAACTCCTCCTCCTGGCATCCGGGAGGGTAATCATCCTGAATTCCTCTGAAGGAATACCGTCAGAAGAATCCTCCCTCAGCTCCTCATCCTCGGGGTCCTCCTCAGGGTCCTCCTCTGGATCCTCCTCCTCGGATGAAGTATCATCAATGACGACCAGATCAGGCTCAATGGCGGTAGGACGACCGAATGCACTGAAACGCATGGTCGGTGAGGATGACGACTCTGGTCCAGGAGTATAGTGAGGGGAATCCGGCTCTCCCATAGTGGCTATCCGAGAGGACTGGGAAGAAGCAGATGGAACGAGACGATGACGACGGTTAAGGAAAGTGGTATGACGACGAAGTCCTGGTGGTGTCTCGAACTCCAGGATCACGGGCACAGTGAAGACGACCTCTGGCACAAGGGGAAGGCTAGGGTGAGAGATCGTGACGTGTACTTCCCCTGTGAATATACAACGTCTAGGAATGTCGGTGACCCGCCACTGTCCTCGTGGCCCCCATCTCAGCGTAACCCTCATGGCCGACATCTTGAAGCTCCCCAAACCCGACTGGCGATGGCGAAAGAGCGCGACAACAGAGAATAGAAGTAGAGAAGAAAGGGTGAGAACATCATATGAACTCATAACAAGTAGAACATAGTAACTAGAGCACTAATAAATATTCACAAACATCCACATAATCTCAATCACAAGTATGCAGCTGATACTACCATGCTATATGTATATAATGCATGAGGGCCCGGGAAAACAACACCAAAAGCAGAGCACATAGCAACTGCTCGACCATATATGTACAATATATCAGGAGTATAGTCTGTACTAGCAAATAGTACGAAGAGCATTGCTCAATCTCTGGCCAAGACGATTTTCCGACTTCCAGACAAACTCACTGATTATGAAAACTTGAGAGCGACAGGATAGTCAAGTCTGTACCCCGTTTGCACGACAGTAGGGGGCGAGCCTACGCCACTTATGCCATTCTGGGACCTGACTCATCCTCAGGGCTGGTCTCCTTTACTGGACCGCTGGTGTTCTTTGCAAAACCCAGTGCACCCGTCCCATCCAGTTTCACACTGTACTAGAGTGGTATTGCCATATAGGTCGTAAGGCTTTTGAACCTTAATCATTATTGATGCACATGATGTATGTCACACCGCAAACACTTACAATATTACGTCCTCATGTACAAGCCCATTGAATCTTGTGACGTCACCACTTTACCGTGGTGCATCCGCGTAGATTCAAGGTCCTTCTTTTAAGGGAAACCAAATCACGCTCTCTTGCCAAGCTTCTCAAGTTTTATGTAGGGAGAAGGTGTTGGTTATAATCTTTTAAGGTAGCTTGTGCTAGCTTTATTGATAATTATATTCATTTAAGTCCTACTATTTACTAAGGCTTATGGATATGTCTTATGAAAGGCATTACAAATCCTAATTTTATTTGTATGACTAATTAAGATTAGGTTTAACCTTTAATAATAAATAGTCTTCATTAATCACATTTCAATTAATCTTATCTTTTTTTTTTAACTAAGTCTTAATCCTTACTTAAGATTCTAACTAATTTCTAATTATCCCTTAATCTCTTCCATAATCTTGGATTAAGGTTTTTACTTATGCTTGGTTAAGGTTAAATTATAATTAATTAGTTTTTAACCGTCGTTAGAGATTAATTACTTAATTAACACTTATATTAATATTAATTATCTTTAGACTTAATTAATTATTAATTAACTTAAGTAATTTAGGCTAATCAACTTAGGTGATTAAATTAGTTAAGTCTACTAATTAATCCTAAGTTTAATTTTCACAACTTAGATTAGTGTTTGAAGTTCAACCCTAATCTAAACCTAAGCCCATAAATTATTTTTAGTTGTCTTTTAAATTGAGTTTTGACTTTCTTTTTGAAGGCTTTGGGACTAAACAAAAGCCTAAAGGTTATTGGACCCATGAGAGCCCATTTTTATTCATAATAAATAAAAATATGACTTTTAAATAGATTTTTATTTTAGTTAAAATAAAAATCCGAATTTAATTACTTAATTTAAAAACTTATCTTATTTGCAATTTAGTCCTTTTTGTTACAAATTTATTCTTTAGTCCTCTTGGGCCAATTTAGCCCAAAAACATGTTTTAAACATCCTTTTGATCTTTTTAGGATCAAAAGGACATTCTTGATGAGTTTCATCAAGAACACTCATGAACATCAAGAACAACCTTGAATGTTCATCCAAAACTTCAAATTTTTCACAACATCCAATCTTTACCAAAACTTCACACATTCATCAATAAACAATCCAAATGCTAAATATCATACTAATCCACTCAAAATCATTCACATGCACATTAAAGTTCATAACTTCTATTTTCAAGCTCAAAACATCATTATTTTCAAGATAAATCACCAAATCAATTTTTCCACTTAAGATCAACCACATGCATGTACATATATCCATCATATAATCTCATCCAAACCATCAAAATAATTTTTGCACACATGCAGCCACTTCTTCCTCTCTTGGCCGAGAGCTTAAGGGGAAAAAGGAGGGATTTTTCAACAAAAATCCTTCCTTGGCTTGCATGCAACACAACCCAACCATCAACAACAATCCAACCAAGATCAAAGACATGCAAACAACCACAATAACCCAGCTCATCAAGACCGAAAATATTTCTCAAAAACAAGCTCAAAGGTTTGATTTTTCAAGAGAAAAACAAGAGAAAAAGCAAGGATTCAAGGGCAAATCCTTGACTCTAGTTACATGGCCTACTAGAGTTCAAGTTCTCCCCCCCTTTACCTTATATCTTCAAGGGAATGAGTGCAGATTTTTCCTCCTCTAACAGCCCCTTCAAGCTCCTCCTTCAAGCCTCCAACAAGTGGATTTTGGTAGAAAGTATGTATATTTTTTTTTCTCTTTAGCTTAAATCCAAGAATGGGACTTAAGCTTGGTTGGTGATTTGGGTGGAGATGAAGAAATTTTGGGGAGGAAGAGGGTGGTGGTGCGCGGCCAGCAAGGGAGAAAGAAGAAGAAGAAGAGAGAAATGGTTAGGTGAAGGAAATGGCTAAGTGAAAAAAATGGCCAAAAAGTGGAGCTTTCTCCTTTATATAGGCTTAATGGTGTGAAGGAAGACATGGACAAGTGGCACACATGCACCATGCTGTGCAGCGAAATTTTCAGAGGAGAAAATAAGGTTTGTGCAATTTTTCTGGCCCGGATCAAGAGTATTCGGGCCCGGGTCGGGGTACCGGAGGGCAAAAAGGTCAATTTTTTGCAGAAAAATCCCAAAAATTCCCAGAAAATTCCTAAAAATAGGAAATTTAATACTGAATCCAAAAATATAAATTTTGACAATTAAAAATAATTTTAATCATTTAAAATCCATTAAAATGCTTAAAACAACAAAAACGGGAAAAACGGGTAAATCGGAAAAATACGGGTGTTACACCTATCCTCCAAAACTTCTTCTAACTTAGTTCTTCTCACCCAAACCTTCCCCACTCTAATCCTTGATAAATCCATTCCCTTGACTACAAGGCTTATTCTTCCACGCTTAAAGGCTAAGATCTAGGGCGTTGCTCTTCTCCTCAACTCTTAGTCCCTCCTCTAAACTCTTTTAAAACACATGGTTCCGAATGGATTTTCCTAATTTCTTGTCTGAAGTCACACTTAATCTCTGAATTCTCATCCTACTTCTAACTTCCTCTTTTGGCTACGTTCACCGCCTAAGGCTTCTCTTATGTTTCCTAGGTTCCAGTTTCCGGGATGTTACACTTAGAGTCGGGTTTTTGGGTTAAGAACCCTAACCCAGTTTTGGATGTTGTCATTTAGACCGTTTAAAAAATAATCCACATATTGAAGCTCCGTTTGATGAGATACTAATGCAGAGAGGTATTCAAGCTCTGCTATATACTCTTGTACTGTTCCTCTCTACTTAAGAGACACTAGTTCTTTATATGGGTTTCGAATGTCTAGGCGAATAAATTGGTCTATTAATTCACTCTTAAACTGATCCCATAAAATATTGAAGTTTATCTCTAGTAAAATGTTGAACCAATGATAACTTGACCCTCCATGCATACTTGAGTCATCGAAATGCACATATCTAATTTTATTTGATGAACACAAAAATAGGTTTCCACCCGAGAAACCCAGCCACACGGATCACTTCCTTCAAATGGAGGCAACTCAACTCATTTAGCAACTAGATGTGTCTCGCTCTCAAACTCAGTATGTGATATAGATGCATATACTTGTAGATATATTATATGCAGGTTTTGATGATGCCAATGGAAAGAAAATGAGTTCACTAAATTGACAAAAGGAATTGGCAAAAGAAAGAGCTAGACAACAAAGTCAATACAAGATCAAGAAGCAAGGTTAATACAAAATCAAAGACAAGAAGGTGTATTAGATAAGTATTAGTCTAGTTAGATAAAATGTCAAAAGAATTCTAGAATTTGCAAGTTACTTGGCCTTAAATATAAAATTTAAGGGAAATGTTTTTATAAGGTAAAAGCAGTTCAAAAGGAAATTTTTGAACTGGTAATCGATTACCACATTGGTGTAATCGATTACCAGAAGTTATGAGATTCAAAATTGAAAACTTTTGAACTGGTAATCGATTACCAGAATGGTGTAATCGATTACCAGTGTGCAGAAAGTTCAAATTTTGAATTCCAGGCATAATGGTTCGCAATTTTGAACTGTGTAATCGATTACCATATTCATGTAATCGATTACCAGAGTCATTTTTCTGAAAATCTTGAAGAGACATGACTTCTACTCAAAGGTTACAATGTTTTATCATCATCCTTATATATATATATGTCTCATTCTCGAAAATTGATAAGATTACTCATGTGAAATCATAAGAGATTAAAATCATTTTTAAGAATCATCTTGTGCCAAACACTTGCAAATTATTAAGGATTCTTATAGGAACTTCAACTTGTATCATCTATTCTAAAAGAGAGTTTATCTTGTACAAACAATTGTTCTTATACTGTGTGGTTAAAGAGAGGGTGCCTCTCGTGGATTGTGGATAAAACTTTACACAAGGGAAGGGGTTCCAAGGTGTGTGAGTGTTCATCTCTTGTAAAGGGTTTTTACAAGAATAGTGGAAATCTCAAGTGGGTGACTTGAGGACTGGACGTAGGCAAGGTGTTGGTCGAACCAGTATAAATCGAGTTTGCATTTCTTCTTCCCTTAACTTTTACTTATTGATTGTGATTGCAAATTAATTATATGTTAAGAGATTAGGAGTTTTGCATTCGTATTTCATTATATAAAAGAAGAGTTTTAATTATAGTAAAAGATAAAAGAAGTAAGTAAACGAAAACGAGAGAATTTGGATTAACTTAATTCACCCCCCTCTTAAGTTATTTGAGGCCGCTTGTCTAACATGTGACCCATTGGAGTTTTCTGCTTCAGACCCATCTTCTTCTCATTTCACCTGTTCTCTCATAAATTTCACAATGAGATTGTGAAATTCCTCTTGTTGATTCTTCTCCTTAGTGAATGATTCTTGCATAACGGTTAGAGATTGAACGAGATTCTGAATATGGTTCTTGAAATTCGCCAACCAAGATTTGCTGGCCTCAACACAAGCTTGAAGATGAGTCTCCGTGGAATCTGGTAGGTCGGACCAATGATGAAGCTTTAGAATTCATTAAACACACATTGTAAAATAAAAGTCAACAAAAATAATTCTGAAAAAAATACCTCAGCCTTTTATCAAGTTATAGGTCCCAAGCCTCAAGCCGTTTCTATCTCTCCATTCTTTCATTGCCTCCTCCTACTTCCCTCCACTGCCTTTTTACTCCTTGCAACTACTGCAACAGAATCTACACTTTGCATAATTGCCTCCTCAGCCTGTTGATTGCCACGTATCTCTCTTCTCTTTCTGGTGTAGACTCTCCAAGTCTTTGGGCCATTATTATGCTAACCCAAAAGTTGACCTCTCTAGTATTGGGCTCTATCAATTTCCTTCTTATTTGTCCTACTTTTGAACCTAGCTTCATATTATTTTCATGATATGGTTTGCTTACTTAAAACACTCATCAATTTGTAGCACAATCCTTAATACATATCATAATTTTTTATTTTCTCTGAATTATTAGGTTGTAACATCAATAGATTTCAACAAAATTGTGTATTCTAGCTACTCCTGTAGAAGAATTTGTTATGTTTGAAAATAGTAATAGTTTACCTAGTACATCTATTTACAGGCTGAGTACATTGGAATGATTTCAGCAAAGATAAATAAAATAAATTCAGGACCTCAAAGTGCTGAACCCAAACCTCCACTCCCAAACTCTTCTGGTTCAGGTGAAGTCTTCTCTGCTCTAGTTATTGAAATGAGTTAAACATTTTTAATTTTTTTTCTAATAGCTTTCATGTAAACTTTCTAAACTTCTGTGTCAACCATTCTGTAATTATTTTAAACAAGAATTTAGGGTATGATTATTTACTATTTTTTAAAATAGTTTTCTATATTAAAACACAAAAAAAAGCTTTTTAACAATAACTATTCCATAAAAGTATCAAAAGTAACAATTTTCTATTTTTAGAATTAAAATTAGGAAACATGTATGAGATGTTTTCAAAACATGTTTTTTTTTTCTTTTTTTTTTGGTTAAATGTTTTTTCGATAACAATATAGTAGTCTTTTTTCACCAATTAGTTGATTCTAATATGTTTTCATTAGAAATGATAACATGTTATCTACCATATTGGTAGAGACAAAATTGAAATTAAAAAAATTTCAACTAATAACATGTACTTCTTAGAAGTTTCTGTTTTCAGCCATATTTTAAGAATATTGATGTATAATAATCTGGTCATTTAATTTTATCACTAAGGATGTATTTTTCTGATCATTCAATTCCAGCCCGATTTATTAACCATATTTGTATTGCTTTTCTAATGGCTTATCTATCCTTGTATTATGTTAATTCAGCTTTTATATATAGTTTAATTAATTTATTGGTAAGGTTTCAATCTTTGTATGATTGAAACACACACACACACATACACACTATATTCTTTTTATGATTTTTTTTAGTATAAATGTTCATGCTTAACTATTCATTTTCAAAGAAGCAGGAAAAGATGTAAGTATCGATTGGCAAGAACAGGTTTATCAAAATGTAATAACTAAATTGCTTAATTACTTCTTCTTCTTCTTCTTCTTCTTCTTCTTCTTCTTCTTCTTTCATTTTGTATATTGGTTATACCATGCCTCCAACAACTAGGATGAGTACACCATACTAAAATGATATGCGTGGGTAATGTTTTGTGGGTGAGATTGACAATTAGGGATCACTTTATGCCACAAGTTGTGTGTTATAGGTATCATAGATCTAACATTTAGTGAAATTAGAGAGCTAGTCCATTTGTATGATGTGTCACAGTTGATAGGTGGACCACCAGAGATAGAACAAAATAACATGTTACAATTGATATATGGACCACCAAAGATAGAAGAGCAACAATGATTTTGTTATAATAAGAAGGAAAATGTCTCGCAACATCACTGCAATGTCCTTTGATGCTGGGGAACCTAATCTGAATTCATTCACATCTAAAGTACAACACCCTAGAGTTGAGGTAATATCTCTTCTTTCTAATTTGTTTTTCATGATTGATATCCAATAAAAAATGTACCATTATTTTGTTCTGTGAAATCCTGCAATTCTATGTTTTGTATGTAAGTTTAACAGTTAGTTTTCTTCATTGCTTCAATAAGAATACATGTTTGGATTAAATTAGGTGTTTGACTTATATCTAGTATAATGCACATGGCATTTTGAATTGGATCTCACTGACAAATATGTTGAGGGATTCAACATTTTGCATTGAATTCCTTTATGTGTTGTTTTCTGCCTTTTACAAGTGTTAATGACAATTCCTTATCCCTCTTCTTTATGTATTTTTTCCTTTGACTTAAACTCGTTCCATATTACAAAAAATTTCATGTTGAAAAGGTTTTATAATTACAATATTAATAACATAAACAATAGAGTTAAGTTTTTGCCCAAATTTATATATATTTTTGGTGCTGTCTTATGGTCAATTCACCTCATATGATTTTTTATGCTCCTATGGATTTTTATTTCTTTCTACTTCCAAGAATTTTATGTCACATCTTCACACTTTGGTTCAATATTGTTAGAAATATTAGCTAATGTTATGTAATTGTTCATTGGATTTTGCATTACTTAACTTTTCCCTTTACATTAATGTTTATCAATTATTGCAAACATAAATGCAATTTTTATTATACAAATATTACTTAGCTTATTCTTGAGAAGTAGCCCATTTAATTGGTAACTCTTGCAGGAAAATACAACTGTTTTAGAAGAAATAAAGGAGATAAACAACCTATTGATAGATACTGAGGTAGTCATTGGTGAAAAGGACAATATTGGAAGTATAGCAGGAGGATATGCTAAACATAGTGAAGGATTAGTTGTTAAGTTCATGTTCAATGCATTAACTATCAATCAAGATCTGATATCTCATTATGGCACTGATAAAAAGGTGAATTCTTTTACAATCTATTTTGAAATGTTCATATTGATTATTGCCTTCCTTTGATTAATAATGTATGTTGGTTATGCAGTCAATCATTAATCCCTTATGCTTGCTTGTTCCCACAAGTTATCCATTTTCCTCACTTGTTATTTTAGACGATAAGCCATGGGAAGCCAGCAGGTTAGAGATTATAATTGTGTTCTCTTTCATTTATAGTTTTATGCAAGTATCCATCTGCCTAATTTTGAGTAGTTATCAGGTTATGTTTTATGTAAGATCACAAAGTTTTCACTTGAATTATAATATGAAACAGAACAAGATTGATTAGATTGTTCCTTAGATAAGAAGTACAAAAAAAGTTAAAACTAAATTATATAGTAACACATAGATATTGAAATCAATAGTAAATGACTTACTTTAAACAAATGATTTTAAGCACATGTATAAATGTAATATTTTAGACCATCGTGAGGTTATAGGATCCCTTGTTAAATCTCTCACTAAATATTCTTGGCTTAGATTCATATCAGAGTTTTGAAAATCTTTTACATGCATACTAGATTTTTTTATTATAGAGATCATGAGTTTTTTATAAACCTTATTAGGAATTTTCATTTCTCCAAAAAGGTGTTGATTGTTATCCAATTTAGTGTTATGTTGCATCACCAAACATAGGATTATGTTATCACATAATAGTTGTGATATTTTGCATGAGATGAACACAAATGTGAGAATAGGGAAAAAATTATAAGGGAGAGAAAAAAAGTGAAAGAGAGAACGTTAGAATAAAAAAAGTATGTTATAATATCTTATACTTCGTAGATGATGGATCATTTGTTATAGTTGTGTGCTTCCATATATCTTCCTTTTGTTGGTTTTATTTAAAGTTTGAAATCTCCCCTGTTCCCCTGTTTTCTTTAATTTGGACAGTGAGGACTTGAAAGATCTAACATTGAAAGCAAAAGCAAAGCTAAAATTTTCTTTCCGAAGCATGAACCAACCCTTGTCACTTAAGGATATAGCATTTTCATGGGAACATTGTGCCAGAGAAACAATCACGGAGTATGCACATGCCTTTGGTGGAGGAACGTTTACCTCAAAATATGGAGGGTTGGAGACATGTTAAGATGGTTATGTGCATTTGTGCTGTTTATTCCTATAGAAAAAGTCAATCAAGTACTTAGATCAAGTATTCTGTAGAAAAGTATGAAAGTTTATCAAGCATAGTTCAGATTGGTAAATTTATTTAGCGAAAACTTTGGGGTTCTAGTTGATTAAATCAGTATTCATAGTAAATGCTTGTTGCATGGATTTGATTTGAGACTATAATTACATGCAACACTTCCTTGGTTTACCGTTTAAGAGTCAATTACACAAATTTCAAAGCCTGTTTTGTGAGAAGCAACTATATATTGCTTTTGGCTCAATATATATGAGCTATCCCAAACGAAAAACCAAACAAACACATATATCTATCTATATATATTAATTAACATGACTGATATTGGGTAGAGTAAATATATATAATTTAAATCTTGAAAATGACCCTAGTTTATGTTTTATTTCTTGAAAGCGTTGATGTGTGAATTTTAGTTCTTTAATATATTAATTTAATCATGTTCTAGTTTTTTATAACAAAAATATGAGTAAAATATTAGTAAATTAACACAACTAGGAGTAGTACCCGTGCTAAGCACGGTTCTAGTAAAATTAAATATAAAGTATATTTTTAACCAATTTTAATATATAATTGAGTGGGATAATTAATATTTTAGGATATAAAATAAAAATAAAAATTTAAATAATGAAACATGAGTAAATGTTGTCTAATTATCTTATTCAAATACCCCATCATATGATGAAAAATATTCCCATTATCTTTCATTTGAACTATTAATAGAATTAGACTATTTAACGTAAAAATTGTAAGAAAACTAATTATATACAAATATATTTTGAGAAAACTGAAATGGAGATAAATGAGAGAGAGAGGTGTTAGAATGTAATTACAACAATATATACTTCTTATGAAATTAAAGTCATCATAAAATGTAATGGAATTAAAGACAAACATTTTGATATTCATATATTAGTTGATCTCCGCTTATTGTTCTTAAATAACTACTCTATTATGTTATCAATTTTTTATAATGATTTACTAATTAATTGTCAAGTTCATGTGCATTATATATTAAGGAGAGAGGAACATAATTATAGATATTAGAAATAAAACTAATTATTGAAATCCATCTAAATATAATTACAAATCTTCTGTAAGAAAAAATATAAATCATTCAATTGTTTTAAAAAATCAAATTCCCAATTTTTTTAATTGGTCATCCATTAGAAGATTCTTGAGACTTTTCAAGATCTGCTCTTCTACAAATAAGTAGGATGTATCTCAACTACTTAAAAAAATGAAAACGTGAATATACTCAACCCACTCTCATATATAAAACTAAATTAAATGGATATTCTATTGATCAAATGCTTCATGGAGAATTGGAGATGCATGCTGGGACAATGCCACGGAAAGAAAAGTAATATTGCAAAAATATAGGAACATTTCAGTTTATGTATGGTTAGATGTTTGCTTCATCATAACACCATGCTTTTGTTTCCCACTGATAGATTTATTGTTGTTGTGTTTCCTGTTACAGAATCTCGGGAAAACAAAAGATCAAAACTTGAATAATTAACTATATTTAAAAAAATTGAAAAGAAAGAAGAGCTAGTTTTTCTCTATAACCAACCAAAATCAGTAATCTCTCTCAGAGGAATCATACATGTTCATCACCGCAATGGGGTGTTACTTCAGCATGGGTTCTTTCTTCTCAGTGAATTTACAAACAAGTGGGACATTGGCAATAGAGTGGCATATATTTCTTCATTTGAAGGACAAGGATTTAATTGAGCCCGTGGACGTAGTGAAGATGGAACAATTGTCAGAGGAAGAGAAACGCTGGGTGATCTTTGCAAACTCGATCAACTTTGTTTGCCTTCCTTCTTCATCTTCGTAGGAATTATAAAAATTTCAGATTAGAGATATTTCATATTAGATATTGACGAAATGAGGGAATGGTTTTAAAATCTGAAGAGAGAGGAGGAGGTTATGCTTGTTATATGGTATCTTTGAATTTTAAAAGGGGGAGGAGATGTAAAGGATGAAGAGGTTAAGGGAAGGTTGAAACTACCATAAAAGAGGCGGACAAATTAATCGGTTAAACATTGGACATTTTTTAAAAGTAGTAGTGCCTTCTGTTAAAATAGTTAAACATTGGACAGTTACAATTGAGAAAAATGATGGTTTCCAAATATCTTGACACGTGGCTATTCAGTATAAAGATTTAACATATATTTAGACTAGAAGCTATTTTATCTTTAAAGGATTAAAATGTAAACAAATTAATATATTTAAGGATCAAATTTGACCAAAGATAAATGGATATCACTTTCATATACCAAATTATATATGAACTCTATTAGGAATTAATTACTAGCCAGTAATGATGGAATGGTTCAGGGCGTAACCAAGGGAGGCTAGCACGGGTCACTCCCCCCAAAATTTTTCAATATTTTTATTACTTATTAATTATACATATCTCTCATAAAATATTTTATTAACCATTAATTTGGCTAGCAAGGGTGCTCTTTGGACGATTTTCGCTTGAGCGAGGAGGGGATCGCTCAAGCGAGAATCAACCATAGAGGGGGGGGGGTGCTGTGAGAGCCAGAGGCTGATGAGGGCGGGGTGGTGATCGCCGGTGCAAAGAGGCACGAACAAGGAGCGGCTCTTGGCAGGCTTCTAAGCACACATGGATGAACCGAACCCACACCCGAATGAGAGGGAGCCAGAGGCTGTGCAGGTATGGGACTGTATAGTTGAGGATACTTAAAGGAAATTGTTGTGGAGAACTATACCAACAAGGTGCATCTTCTTTTCGGAAGCCCATAACATAAGAACTCCATAGTTAAGCGTGCTTGGCTTGGAGCAATTCTGGGATGGGTGACCTTCTAGGAAGTTTCCCGGAAAGTGTGCAAGTGAGGACAACGCATACTGGAAAGACTCGTGTTGGTTTGTGGGGACCCTCATCACTCCTGCAAGCGGCTCAGGGGCGTTACAGGTGCTCTTTGGAGCATTCTCACTCAAGAGAGAAGGCTCTCGCTTGAGCGAGAACGCATTTTCTACAAAGATTAGCTTTGCTCGCTCAAGCGAGAAACTCTCACTTGAGCGAGAACGCTTAGATCTCATTATTATAAACAGCTTCGGGAGGGTTACACCCTCATCTTTCCCGTTCTCTCTCAATGTAGAGTGAGGAACTAGAGAGATTAAGGGAGATCGAAGGAGAGAGAAGTTGGGATTGAAGTCTCAAACCTCTAGAGGAGCCCTGAATCATCATCCCCCACCTCTCTATCATCCTATTTCTCTTACTCTTGAGGTGAGTGTGGTCACCCACTCACTATCATTCTACTCGATCTCTTGTATGTCGCCTACTTCTTCCTTCCCATGTTTACTTAGCTTGTTTATGAGTGTTATTAGATGATTGTATGGTTGGTGATTTCTACTTGAATGATATGTGCTATGTTCCAAAACCCTAGGGTAGTCTTGATGTAGCTATCTCTATGAAATTGTTATTAGTGTTTATCATGCCATTCATGTTCATAAACAGGTATGTAGTTCCAAGAATTCATGGGCCAATATCATAGAGTCTCTGGACTATCATAAAGTCTTCGGACCATCACAGGCCTTCGGGCAACCAGTTATCAAAAGACGAGGCAACCACATCGAACTCTCGGCCATTAGGGAGATGGGGGGTCCTCAAGCTAAAAATGACAACATGCATTATTTATTGATTATTAATAAAACTTAATCATAGGTGGCCCTGGACGACGGTCCATGGTTACATGGTCGAGCGCTCAATCACAACCACAACTAGAGAAAAGACCCCGGGTGTCGGGTAAAAACTCATCACAACCATGTTTGCATAATTTCATAGTAATTGTACATGTTTTGGTACTGCTAAGTATATTGATTGTTGCATCTCATTTGAATGCTACCCTACACTGCATGTTTTATCACACTCACTGGGACGTAAGTCTCACCACACGTTTTGTGGAACATTTTAGATATGCAGGATGTCCAGTTGGAGCATGGGAATGAATATTTGATGTCCAGGGATGGATATTTTCCCCTAGGAGTTAGTTGGATTAGACTAATTAGGTTCATTTGTATCCGAAAAATGAAATTAATTGAACTAGTTGTCTTTATTGAATTATAGCCAAATAATGGCGAGTTCCTGTATGGATGTGTATTTGGAAACTTCCGCTTAAGTAAACATTGGTTACCTAATCTTTGTATGTGTTGTTTGTTCACGATATCAGTAATGTCGCGAAAATAATTTCTGTAATTTAGGAAGGTGCTTCCAACGGGCACTATTCCTAGTTTTCCGGAATTAGGACGCTACGCCCCAATTCGAAGGATGTTGCACATCAGGATCGGGGTCAACCTCATCATTAATGTTAGCCTGGGGATCGCTCTCAACCTCGGGGTCAGAAAGATGTGGCAGGTCATCCTGCACCTCGGGGGAAACCTCCTGATATCCCGGAATAGGGATGAACGTCATCGGGTTGATGAAGGATGCAGTTGATGCAACAAGTTGGGAAACCTCTGCAGGGGTGGGCACCCCAGCAGGTTGTGTAACATCCCAAACTAAGACTTAGGAATTTTAAAGAAGGTTTAGGTTATGGTTTTAGCCAAGGGTTAGAGAATTCGGAACGTAATGAGGAATTGGAGCTTAAGATGTGAAATTAGGAGGGGGTTGGTAATTTAATTAGAATGGGGGAAGGGTTTGGATGAGAAGAACTAAGTTAGAAGAAGGTTTTCATGGAGAGGAATTAGGTTTAAGAAGGAGAGAATTGAATCGGAGCCAAGAGGGGCACAAACCGAGGTTGTTGCTTAATTTTGGGTTTTAGGCCTAATGACCTTGGTGCACTAATTCTCAAATATCTAGAGCCAAGGGTGTCCAATTACGGTGATTCCACTTTCATTAGAAAGCTTATTTCCGAGGCTTCAGTTTGATATATTATATGATAGTATACCGAGCTCGTTTGCACCCCCAAATATCCATGCTGCTGACTGGATATTTGAGATCGAGAAGATCTTTAGAGCGATGGACTGCCCGATGATACAAAAGGTGACGTTAGCCGCATTCATGCTATCAGGGCATGTTGGGTTCTAGTGGCAGGGCACTTATCAGAGGATGATCGATGAGGGCACCGTGTTGAGCTGGGATAACTTCAAGAGGGCGTTCTTCGAGAAGTACTTTCCCCATGATGTTCGTAATAAGAAACATATCGAGTTTCTTGACTTAAAGCAAGGGGATGGCACCGTGGCAGACTACGTATCCAAGTTTGAAGCGCTAGTATGATTCTGCCCTACATATAAGGGAGCTGGCAATGAAGAGTCCAAGTGTGTAAAGTTTCTCAGCGGTCTTCGTCCGGAGATCAAGCAAGTGTTCAACTACCAAGGGATGACGCGCTTTCACGAGTTGGTGAACAAGTGCAGAATTTATGATGAAGGCAGCAGGGCTAGAGCGACATATCACAAGAGTGGAGGGCCTGTGAGGAATCAGAACAAGTTCCAATCAACCAGCAAGGGCAAACTGTATTCTCGTGCAACGGGAGGCTCCAAGTTTGGAGGTTTCAATGAGGGTACAGTGTAGAAGAAGTGAGTTTCTTAGGTCATGTGATTTCTAAAGGAGGTATAGGCGTAGATCCTTCTAAGGTAGAGGCAGTGCTTAAGTGGGAGGCTCCTAAGTCGGTAAGTGAGATTAGAAGTTTCCTTGGGTTGGCTGGGTACTATAGAAGATTCATAAAGGAGTTTTCTAAGTTAGCTTTGCCTTTGACTGAGTTGACTAGGAAGGGAGTTGCCTTCGTGTGGGATAGTAAGTGCGAGTCTAGCTTCCAAACCCTTAAGGAAAAGTTGACTAGTGCACCAGTGTTAGTGTTGCCTGACCTTAGCAAATCCTTTTTAGTATACTGTGATGCCTCTAAGATGGGTTTAGGTGGGGTGTTGATGCAAGAGGGTAAGGTAGTAGCTTATGCTTCTAGGCAATTGAAAATCCATGAGAGGAACTACCCTACCAATGACCTTGAGCTAGCAGCCGTAGTGTTTGTGTTGAAGATTTGGAGGCATTATTTGTATGGTGCTAGGTTTGAGGTTTTTAGTGACCATAAGAGCCTTAGATACTTGTTTGATCAGAAGGAGCTGAACATGAGGCAGAGGAGATGGTTAGAGTTTCTTAAGGATTATGATTTTGAGTTAAGTTACCATCCTGGTAAGGCTAATGTAGTGGCTGATGCTTTAAGTAGGAAATCTATCCATGTTAGTTCCCTGATGATTAAGGAGATGGATCTTTTAACCCAATTTAGGGATTTGAGTTTAGCTTGTGAAGTGACTTCTGTTAGTGTGAGGTTAGGGATGACTAGAGTAAGTAATGATCTGTTGAAGGATATTAGTAAGGCCCAATTAGAGGACCCATTTTTGGTAAATAGGCGAGAGGCTATAGAAGGAGGTAATGGTGGAGAGTTTGTGATAGGTACCGATGGGGTAGTGAGATTTGGAGACCGTGTGTGTGCCTAGTGAACCTACTATTAAGCGTTTAGTGCTAGAAGAAGGGCACATAAGTAAGCTTAGTTTCCACCCAGGATCGACTAAGATGTATTAAGATTTGAAGAAAGTGTTCTGGTGGCCTAGAATGAAGAGGGACATAGAGGAGTTTGTGAGTGCTTGCTTAGTGTGCCAAAAGTCTAAGGTAGAACATCAAAAGCCTTCAGGATTGCTTCAACCCTTAAGTATACCTTAGTGGAAGTGGGATAGTATTTCCATGAACTTTGTAGTTGCTTTGCCTAAGACTATGAGGGGGCATGACTCCATTTGGGTTATTGTGGATAGGTTAATTAAGAGCGCACATTTCCTTCCTATGAACATTAAGTACTCCTTAGAGAAACTAGCCCAGCTGTACATCAGTGAGATTGTGAGGTTGCATGGAATACCATCTAGTATAGTTTCAGATAGAGATCCCAGGTTCACCTCTAGATTTTGGGAGAGTTTGCAACAGGCCTTGGGGACCCAACTTAGGCTTATTTAAGCTTATCACCCTCAAACTGATGGTCAGACCGAGAGAACCATTCAATCCTTAGAGGATTTGCTTAGGGCTTGCGTGTTAGACCAAGGGGGTAGTTGGGATAGCTTCTTAACTTTGATAGAGTTTACCTATAACAATAGTTTTCACTCTAGCATAGGTATGGCGCCTTATGAGGCATTATATGGTAGGAGATGTAGAACACCTTTGTGTTGGTGTGAGCCGGGGGAGAGCCTCGTGTTAGGACCTGGGATAGTGCAGCAAACCACTGATAAGGTTAGGATAATCCAGGAAAGGATGAGGACAACTCAGAGTAAGCAGAAGAGCTATGCTGATAAGAGAAGAAAGGAATTGGAATTCAAAGAAGGAGATCATGTATTCCTGAAAGTCACTCCTTGGACTGGGGTTGGTAGGGCATTAAAGTCTAGAAAGCTTACACCTCGATTCATTGGTCCTTACCAAATTCTTAAAAGAGTTGGCAATGTTGCCTATCAGATTGCTTTACCTCCACACTTGTCAAACCTTCATAATGTTTTCCATGTTTCTCAACTCCGGAAATACATTCATGATCTTTCGCATGTGATCGAGTCGGATCATCTTGAAGTTAAGGAAAACCTGACGGTGGAAACCATGCCGGTGAGAGTTGAGGATCAGAGGGTGAAACAACTTCGAGGTAAAGAGATTCCTTTAGTTAAGGTAATCTGGGGAGGACCTACACCCGAGAGTGCTACTTGGGAACTGGAAGAGAAGATGAAGGAGTCCTATGCAGAGTTATTCGCTTTAGGTAAAATTCGAGGTCGAATTTTTCTTTCTAGGAGGGGAGAGTTCTAACATCCTAAATCTTATTAAGTAAAATATTAATGAAATTAAATAAATAAGTAGAGGAAATAATTAATTAAATAGATGATTAAATAATAGGATTAATATTATTATTAGTTTTATCCATAAAGCTACTTCATTTTAAAAAAAGATAAGGGGGTTGAGAGTGGGCCCAAGCCCAATTAGGCATTTTAGTAAGGAGGGGTTATCAGTTCACCCTAATCCTTATTCGTATAATCGTCAGAGAGCGAAGTGCTAAGGAGGGGAGAAACCGAGTCTCAAGAAGGGATTGCTGCAGAGTGAGCATCAAGAACCAAGAAAGGGACTTCCTTGCGGTTAATCGATCTTCGCTTAAGGTACGGTGGGGGAGAGGGTGCTGCTTGTATATGCATGTAGGGGTGCTTGGGTAGTAAGGGCAACCATAAGACCCTCTAAGACTCTAAATTCGAATGGATATATATATATATATATATTGAGTATTGTATGATGAAAACATGTTGATTGATGATTAATTTTGTGAATCTTGGTGAATCTTGCTGAATCTTGATTGGATTGAATGAAAATAAAGAGAATAGTGAAAAGGGGTTAATGAGGGTTTAATGATTTGGGGTTTGATGGGAAAATTATGTAAAACTGTTAAAAATTGATGATTTTGATGAGTTTGATGAATATAAACAAGTATGATTGATGTTTTAACAAAGAGGATTGAATAGAGGTTGAATAAAGGGGTTTAGAATGGGTGAAAGTCGCAAGAACTGTGATTTGCGTCGCGGGTAATCGATTACCAGGGTGTTGTAATCGATTACTAGTGTGTTATGGGCAACCCATAAGTGTTGTTTGTTCGCTGGTAATCGATTCCAGGATTGTGGTAATCGATTACCAGAGAGATTGCTTGCAGGTAATCGATTATAGGGATGCTGTAATCGATTACCAGAGTGTTTGGTTGCAGGTAATCGATTACAAGGTGGTTGTAATCGATTACCAGAGACCTTGTTTGCAGGTAATCGATTACTAGAGGTTGGTAATCGATTACCAGAGTGGATTTTGAGATCCTAAGTGCTTGATGATGATTGGTGTTGTTTGATAATGCTTTATTATGATTATGATGTTGATGATGATTTGGTGTGCATAATGATCGGTGAATATGCAATGTGATTGATGATGATTGGGTGTGCATAATGATTGGTGAATATGCCATGTGATTGATGATGTTTGTGATTAATGAGGATGGTGAATGTTATGATGATGTTAATGATTATAGTGTATATTACTTATTATGATGATGTTTATGATGATAGTGTATATCACTTATGATGATGATGTAATGATGATAGTGTATATCACTTTACGATGATGATGTTAATGATGATAATGTATATCACTCTGTGACGATGATGTTTAATGATGAGCATGATGATGATAAAGATGATGGTGTATATCACCTTTGGATGAAGATGTTACCTAAGTTGTGCGAGTCCATAGAGGGGGTACAACTTAGGAGAGATGCCTTGAGCATATGCGATGAGACCTGAATTGTGCTGGCCTATAGAGGGGGTACAATTCAGGAGGTGAACTGAGTTGTGCGGGCCCATAGAGGGGGTACAACTTAGGGGATCAAGATGGGGCGTTCGATGCACGGGCCCATAGAGGGGGTGCAACCTAGGGGTGATTTGTACTGGCCCATAGAGGGGGTGCAACTGTAACGCCCTAATTTCTAAATTCCAGACTTTGTCCGTTGGAGACTAAAATCCTAAATTTTCGAAATTTAAAACGCGCCATTTCGAGTATCACACATCACAAGTCGATAAGAAACCAACAATATCTTATACAAATTGTGAGAAACTTAAACTTATATACATATACATAGTCGATAAAAGTACACAAAAGGCCCAAAGGCTACAAACTAAACATTTCGAACATAAAAGCAAAATATACATAAGTCCTCCTACACAATCTAAGAGATACTAAATTCCAACTTATAGCTAACTCCTGCCTTCAAATCACTGATCTCTGCCAGGAGATACCTGCATACCTAGATTGTATCCACAAAACGCGTGGTGAGACTAATGTCTCAGTGAAGTATAACTATGCAATATGTCATATAGAAGAAAAAGAATATGAAATGCAACAATCATCACCAAGTAGGATATACATATAAACTACACATCTTGAACATAAGGACACATAATCGGCATAACCCAGCCGACGGGCTGTGGCGCTTATGCTCTCAACTGAAATCAGTGCATACACCCACACCTGAAATCAGAGCATACTCCCACAACTAAACTCAGAGCATACTCCCACAACTGAACTCAGAGCATACTCCCACAACTGAAATTAGAGCATACTCCCACAACTGAACACGGCGCATACGCCCACAACAATAACTAAATTCTTAACTCACAGCACAAGGCCGACTTAATTAACATATAATCGAACTAACACACATGAATCGATAACCCAAAATTAGAATTTCAAGCAATTCGAGTGTTTCGAAACTTTCGTAAGTTTCGTAAGTTTCGTAACTTCAAAATTCAAGGGATTTATAATCAATTCCTAACATAAATTACTCAATTCTAGTATAAACTTCATAAACCCAATCAAATTAACTAAATAGAAAGGGGAATCGAAGGGTAGGGTTCATGCATTGAACATTTCGTCAATTTCGTAATCTCGCTACTTTCGTAAATCTCGCTACCCTAAGGTTTTTCAATGAAAATGCTAACTAACTACTCACTTTCATGCATACATTACTAATCTAACCATAATTATCATATAGAAGAGGGATTAAAGAGTAGGGTTCATACATTGGGGAGAAATCAAACTCAAAGGGGAAAAGTGGGTGTGTGAGTTATACTCACTAATCCTTTGAGAATCAACGATTAGAATGGAAGATTGAAGTGTTTCACTTGATGATTCTAGCTCCAATTCCCTTTTTAAGTTCCCAAATCAGCTTTCTCTCTCTAAGACCACTCTCTCTCTCTCTAGGGTTCGAAGGGGAGAAGAAAGAACAAAGTAAAATTCTGATTTACATGCCTCGGGCTTATATACTGGACAGCTGGTAATCGATTACAATAATGCTGTAATCGATTACCAGAGATAAAATTACACTAGAAAACGTTTCTGGGAATCTGGTAATCGATTACAACCCTTGGTAATCGATTACCAAAAACTCAGCCCTCAGGTAATCGATTACAACCCGTGAGTAATCGATTACTCACAGGTTGTAATCGATTACCCGAGAGCTGAATTTTGTGTAATCGATTACCTGAGGGTTGAGTTTTTGGTAATCGATTACCAAGGGTTATAATCGATTACTAGATTCCCAGAAACGTTTTCTAGTGTAATTTTTACATCTGGTAATCGATTACCAGCTGTCCAATATAAATACTCGGACATGCAACTTGGTTTCTTTTTGTCATTCTCATCTTCTTCCTTCGAACCCTAGAGAGAGAGAGATTCTAGAGAGAGAAAGTGAATTTTGAAGAGGTTAAGGAGAATCAAAGCTAGGATTCATCAATAGAGCTTCCAATCCATCAATTCCTCTTGAGAATTTCAAGAAATTGGTGAGTATAACTCACACACCCACTTTTCTCTTTGAGTTTGATTTCTCCCCAATGTATGAACCCTACTCTTTAATCCTTTTTTTATATGATAATTGTGGTTAGATTAGTAATGTATGCATGAATTTGAGTAGTTTGGTTGGTTATTTCATTGAAAAACCTTAGGGTAACGAGATTTACGAAAGTAGCGAGATTACGAAATTGACGAAATGTTCAATGCATGAACCCTACCCTTCGTTCCCCTTTCTATTTAGTTAATTTGACTGGATTTTTAAAGTTTATACTAGAATTGAGTAATTTATGTTAGGAATTGATTATAAATCCCTTGAATTTCAAAGTTACGAAACTTACGAAAGTTTCGAAACACTCGAATTGTTTGAAATTCTAGTTTTGGGTTATCAGTTCATGTTTACCAGTTTCGACCGTGAGTAATATAACCCGGCCTTCACGCTGTGAGTAAAAAGTTAAGCAAACTAAGTAAAACATGACTTCGGTCCAGTAATGGGTGGGATACATCCCCGGGAAAGACGTTTCCGTAGTCTGAGCTCAGGTTTAGCTCCAGTTCAAGTGATAAGATCATGCCTGCTGGGCACAACAGTGAGTTGCATCATTATTGCATTATAATGATTTGAGTATTAAGTTTATGAATATGTTATGTTAATTATCTTTGTTTGATATGAATATGAGTATGATAATTGGCTTCATATTAGTTAGTTAAGTTGATCTCCCCCACACTTTATGCATGTTTAGTTATACTCGCTGAGATTATTATCTCACCCCACGTCTTGGGGATTTATTTTAGTTGTGCAGGAAATTCCAAGTGATATGACGGAAAAAGGTGTTGAAGAAGCTGAGTTTTATTCCACAATGGAAGTTCTTTGTAATAGAAATTAGTTTAATTATATTTGTGGATAATTGATCTAATGATGTATAACGCTATGATCATGTTTTTAGCCATGGAGGCTTAATTATGAGTTTTAAAGTATTTCGTGTTATTAGATTGTACTGGTTTTGCTGAGTTTCAGGTTAACCTTGGATTTGGTAACATCCGATTTTTAGGGGAGACTCTGCCGGATTTTCGGTATGAGTTCATTGAACCACACTTCTTCAAGTGTGGATTCTTCTCTAATATTAAGTAAGATATACTATTATTTAGAGATATTGATGTTGTAATGTAATTGCTTAAACTAATGTTGGATAGTTTTAAGCGAATGTTTGATGATATTGAAAATTTAACGTAATGATTTCAGGAACTTCAGGAATAGTGTCTCCAACGGACAATATTTCTGAGTTTAGAAATTAGGGCGTTACATAATCGGTTACCTAAAAACTAGCTCTCGGGTAATCGATTACAGACCCTCTGTAATCGATTACCAGCAACCCAAACTCTCAATTTTAACTTGAATGGAATTCTAACTTAGTTTTTATAATCCACTTTCAACCTTTAATTCCCCAACTCACTTTCCCTTAATTACCAATACATGATTATCTTATTTTTAGCCTAATGAGTTATTAAAGTTCCTAATTTTGCGGGATGTTACATTCTACCCCCTAAAAGAAATTTTGTCCTCAAAATTCGCTCTAGTCATCTTCCGACATTAGTTCACCTCTCTCAAGATCATATATTGGTTTCCCCAACAGGTCCTTGCACTACTCACTCCATTCTAATATGCTGAACTAATTTGGTTTAAACAACTCACCTATTAGGATCTGAAGGAAATGAAAGAGTTCCCTCTGTGGCTTCCTATGTCCTTACTATAAAGCTACCCCCCTTAAGGCTTCATGCCCTCCTTAACATCCTTACAATAGTTCCTACTCCCCATATGTACCTAATTGAGCTCTGGTTCACTCTAAGTAGGATAACTATCCTAATCTAGACTAACATTCCCATATTCCCTCTCGTGTGACCTTAACAAGTGTTTGCATCTAATGAAACTTGACTACATGATTTACTACTTAACAAGCACTTACATTATAACAAAAAATGTCTTGAATTTACTCATACAAACTAATGTCACTACTCATAGCAAGTTACACAGTACATTCAAATCATATAGTTACACAATCAAAACTACATCATAATTCAATCAACAAACCATCCTCTAGAAAATGATGATTTTATCTCAACTAACTTACTCAGGGTACCTAATATCTACTTAGAGCTTCAGGGTCACATTCTATAAAGCTTCTAGGGTGAGGATACCGTAGGAATGAACCTAAGTTACTCCCTTTCTAATACAAGATAGGTGGCTCTAACCTTATTAAGGAAGTGTCCCAACTTCCTGACCAAGGTATCCTACTCACATAACTAACCATAATCTCCATGTACACCGTACACACTATAGGAGTGATCAGTCCCTATAACAAGTACGTGTACTATGAGATCATAGTGAGTTACGGGCAACTAACCTAACCACAGTCCAATTGGATTGAACTGCTCTGATACCAAAATGTAATGCCCTAATTTCTAAATTCCAGACTTAGTCCATTGGAGACTAAAATCCTAAATTTTCGAAATTTAAAACGCGCCATTTCGAGTATCACACATCACAAGTCGATAAGAAACCAACGATATCTTATACAAATTGTGAGAAACTTAAACTTATATACATATACATAGTCGATAAAAGTACACAAAAGGCCCAAAGGCTACAAACTAAACATTTCGAACATAAAAGCAAAATATACATAAGTCCTCCTACACAATCTAAGAGATACTAAATTCCAACTTATAGCTAACTCCTGCCTTCAAATCACTGATCTCTGCCAGGAGATACCTGCATACCTAGATTGTATCCATAAAACGCGTGGTGAGACTAATGTCTCAGTGAAGTATAACTATGCAATATGTCATATAGAAGAAAAAGAATATGAAATGTAACAATCATCACCAAGTAGGATATACATATAAACTACACATCTTGAACATAAGGACACATAATCGGCATAACCCAGCCGACGGGCTTGTGGCGCTTACGCCCTCAACTGAAATCGGTGCATACACCCACAATTGAAATCAGAGCATACTCCCACAACTGAAATCAGAGCATACTCCCATAACTGAAATCAGAGCATACTCCCACAACTGAAATCAGAGCATACTCCCACAACTGAACACGGCGCATACGCCCACAACAATAACTAAATTCTTAACTCATAGCACAAGGCTGGCTTAATTAACACATAATCGAACTAACACACATGAATCGATAACCCAAAACTAGAATTTCAAGCAATTCGAGTGTTTCGAAACTTTCGTAAGTTCCGTAACTTTCGTAACTTCAAAATTCAAGGGATTTATAATCAATTCCTAACATAAATTACTCAATTCTAGTATAAACTTCATAAACCCAATCAAATTAACTAAATAGAAAGGGGAATCGAAGGGTAGGGTTCATGCATTGAACATTTCGTCAATTTCGTAATCTCGCTACTTTCGTAAATCTCGCTACCCTAAGATTTTTCAATGAAAATGCTAACTAACTACTCACTTTCATGCATACATTACTAATCTAACCACAATTATCATATAGAAGAGGGATTAAAGAGTAGGGTTCATACATTGGGGAGAAATCAAACTCAAAGGGGAAAAGTGGGCGTGTGAGTTATACTCACCAATCCTTTGAGAATCAAGGATAGAATGGAAGATTGAAGTCTTTCACTTGATGATTCTAGCTCCAATTCCCTTTTTTAAGTTCCCAAATCAGCTTTCTCTCTCTAAGACCACACTCTCTCTCTCTTTAGGGTTCGAAGGGGAGAAGAAAGAACAAAGTAAAATTCTGATTTGCATGCCTCGGGCTTATATACTGGACAACTGGTAATCGATTACAATAATGCTGTAATCGATTACTAGAGATAAAATTACACTAGAAACGTTTCTGGGAATCTGGTAATCGATTACAACCCTTGGTAATCGATTACCAAAAACTCAGCCCTCAGGTAATCGATACAACCTGCGAGTAATCGATTACCTAAAAACTAGCTCTCAGGTAATTGATTACAGACCCTCTGTAATCGATTACCAGCAACCCAAAACTATTCATTTTAACTTGAATGGAATTCTAACTTAGTTTTTATAATCCATTTTCAACCTTTAATTCCCCAACTCACTTTCCCTTAATTACCAATACATGATTATCTTATTTTAGCTTAATGAGTTATTAAAGTTCTTAATTTGCGGCATGTTACAGCAACCTAGGGTCGAATGTCGTTGTGCGGGCCCATAGAGGGGGTACAACCTATCAGATTGTGTGTGGTGACACCGGTAGACTATCTTGGTACTAACTGGAGTGATTGACGAGGTGCACCCATTGTGCGGAATTCCAAGTCATGATCTTTGGGTAGGTGAGGTGATGAGTTTTGGTGCATGTGATGATGAGTTATACTTAATGATGAATTGAGTTATAATATGATGATGATGAGTTTTGGTGCAAACATGATGAATGTATATATGAGATATATTTGATGATGAAACTGAGTAAATAATGATGTTGTGAGTATTAATGATGATTGAGCATTATGTGTGAAAATAGAGTATGTGATTCATTTGGTGAATGATGGTATGAGAATTATGTGATGATATAAATGAATGGTTATATGCTGATTTATAGATGATTATTATCTGATGAATTATGTGATGTTTGGGGTATGTGGTGTGGTGAAAGATGATGTTATTTATATGTTGGTGAGGATAGGGTAGCCTCCTATGTGTATGTATGAGTAGTATTCTTTTCCTCACCGTTATACTGTGGATATTTTTACAGGTATTGATGATGACACGACTGGTGTCGAGTTCTGAGTAAATGGAGTGTGTTCTGATACATGTGACATCAGGGCATAATATTAGGGTTGTTTCTTTATGTTTCTAGTTAGGAAGGTTTTTTTAAACTGTTTGGATTCCTTGCACAACAAGTAGGATGTTTAGTTACTTTTATATTTTTAGATATTCCAATGCATGAGTATTTGAAACATTGAGTTTGTGTTATTTTAATTAAGTTGTTCGAACTAATGAGGTTTTTTAATAAGAGAGTTATGTGAACGTTTTTACCCATTGGGGACGTTACCTTTTCTACACTTTAATTTATTAAACGTATAAGAGGTGGGGGTAGAAGGGTGTCACACACCTCGACCATATATACGAGACAGATGGACGGAAGTGGTAAGAAGGTGGAAATGAAAGAAAGAACGACAGAAGGAGCGTAATGGGAAGAAATGGAAAGTAAAGAGCAAACAAACGAATGAGGAGAAAAGAAAGGAAAGAACAGACCGAGAGCACAGGAAGGAAGGAGAGGAAAGAGCTAGACCGAGGAAGATGAATCACAGGAAAGAAAGGTAAACAACAGACCAGAGCACAGGAAGAGAGGAAAAATGAAAAGAGAGGAAGAAGAAGCAGCCGACAAACAGGGCGAAGCAAAGGGAAGGGAAGAAAACAAAGAACGAGGGAATGGAACAGGGCAAGCGAAAAAAGGAGGGAACCCGAAACAAGAAAAAAAGCAGACGGAGAAAGAACAAGCAGCGTACAAACAGGGAAGAAAGCAAAGGGGAAGGGAGATGGGAAAACGAAGAAACAGGGAAGGTAAGAGGGCAAGCTGGAAAAAAAAGAGGAACCCGAAACAAATAAAAACAACATACTCATACAACATAAACAAAATAATAAAATAACAACCATCTCTCGACAAACTATTAATTTATAAATCAATTTAATTTAGTACTTAAATTAATAAAAGTAAATGTATTTAATTATTTGCCATAAAGCTTATAAACAAAATAAAACGCATGCACTTACCTAATTGCCAGTAGGGGAGACGTTAGACAGCGGGTGGCGGAACCAGGGAAACAGCGACTGGAGCTCTAGGCAGCCGCGACGGAGAAGGGAACTATAACATCCTAAGATTTATACCGAAAGGACGTAACGAAAAACCTTAGGCTATGATTTCCAACAAGGAGAAGTAGGAGAAGGGTAGAAAGGGGAAATCAGAGTACAGCCCTTATGTGTCCCATTTCTTTTTTTCACACACACACACACATAGAATTAGGGTTTTAAAAAAAGGAATACAAGAAGGGAGAGAAGAAAGAGGGGGGGGGCGGCTAAGAGACAAGGAAAAGGGTTAGGGTTTGAGAAAAGAAAGAAAGGAAAGGAGAGAAGAGGGGGGTCGCGACTGTGAGAGAAAGGAGAAGAAGAAAGGGAAGAGGAGGAGGAGAGAGGCGCAACGGCTTCACTGGCTTGCAGATCCAGACCGGCGCGGCGGCACCCAGGGGGTTAGCGCACGACAGTCCTCACGGTGGAGAGGTGGCTGAGGCGACGAGCTCGCGACCTGCGCACGACGGAGATGATTCCGATGAACAGACGACAGACGCGGTTGATGGCTGATGGGTTAGCGGCGGTTGCAGGAGGTTGGTGGCCGTGCGAGCATCGCGACGGTGGGTGTTGATGGCTGTTTGGACTGCACACAACGGTGGTGGTGCTCGACGATGGGCGGCGGTGAACCTGCAGGTGGTGGTTGGATCCATGGTGCGACGGAGGTGGAAGAAGATGGCTGTGTGCGGCGCTCTGTTCGCCGGAGAAGAAGAAGGCTTTCATGCGGCGGAGAGCGCTGTCGCGGATCTGTTCAGGTGAGTGTGGTTTCACTCACTCTTTCTTGTTTTTCTCTTATGTATGCTCCCTATCCTTCCTTCTCTTGCTATTATTAATGTTTATGCTCTGATTATGTAAATATAGGGTTGATTGTTTGAATAAATTGAATGTGATTTAGGGATAAACCTTAGATTAAGAATTGGGGATTTTGAGGTTTTCTTGTATGGTTTGATGATTGAATCCTATTACATGATGAATTGAGAATTAAAAATAGGACTTATGTGTAAATTTCAATTTAGTTAGCATGAGCTTTCCTTGAGCATGCAACCACATGTTTTTCCCTCAATGAACCATATCCTATGCTATGTAATCATGAATATGTTTTTCATGGGCCTTTGGCCAAGAAATTTATCAAACAAATTACAGGCCTTTGGGCAATTTTTCATGGGTCTTCGGACTAATGAGGGATCTTCGGATCAAGGAGGGGTCTTCGGACATAAGAGGTACAAGAGAGGTAATCACATTTGCTCCTAGGCCAAGGGGGTAAATGGGGTTCCTCAATTAAAAATGAATTATGTATGTTTAATCTTAAAACTTAATGAGGGTGGCCCTAGACGACGGTCCTTGGTCACATGGCCGAGCGCTTTTGAAGAGGTTACAGTTGAAAAGAACCTGTGGGTGTCTGGGTTACGACACTTGAGGACTAACTTTGCATTGACTGCTCATGTGATTGACTCATGATTTCAGATTCTCTCTTAAGTTCATTTGCATAATTCTCTAAAGTATGTTATTTGTCTCATGGTCCCGTTACCTGCGTTGTGTTTCATATATAATGATTATGTAATTGGTTTTCTCCCCCACACTTCACACACTTTTATCATACTCAATGGGACGTAGTCTCACCCCACGTTGCGGGGGAATTACCTTCAGTTGTGCAGGATAGGGTTCCGTGACGTTGATGGAGGAGTTGGAGTTCTGCGGTGGGTCCTTATGCCCCTCATGCTGCCTATAGTCCTTGAATGCTTAGGCCTAATCAAGTTATGTAACGATTATGATTTGTATATGTATTTAAATCATTGGATTGTATTATTTGATGAGGAGGGTTGTGTGTATGTTTGGTTTGGCCATGGAGGCCCATTTTGCTATAGTTTTGGATTAGTCATTGTATCTTCTAAACTGTACTGGTGTTTTGCTGGTTTTCAGGTGAATCTGGAAATTGGGAAATGTCCAATTTTCAGGGGAAACTTTGCCGGATTTTCGGCAGGAGTTTTATGAACCTTAGCATACCAAGTGTGGGTTCCTCCCCGGTTTTTCATTAATAGAATGATTTTAGAATATTTTTATTGAATGTGAGGAAGTCTACACATACGTTGGACTGTTTAGACATTTGTGCTTGTATGCCGATACACGGAATGACGCGAAATAATTTCAAAAATTCGGAATAGTGTTTCCAACGAACACTTATTCTTGAATTGAGAAATTAGGACGTTACATTTTGGTATCAAAGCAGTTCAATCCAATTGGACTGTGGTTAGGTTAAATGCCTGTGACTTACTATAATTCTACCGTGCCTCATGCTCAGTATAGGGACTGATCACCCCTCTACTTCGTGCGTTGTACACGGAATTATGGTTAGTGACGTAAGTAGGATACCTTGATTAGGGAATTGGGGACACTTCTCTAACAAGGTTAGAGCCACCCGCTGGATAGATAGAAGGAGAGTGTTAGAGGTCCATTTCCAAAGAGTAGGATCTTCACCTTAGCAATCTTATAGGACTTGACCTTTAGTTTCTAATGGATATGAGGCACCCTTAGATGGAAAGGTAAAATAGAGGTTTTGAGAGAGTGTATGGAATAGGATCCAGGAAGGTGGAAACAAGATGAATATTTAGAGGGAACATAAGAGTAGGCTCCCTAGTGGAGGAGGAGAGTGTTGGTCTTTGGTCGTTGTACTTTGGTAATGTAATTTATTTGAGTTGAGAGGAGTGTGAGTATTGTCTGGCTAAATGTGATGTTGCTTGCTTGAATGATTGTATATCCTGTACACTTGGTTGTGTTTTGCTTTATTGAGTATGATGTTACTTGTTTGTGAAATAACTGCTTGACTGGTATGTTGGTTTCGTTGCTTGTAAGGTCGTGTAAGTAGGGATAGAAGGTTGAGGTAAGCTTCTTGGGCATGAGTGGAAAGATTTTTGGAATTTAGAATCTCCCAGGTTTAGGATTTCATGTCTGGGTGGACTATAGAGGGAAATAGAACTCAAGGGGAGTCATAGGAACCTAATACCCAGCGAGGGGAATATAAACCTAGTTCCTTTGGCTAAGCTGTTTTCCCATGGATGAAAGTAACCCTAGATACCACTCAAGGAATTGAATTAGGGCCTTGATCTTACTTGTGGTTGTCTGAGTCATTATAACTCTGGGCAGATGTCTAACTAGGTGATCAGTGAATTAATTTAATGGTGATGAGATTGTTTAAGTCTCATGCATGGCGATTGGCTTTTCTTGTAAGGAGCGAGTCCCACCCTGCGTTTCATAAGATATTAATCTGACACTTTAGAGCCCTTATTGATCCCTTAGGTCCATGCACTGGAGAATCCGATTCTAATTCTTAAGGGAAGAATCTAAACCTTGGGTACCCAAACAAATTAATATGAGAGTTCCTAGATGTAGCTTTGGCTCACATAGGTGTTTGTTAACCAATTAGATACTTAAGTATACTCCTACTTCTTGAAACCATAAAGGAACTTTAAGTTTGAAGGCCAAAACTACTTAACCACTCTGTGTGATCTTAGAGCACCCTTTTTACCCTTAAGCCCTTATAGTATAGAATCTTGTTATCCATGTATGGGTTATGGTCGGGAGTTACCGCTTAGTGAGGACCCCATGATTAGTTCGGTTGAGCTAGAGAATAAACCTAAATATGTGAGAGAGCGAGTAACCTTGGAAGCTTAGATGGATAAGGGTACATATTAGATTTCGATCTTGGTCGATTCCGTTCGGTTCTAAGTTTACTTGACCGTTAACACTTGTAGAATAAGGCCGTGTTGTTTTAGCCAAAGTGTTTTAGAGCAGAATCCTTATAATTATCAGGTTTTGTGCGTAGTGCATCATCGTCTGTTTTCCCGTGGATAGACACTCTTGTCACCTATGTTTAAGACTATATTCTTAGTGCGCGGGTAGTGCTCCATTCTCTAAGTTATTAGTGGTTAAAGCTAACTCTATAGGTTAGACTCCTCAGTTTCTGCTTTGTTGTTTCCTTAGCGGTAATAATCTGACTTTAGAACCCATGGAAAGAGAAAAAAAAATCTTGCGGAACTTAGAATTGCTATTCAGAATTGAACTCCTATTAGGATCAATGACCAATATTTAGTTAATGTTTTATTAAGGATTGGTGTTAAGCTTAGTGTACTGAATTAATGACTAGGTGTGAACATTCTCCTTTCATTTTTCTTATTTCTGAAGTTTTCACCATTACCTTAGGCTTGGGTGTGTACTTTGGCCACCAAGGCAATGGGATGTTGCGTCAATTGCCTACGGACGCCAACTCTAGTCAATAGCTGCTGCTGTCCAGGTATAGGTCAGGCACTCGTACTCAGACTCCTAGGTTGGATCGATAGATAATATGTTTTATACGTTGTGTCTATGATGGAGTGATAGGTACAAGCAGACCTACACACTATCGTGTTATGTATGATGAGACTGGCTTTCCCCAGATGAACTATAGGAGTTTGTCCATTCTCTATCTTATGTGTATCAGAGGAGCATTGTTGCCTTGGTCGTGGCTATGTATGCTACGCACACTTGGCTGCAACTTTATATTCTTTTATTTGAGACCTGTGTGTTGTTGTTTTAGAAACCAGTTATGAGATGATGTTGTTCATAAGATTATGTTTCAGACCAGATAGCTTTAGAAGTCACAACATAGTTTCATGTAGTGGACTTGAATCTTAAGGGTAGTTAGAGAGGGCCAAGCCCCTAAAGGGGGTGGTTAGCCTTGTAGGAGAAATGCAAACACCATAGTATGACCTAGAAGACCACTTAGAACTACCTTGAGCATAGCTAGGTTGTTATCAACCCAAGACTTAAATCGACTAGTAGCTGCCAAAAGTCAGGGTCCCCAGCAACTTAGACAACTTCTAGGAAATTCCCCAACGTGTGGTACGCGGATCAAGTAGTTAGTGGCCATGACCAGGAGTCTTGTTCAATCTTTTGATATCTTAACTTAGATAGTTTATTTAACTAAGGTGGTTTAAGTCATCTCAAAGCAGAGAGGACCAATGCGAGGTTCCCTAGAAATCCATGCTAGGATGGTAAGTGATTGGGTGTCGATGAAAGGAAGAATGAGAGAATTAATTGGTTTAGGTATAAGTTAGGTATGAGACCGTTTAAGGAATGGTGGAAGATAAGACGTAGCCTAAGTAGATGGGACAAAGAAGACTAGTTTAGGAGTGTAATCGACCCTCAGTTCCCCTTAGTCGCCTTGAAGAATAGAGATATCAGTTGTTGAGCAACAAGTTAGGAGATGTCGGAAATAACGAATCTAGTTAAGAATATGAGTGTGATATGGCGTTGGAGTAATTGGAGCGAATTTTGTGGGCAAAATTCATTTTTAGGGGGGTAGAATTGTAACATCCCAAGATTTATACCGAAAGGACGTAACGAAAAACCTTAGGCTATGATTTCCAACAAGGAGAAGTAGGAGAAGGGTAGAAAGGGAAATCAGAGTACAACCCTTACGTGTCCCATTTCTTTTTTTCACACACACACACACAAATAGAATTAGGGTTTAAAAAAAAGGAATACAAGAAGGGAGAGAAAGAAAGAGGGGGGGGGGCGGCTAAGAGACAGGGAAAAGGGTTAGGGTTTGAGAAAGAAAGAAAGGAAAGGAGAGAAAAGGGGGGTCACGACTGTGAGAGAAAGGAGAAGAAGAAAGGGAAGAGGAGGGGGAGAGAGGCCGCAGCGCTTCACTGGCTGCAGATCCAGACCGGCGCGGCGGCACCCAGGGGGTAAGCACGCGACAGTCCTCACGGCGGAGAGATGGCTGATGAGGCGACGAGCTCGCGACCTGCACGCGACGGAGATGATTCCGATGAACGGACGACAGACGCGGTTGGACGATGGAGCTCGTAGGAGGTAGGCTGTGCGCACGGTGGGGGGGGTCAGCCGCAGTTCCGGTGACGGTGGCTGGATGTGGTGCTCGTTCGAACGAAGGGAGTTCCACAGCGGTGATGGCTGATGGGTTAGCAACGGTGCAGGGAGGTTGGTGGCCGTGCGAGCTGTGTAACACCCGTATTTTTCCGATTTACCGTTTTTCCCGTTTTTGCTGTTTTAAGCGTTTTTAATGGATTTTAATGATTAAAATTATTTTTAATTGTCAAAATTTATATTTTTGGATTCAGTATTAAATTTCCTATTTTTAGGAATTTTCTGGGAATTTTTGGGATTTTTCTGCAAAATTGACCTTTTTGCCCTCCGGTACCCCGACCCGGGCCCGAATACTCTTGATCCGGGCCAGAAAAATTGCACAAACCTTATTTTCTCCTCTGAAATTTCGCCTGCACAGCATGGTGCATGTGTGCCACTTGTCCATGTCTTCCTTCACACCATTAAGCCTATATAAAGGAGAAAGCTCCACTTTTTGGCCATTTTTCACTTAAACCATTTCCTTCACCTAACCATTTCTCTCTTCTTCTTCTTCTTTCTCCCTTGCTGGCCGCGCACCACCACCCTCTTCCTCCCCAAAAATTTCTTCATCTCCACCCAAATCACCAACCAAGCTTAAGTCCCATTCTTGGATTTAAGCTAAAAAAAAAAAAATACATACTTTCTACCAAAATCCACTTGTTGGAGGCTTGAAGGAGGAGCTTGAAGGGGCTGTTAGAGGAGGAAAAATCTGCACTCATTCCCTTGAAGATCTAAGGTAAAGGGGGGGAGAACTTGAACTCTAGTAGGCCATGTAACTAGAGTCAAGGATTTGCCCTTGAATCCTTGCTTTTTCTCTTGTTTTTCTCTTGAAAAATCAAACCTTTTAAGCTTGTTTTTTGAGGAAAATATTTTTCGGTCTGATGAGCGGGTTATTGTGGCTGTTTGCATGTCTTTGATCTTGGTTGGATTGTTGTTGATGGTTGGGTGTGTTGCATGCAAGCCAAGGAAGGATTTTTGTTGAAAAAATCCCTCCTTTTTCCCCTTAAGCTCTCGGCCAAGAGAGGACGAAGTGGCTGCATGTGTGCAAAAATTATTTAATGGTTTGGATGAGATTATATGATGGATATATGTACATGCATGTGGTTGATCTTAAGTGGAAAATTGATTGGTGATTTATCTTGGTAAATAATGATGTTTTGAGCTTGAAAATGGAAGTTATGAACTTTAATGTGCATGTGAATGATTTTGAGTGGATTAGTATGATATTTGGCATTTGATTGTTTATTGATGAATGTGTGAAGTTTTGGTAAAGATGGATGTTGTGAAAAATTTGAAGTTTTGGATGAACATTCAAGGTTGTTCTTGATGTTCATGAGTGTTCTTGATGAAACTCATCAAGAATGTCCTTTTGATCTAAAAGATCAAAAGGATGTTTTAAAACATGTTTTTGGGCTAAATTGGCCCAAAAGGACTAAAGAATAAATTTGTAACAAAAAGGACTAAGTTGCAAATAAGATAAGTTTTTAAATTAAGTAATTAAATTCGGATTTTTATTTTAACTAAAATAAAAATCTATTTTAAAAGTCATATTTTTATTTATTATGAATAAAAATGGGCTCTCATGGGTCCAATAACCTTTAGGCTTTTGTTTAGTCCCAAAGCCTTCAAAAGAAAGTCAAAACTCAATTTAAAAGACAACTAAAAATAATTTATGGGCTTAGGTTAGATTAGGGTTGAACTTCAAACACTAATCTAAGTTGTGAAATTAAACTTAGGATTAATTAGTAGACTTAACTAATTTAATCACCTAAGTTGATTAGTCTAAATTACTCAAGTTAATTAATAATTAATTAAGTCTAAAAGATAATTAATATTAATATAAGTGTTAATTAAGTAATTAATCTCTAACGACGGTTTAAAAACTAATTAATTATAATTTAACCTTAACCAAGCATAATTAAAACCTTAATCCAAGATTAAGGAAGAAATTAAGGGATAATTAGAAATTAATTAGGATCTTAAGTAAGGATTAAGACTTAATTAAAGAAGAAAGATTAATTGACATTCGATTAATGAAGACTAGTTATGATTAAAGGTCAAGCCTAATCTTAATTAGTCATACAAGTGAAATTAGGATTAGTAATGCCTTTCATAAGATATATCCATAAGCCTTAGTAAATTGTAGGACTTAAATGAATATGATTATCAATAAAGCTAGCACAAGCTACCTTAAAAGATTATAACCAACACTTTTCTCTACATAAAACTGAGAAGCTTGGCAAGAGAGTGTGATTTGGTTTCCCTTAAAAGAAGGACCTTGAGTCTACGCGGTTTGCACCACGGTTAAAGTGGTGACGTGACAAGATTCAATGGGCTTGTCTGTGAGGATGTAATATTGTAAGTGTTGCGGTGTTTTGTGAACATACATCACGTGCATCAACAATGATTAAGGTTCAAAAGCCTTACGACCTATATGGCAATACCACTCTAGTACAGTGTGAAACTGGATGGGACGGGTTGCATGGGTTTTGCAAAGAACACCAGCGGTCCAGTAAAGGAGACCAGCCTGAGGATGAGTCAGGTCCCGGAATGGCATAAGTGGCGTAGGCTCGCCCCCTACTGTCGTGCAAACGGGGGTACAGGCTTGACTATACTGTCGCTCTCAAGTTTCATAATCAGTGAGTTTGTCTGGAAGTCGGAAAATCGTCTGGCCAGAGATTGAGCAATGCTCTTCGTACTATTTGCTAGTACAGACTATACTCCTGATATATTGTACATATATGGTCGAGCAGTTGCCGTGTGCTCTGCTTTTGGTGTTGTTTTCCCGGGCCCTCATGCATTATATACATATAGCATGGTAGTATCAGCTGCATACTTGTGATTGAGATTATGTGGATGTTTGTGAATATTTTATTAGTGCTCTAGTTACTATGTTCTACTTGTTATGAGTTCATATGATGTTCTCACCCTTTCTTCTCTGCTTCTATTCTCTGTCGTCACACTCTTTCGCCATCGCCAGTCGGGCTTGGGGATCTTCAAGATGTCGGCCATGAAGGTTACGCCTGAGATGGGGGCCACGAGGACAGTGGCGGGTCACCGACATTCCTAGACGCTTTGTATATTCACAGGGGAAGTACACGTCACGATCTCTCACCCTAGCCTTCCCCTTGTGCCAGAGGTCGTCTTCACTGTGCCCGTGATCCTGGAGTTCGAGACACCACCAGGACTTCGTCGTCATACCACTTTCCTTAACCGTCGTCATCGCCCGTTCCATCTGCTTCCTTCCCAGTCCTCTCGGATAGCCACTATAGGAGAGCCGGATTCCCCTCGCTACACTCCTGGACCAGAGTCGTCATCCCCACCGACCATGCGTTTCAGTGCATTCGGTCGTCCTACCGCCATTGAGCCTGATCTAGGTCGTCATTGATGATACTTCATCCGAGGAGGAGGATCCAGAGGAAGACCCTGAGGAGGACCCCGAGGACGAGGAGCTGAGGGAGGATTCTATCTGACGGTATTCCTTCAGAGGAATTCAGGATGATTACCCTCCCGGATGCCAGGAGGAGGAGTTGTAGGGTTGCCCCTGCTAAGTCAGATGACGATGAGTAGAGGAGTGTGTTTGGGGTATAGTCATGAGTCTAGCAGTAGTAGCTCTGATTAGTGACCTCTTATTTTGGTTGTATTGATAGAGGTTTTATTTATTTTACTGCCAGGACTCTCATTTGTATGATGGTGTGGTATCTCGGGGATCACTTGACACTGTGTGTTATGACTATATGTAATTTTTCACCGCTTCTTCCCTAGTTCTCTACTTTATATTTTGGCGTCGGTGTGTTGTTGTTGTATGTATGCGGACTGATTTGAATCGACTAGCTGCTTTCCGAAAACGTATTTCAGAATTAAGGAAGGATGCTTTCACCAACACTATCTAAAATGGAATTAGAATGAGATTAGTTGATGATGATTTAAACTCTTTTCCAAAACAAATAAAGAAATATTCCCTTATTTTCTAAGCTACATTTAACATAAACGAAGTCATCAGTTACGTTCGTAATGTGATAATCATAGCGGTTGGTGGTATAGCTACGGCCATGCGTCGCATTTACGTGGTTATCCAGAGCTGTTCTTCCTTTTGGCCTCGGGTATGGCCTATAATACTCTTCCCTCTGTGTTTACTCTGTGAGGATTGCTTGTTGTTGTGTAGATTGATTGCCTTGTGTGGATTGTTTGCTCTTATATTACCACCTTCGTAATGTAAGAGATTGTGTGTAGAATTATTTGTTCTTGCTTAAATGGTCCTGCATGAAACAGAAGAACTAACGTACCCTGTGAATGTAGGATTCCATGGCAGGAAGGAATAATCCTGTAATGAACGACATCCTGGGAAGGATCGCGGATGTCCTGGAAAATCAGCAACAGACCATAAACGAGATGAACCAAGCTCGCAATCAGAACAACGTCCCCGATGCCTATCGCGGACTATCTACTTTTAAGAAGAATAACCCACCACAGTTCAAAGGGGTCACGACCCCGATGGATCTCAGCTTTGGCTGGAGGAATTGGAGAAGATTTTCCTAGCTATGGGATGCCCGGATGAACAGAAGGTAACCTTTGCAGCGTTTATGATGGTTGGAGAAGCGCAGCATTGGTGGGAGTACGCGAGACGTCAATTAGAAGCTACTGGGAGACTGGTCACCTGGAGACTGTTCAAGGAAACTTTTCTCCAAAAGTATTTTCCCACGGATCTGAGAAAACGCAAAGAGATAGAATTCTTGAAGTTGGAGCAAGGAAACATGACTGTTGGCGAATATGCGGCAAAGTTTGAGGAACTGTCCAAGTTCTGCCCCTACTTCCAGAACACCATAGATGAAGAGTCTAAGTGTTCCAAGTTTGAAAGTGGACTGAGGCCAGAAATTAAACAGGCTGTTGGATACCAACAAGTTACTGAGTTCTCAAAGATGGTGAATATGTGTCGGATCTTTGAAGATGACACCAAAGCAAGACAAGCTCAGTGGAAGAATTCTGGTCCACAGAGGAACAAACCTAAATTCTCACAAGAAAGGAGGAAGCCATATTTTGCCCCAAGGAATAACTCTGGTTCATCGTCAGGAAGCGCCGCAAGACCACAATCGGTGGTTGCTAGCAGAGCAAGCCCGGCAAGCAGTACTGGCAACAACTCTGTCAGTTGTCCACGCTGCAAGAAGAATCATCTCTTGAGGGATTGCCCATATAAGAATCAACCTGGCGACTATCCAACGGAAGGGTTTGTTTCCATTGCAGACAAAGTGGCCATATTAAGAGAGACTGCCCTGTTTGGAAGGGAAGCGGTAATGGTAGTGGTAGCAGTGCTGCAAGCGCCCCTGTCCCGAACCTGAATGCACAAGCTGGGAGGCCCAGAACCAGAGGCAGAGTGTTTACCATGAGCGGTGCTGAGGCTGCAAAATCCGAGGATCTGATCCAAGGTAAGTGCGTCATAAGTGGAATTCCTTTAATTGTATTGTATGATTCGGGTGCGACGCATTCTTTTGTTTCTCTGGGTGTGTGAAACAATTAAATTTGCCTGTGGTTAGATTACCCTATGACCTGGTTGTTTCTACTCCTACTGCTAAGCCTGTTATTACCTCAACAGCTTGTTTGAACTGTCCAATCACCATTGGTGATAAAACTTTCTCTGCTAATTTGATCTGTTTACCTCTTTCTCAACTTGATATGTTTTGGGAATGGACTGGTTGTCTTCCAACCGAGTCCAGCTTGACTGTTATAATAGAACTGTGTGTGTTTAATCCTTTTTCTCCCTCTACTCTTGATTCTGTAAGTACGAGATTCTTGTCTGCCAACCAAGTGAATGCTTCTTGAGAGAAGGAGCTCAAATCTACATGATACTTTCTTCTTTGGAGGAAGAGCGGGAATCCGACATTAGCAAACTGCCTGTGGTGAAAGAATTTCCTGAAGTATTCCCTGGTGATATCCCTGGTTTGCCGCCAGAGCGAGAGGTAGAGTTTAACATAGAGTTAGTGCCTGGAACCGGACCTATTTCTATAGCCCCGTATAGGATGTCCCCTTTAGAGTTGGCTGAGTTGAAGAAACAGCTGGAAGAGTTGTTAGAAAAACAGTTTGTTAGGCCTAGCGTGTCCCCTTGGGGAGCCCCGGTGTTATTAGTGAAGAAGAAAGACGGTAGCATGAGGTTGTGTGTAGATTATCGTCAGCTTAATAAGGTGACGATAAAGAATAGGTATCCTTTGCCTAGGATAGACGACTTGATGGATCAGTTAAGAGGAGCAACTGTGTTCTCGAAAATTGACCTTAAGTCAGGTTACCACCAAATACGTGTTAAGTCTGAGGATATCCCGAAGACAGCTTTCAGAACACGCTACGGGCATTATGAGTATTTAGTAATGCCGTTTGGTGTAACCAACGCACCTGCAGTTTTCATGGACTATATGAACCGAGTTTTCCATCCTTACTTGGACAAGTTCGTTGTGGTCTTCATAGACGACATTCTCATATACTCCAAGAGTGAGGAAGAGCATGCGGAACATCTTAGGATAACTTTACAGACCTTAAAGGACAGAAAGTTATATGCTAAGTTGTCTAAGTGTGAATTCTGGTTGAAGGAAGTAAACTTCCTAGGCCATGTGATCTCTAGTGGAGGAGTTAGCGTAGACCCAGCTAAAGTAGAGACTGTGTTACGGTGGGTAGCGCCAAAGTCTGTAACGGAGATAAGGAGCTTTTTGGGGTTAGCCGGTTACTACCGTAAGTTCATTGAGAATTTTTCTAGAATAGCAACTCCGTTAACCCGTCTGATTAGAAAGGATCAACCCTTCGTTTGGAGCCAGAAGTGTGAGGATAGTTTTCAAGAGTTGAAGAGGAGGTTAACTTCTGCGCCAATCTTAGTCTTACCCGACCCACAAGAGAGTTTTGAAGTATATTGTGATGCTTCGAAGCAAGGATTGGGCTGTGTGTTGATGCAAAAAGGGAAAGTAGTGGCGTATGCCTCTAGGCAACTGCGAACACACGAAGTAAACTATCCTACACATGATCTAGAGTTGGCAGCTATAGTTTTTGCCCTGAAGATTTGGAGGCACCATCTGTATGGCGCTAGGTTTGAAGTCTTTAGCGACCATAAGAGCCTGAAGTATCTGTTTGATCAGAAAGAGTTGAATATGAGGCAAAGGAGATGGATGGAATTTTTAAAGGATTATGATTTTAGCCTGCAATACCACCCTGGGAAAGCCAATGTGGTGGCTGATGCCTTGAGTAGGAAATCCTTGCATATGTCAACAATGATGGTTAAAGAACTAGAATTAATAGAAGGATTTAGAGACCTGAACCTGGATGTTAGATTTAGCCCTAAGAGTATAATTCTAGGAACCTTGAAGATTTCGAGTGATTTCTTGGAACAATCCGAGTAGCTCAGGAAAAGGATCAATCTTTGCAAGTTTTGAAGGACCTAATTCCTAAGAAAGGAGAATCTGAGTTTCATAAGGGTGCTGATGGTATTGTTAGATTCAAAGGTAGGATATGTGTGCCTGATGGTAAGGAATTAAGGAATCTGATAGAGGAAGCTCATAAGAGTAGGCTGAGTATTCACCCTGGGGCAACAAAGATGTACCAAGACCTGAAGAAGATGTTTTGGTGGTCGGGATGAAAAAGGAAGTAGCTGGTTATGTAGCATCTTGTTTGGTTTGCCAGAAGGCCAAGATTGAACATCAGAGACCATCAGGAGAGTTACAACCCTTGGATGTCCCTGAATGGAAATGGGATAGCATATCTATGGATTTCGTGGTAGGTTTACCTAGGACTCCGGCAGGTTTTGATGCTATATGGGTAATCGTTGATAGGTTAACAAAATCTGCCCATTTCCTACCCATCAACATCAAGTTTTCCCTAGAAAAGTTGACCCAACTATACATAAAGGAAGTAATAAGATTGCATGGGGTTCCATCTAGCATTGTGTCAGATAGAGACCCTAGGTTTACATCCAGATTTTGGGTTAGTCTGCAACAAGCTCTAGGAACCAAGTTGAGGCTTAGTTCGGCCTATCACCCTCAAACCGATGGTCAGTCCGAGCGGACTATCCAATCCCTAGAAGATTTGCTGAGAGCGTGTGTGTTAGAACACCAAGGGAGTTGGGATCAGTTGTTGGCACTGATTGAGTTCACCTACAACAATAGTTTCCATTCTAGTATTGGAATGGCACCTTTTGAAGCCCTGTATGGTAGAAAGTGTAGAACGCCTTTATGCTGGTTCGAGTCTGGCGATGGCCTAGTTTTAGGGCCTGAGATGATCCAGCAAACCACGGAAAAGATCAAAATGATACAGGAAAAGATGAGAATATCACAGAGCAGCAGGCAGAAAAGCTATGATCGGAGGAGGAAACCCCTAGAATTCAAAGAAGGAGATCACGTGTTTTTGAGAGTTACACCAACAACTGGGGTTGGCAGGGCAATGCGATCTCGAAAGCTTACACCTAAATTCATTGGTCCCTACCAAATTTTGAAAAAAATTGGCCCTGTCGCTTACCAGATTGCTTTGCCACCTTTTCTTTCAAACCTACATAATGTGTTTCATGTGTCACAACTCCGGAAATATGTCCCTGACCCTTCACATGTCATAGAACCCGATATAATACAATTAAAAGAAAACCTAACTTATGAGGCGTTACCTGTGAGAATCGGAGACCGAAGGGTAAAGCAGCTGAGAGGGAAGGAGATTTCATTAGTAAAAGTCATCTGGAGTACGACCGACGAGGGTAACGCGACCTGGGAAGTAGAAGAGCAGATGAGAAAGTCTCACCCTCAATTATTTCAAGAAGGTACGCAAATTTCGAGGACGAAATTTCTTTTAGGGGGAGGATTGTAACACCCGTATTTTTCCGATTTACCCGTTTTTCCCGTTTTTGCTGTTTTAAGCGTTTTAATGGATTTTAAATGATTAAAATTATTTTTAATTGTCAAAATTTATATTTTTGGATTCAGTATTAAATTTCCTATTTTTAGGAATTTTCTGGGAATTTTTGGGATTTTTCTGCAAAAATTGACCTTTTTGCCCTCCGGTACCCCGACCCGGGCCCGAATACTCTTGATCCGGGCCAGAAAAATTGCACAAACCTTATTTTCTCCTCTGAAAATTCGCTGCACAGCATGGTGCATGTGTGCCACTTGTCCATGTCTTCCTTCACACCATTAAGCCTATATAAAGGAGAAAGCTCCACTTTTTGGCCATTTTTCACTTAAACCATTTCCTTCACCTAACCATTTCTCTCTTCTTCTTCTTCTTTCTCCCTTGCTGGCCGCGCACCACCACCCTCTTCCTCCCCAAAATTTCTTCATCTCCACCCAAATCACCAACCAAGCTTAAGTCCCATTCTTGGATTTAAGCTAAAAAAAAAAAAATACATACTTTCTACCAAAATCCACTTGTTGGAGGCTTGAAGGAGGAGCTTGAAGGGGCTGTTAGGAGGAAAAATCTGCACTCATTCCCTTGAAGATCTAAGGTAAAGGGGGGGAGAACTTGAACTCTAGTAGGCCATGTAACTAGAGTCAAGGATTTGCCCTTGAATCCTTGCTTTTTCTCTTGTTTTTCTCTTGAAAAATCAAACCTTTGAGCTTGTTTTTGAGAAAATATTTTCGGTCTTGATGAGCTGGGTTATTGTGGCTGTTTGCATGTCTTTGATCTTGGTTGGATTGTTGTTGATGGTTGGGTTGTGTTGCATGCAAGCCAAGGAAGGATTTTTGTTGAAAAATCCCTCCTTTTTCCCCTTAAGCTCTCGGCCAAGAGAGGAAGAAGTGGCTGCATGTGTGCAAAAATTATTTTGATGGTTTGGATGAGATTATATGATGGATATATGTACATGCATGTGGTTGATCTTAAGTGGAAAAATTGATTTGGTGATTTATCTTGAAAATAATGATGTTTTGAGCTTGAAAATGGAGTTATGAACTTTAATGTGCATGTGAATGATTTTGAGTGGATTAGTGATATTTGGCATTTAGATTGTTTATTGATGAATGTGTGAAGTTTTGGTGAAGATTGGATGTTGTGAAAAATTTGAAGTTTTGGATGAACATTCAAGGTTGTTCTTGATGTTCATGAGTGTTCTTGATGAAACTCATCAAGAATGTCCTTTTGATCCTAAAAAGATCAAAAGATGTTTAAAACATGTTTTTGGGCTAAATTGGCCCAAAAGGACTAAAGAATAAATTTGTAACAAAAAGGACTAAATTGCAAATAAGATAAGTTTTTAAATTAAGTAATTAAATTCGGATTTTTATTTTAACTAAAATAAAAATCTATTTAAAAGTCATATTTTTATTTATTATGAATAAAAATGGGCTCTCATGGGTCCAATAACCTTTAGGCTTTTGTTTAGTCCCAAAGCCTTCAAAAAGAAAGTCAAAACTCAATTTAAAAGACAACTAAAAATAATTTATGGGCTTAGGTTTAGATTAGGGTTGAACTTCAACACTAATCTAAGTTGTGAAAATTAAACTTAGGATTAATTAGTAGACTTAACTAATTTAATCACCTAAGTTGATTAGCCTAAATTACTTAAGTTAATTAATAATTAATTAAGTCTAAAGATAATTAATATTAATATAAGTGTTAATTAAGTAATTAATCTCTAACGACGGTTAAAAACTAATTAATTATAATTTAACCTTAACCAAGCATAATTAAAAACCTTAATCCAAGATTAGGAAGAGATTAAGGGATAATTAGAAATTAATTAGATCTTAAGTAAGGATTAAGACTTAGTTAAAGAAGGATAAGATTAATTGAAATGCGATTAAAGACTAGTTATGATTAAAGGTTAAGCCTAATCTTAATTAGTCATACAATGAAATTAGGATTGTAATGCCTTTCATAAGACATATCCATAAGCCTTAGTAAATTGTAGGACTTAAATGAATATGATTATCAATAAAGCTAGCACAAGCTACCTTAAAAGACTATAACCAACACTTTCTCTCTACATAAAACTTGAGAAGCTTGGCAAGAGAGTGTGATTTGGTTTCCCTTAAAAGAAGGACCTTGAATCTACGCGGTTGCACCACGGTAAAGTGGTGACGTGACAAGATTCAATGGGCTTGTCTGATGTAATGGATGTATATTGTAAGTGTTGCGGTGTTGCGTGTTGTTTGTGGTGTGTGTGTGTGTGTTGTGTGACATACATCATGTGCATCAATAATGATTAAGGTTCAAAAGCCTTACGACCTATATGGCAATACCACTCTAGTACAGTGTGAAAATGGATGGGACGGGTGCACTGGGTTTTGCAAAGAAACACCAGCGGTCCAGTAAAGGAGACCAGCCCTGAGGATGAGTCAGGTCCCGGAATGGCATAAGTGGCGTAGGCTCGCCCCCTACTGTCGTTGCAAACGGGGTACAGGCTGACTATCCTGTCGCTCTCAAGTTTTCATAATCAGTGAGTTTGTTCTGGAAGCGGAAATCGTTCTTGGCAGAGATTGAGCAATGCTCTTCGTACTATTTGCTAGTACAGACTATACTCCTGATATATTGGACATATATGGGTCGAGCAGTTGCTGTGTGCTCTGCTTTGGTGTTGTTTTCCGGGCCCTCATGCATTATATACATATAGCATGGTAGATCAGCTGCATACTTGTGATTGAGATTATGTGGATGTTTGTGAATATTTTATTAGTGCTCTAGTTACTATGTTCTACTTGTTATGAGTCATATGATGTTCTCACCCTTCTCTCTGCTTCTATTCTCTGTCGTCGCGCTCTTTCTCCATCGCAGTCGGGTTTGGGGAGCTTCAAGATTGTCGGCCATGGGGTTTACGATGTGAGATGGGGGCCACGAGGACAGTGGCGGGTCACCGACATTCCTAGACGTTGTATTTCCAGGGAAGTAAACGTCACGATCTCTCACCCTAGCCTTCCCTTGTGCAGAGGTTTCACTGTGCCCGTGATCTGGAGTTCGAGACCACCAGGACTTCGTGTCATACCACTTTCCTTAACCGTCATATCGCCGTTCCATCTGCTTCTTCCAGTCCCTCGGATAGCCACTATGGAGCGGGGGCGGATTCCCCTCGCTACACTCCGGACCAGAGTCGTTCCCCACCGACCATGCGTTTCAGTGCATTCGGTAGCCTCCGCCATGAGCCTGATCTGGTCGTCATTTGATGATACTTCATCCGAGGAGGAGGATCCGAGGAGGACCCTGAGGAGGACCCGAGGACGAGGAGCTGAGGGAGGATTTCTGACGGTATTCCTTCAGAGGATTCAGGATGATTACCCTCCAGGATGCCAGAGGAGAGTGTAGGGTTGCCCCT